>BSBM01000976.1:1712500-2145000 GCA_027924585.1 Larix kaempferi | reverse complement strand
TATTTGATCATAATCTACATAATATACAAGTACTTTAACATTGATATGTTTAATCGTTTGATCATTTTCA
This sequence comes from Larix kaempferi, assembly GCA_027924585.1. Classification (NCBI taxonomy): domain Eukaryota; kingdom Viridiplantae; phylum Streptophyta; class Pinopsida; order Pinales; family Pinaceae; genus Larix; species Larix kaempferi. Next base: position 2,144,930 of record BSBM01000976.1, on the reverse strand, counting down.
TGTCATATAATGCAAGAATGTCATAAAAGGAAACGGAAAAATGTCAACCATAGTGAGTCATATTCAACACACATAGAACATTGACATAAGAATAAAGAGGCAATCCACTCGAATTTTAAATAATATAAGTAATGTAGCTTGAAATATATGTGATATTATGTAACAAACCATTTTTGGACCCCATGATGCAATTATGTATGTAATGATGTAAAGGCTAGATGCTAGATTATATGGTACATGAGACCATGACTATTGTAAATGGTGTACATTATGTTTTAATATAAAAATCATTGATACCTGCAAGTAAAGGAGGACGAAGAAGAGATGGGAGGCTATGATTTCACAAATGGGGGAAGTGAGAAGGAGCTAAGGGAGACTATCTGGGTTGACTTTAACTGGTGTCTTTAGCCTTCATTATCCTTTTTAACCCATAGTCTCTTAACCATGGTTATGAGGGTCACTTTAATTAATCATGGGTTAATTATATTAATATGAGATTAAGAAGGGAAAAGTGGCCTCTTCAGTGGAAGCCACGTGTCAAGAAAAATCCATGCATATATAATGTTAGAAACTCATTCATTCTGGAGGCATTTACTCCATCATTCATTCCATCAAGCTATCTGAGCTATGGATGGTATAACATAAAGAAACGTGTGTTTCATACTTTCTCACACCAATTAGCTTGGGAAGATGGTGATAATGGGATCAGTTCCTATGTGAGAGAAACATGGCATGTAGCTAAGTTCCATGGAGTCCTAACACAGAGACTCCGTGACCAACTTGTGTTGGAGCATTAGAAGGGAATGTGGATAGCTTAAGGGACTACATGCAAAGAAGGAGGTCCCAGTCATTGTGTTATGCAGGCTAATGGAGGATGAGTGTTAGCATATTGGGACAACTGTAGATGGGGTTCCTATACCAGAGGGTTGTGTGAGTGTATCCCCATTTGAGGGGTGGCCTCTATCAAAGAAAGAGTAGGCTTGACAGAGTGCCTACAGTTGGGAGAAACGTACCTCGCTTGCATTTTGTTGAAGGACCCTTTCTCATAAATATAAGTGTGGAATGTTCCTTAAACTTCATGGTTTATATTTATGTTATGTGTTGATATGTTTATGTTGCAGCTGCATTATTTATAGTTTGGCATTCTTGTGTGAATATGTTTAAATTAGCATATTTATGGTTCTATGCATGATGGGTTTGCATTCATGAATAATATTGAAATTATTTAATCAAGTTACTATAATATGCTTCCACTATGGAATAATATCTACAAGTAGTTTTTAAATCATGTGGATATTCAAATAGGAATTAATGGTTTAAAAAAAAAATTAGAGTACCGCATCATCTCAATTGTGTCATGGAGGTTGTTGGTTATGTGACAGAGTGGTATTAGGGCTACAAGTTGCATCATTGGGACTACATCCCCCGGGAATTATATGCACAATAATAAGTTATAGGTTGTAAATGAAATGTTTGAAAAATGGCTCAATGACATAGTTGGGTAAAAATACAGTTTGCAAGCAAACTGTTTGACAGAACACCAGTGACAAAATTTGTGGTTTTGAATGCCTAGGTTTCATTTTTAGAGCTAGCATGAGAGGCGATAATAAAAGAATTTGTAAATAAAAACAAATTATGGGGAAGAATTTGAACCAGTGCAAGAAGTTACTGGAAAAATTACAATTTGGGAAAATGCAATTGTAATTTTGTAACTAAAGACATGTTACAAAATTAAAGTATATAATTATGAAAATATGAAATTTTGGAAAATTTGATGTGGAGTCCATAGACTCCACATGGATAGGGAGTATGACATGGAGAATCCACATCGTGGGATGTAAAGAGAGTAGTTCGGAAATGGGTTAGATGAGCACATGTGATAGCTATGAGGTGGAACTGATGCCACTGCAAAAGAGTAATTTAAGGAAGTTGAGAAGGTGGTATTGCAAAGCAGTTTGAAAACTCCTGTAGAAATCCAGAGCGTGATGCATGTCCTTAGGTGGTTTCCAAATTATGGCAGTTGAGGAGGAAATAAAACCATGTGCATGTTGTACTCCCGTAATAGATATGTACTATTGATCTTGATCGAGTTTGGAGAAACATATGCACCAAAGATAAAAGGATGGAGACGGGATTCCACGTCATATCAAGCAACCATATTGTGCCAAGTGTCAACTCCATAGATAATTTAAGGTTACAAAGGTATGACAGAGCCCATGATAACTAAGGGAATTAAAAAAGTTGGAGTGGGGTGCAAAAGGCATGTACCTTCATGCTATATAGTTGATATGGGTCATAGATCGTGATCGTGTCGAGGGGAACATGTGCACTAATGATTGGATCGTTGATATGGACCACCCCAGTCACATCAACCTCCATATTCATTCCAAGTGGATAAATTAAGGGAGAAGAAGGGTATGAAGGGGCCCGTGAATTATTTATTAAATAAAATAAAGGAAGTATGCTAGGCCAGAGGCATAGAATGACATGGTCGCACCAGGGAAAGACACATAGGACTACCGCTACCACATCATCAAACATGTGTCATGCCACATCATCACCCTACCACATCCAGAGCCATAAATTTGTTTTGGCTATAACAAGAGTAGAATAACTCAGAATTGGTTGAAATTTTGTGCATTTTTAGGTAGTGAAGAGCACTACAAGATTGATAGAGACAACCATGGGCTTGTTCTACTCTAATTTTCCTGAAAATGGGAAATAGTGTCTTTAGAATTACATCACCTGTGGATGTTACATGGACCCTGTTGGGAATGAAAATTGTGTAGTACAGTCGTTAACTAGCACAAAGATAACCTAGGTGGATTTTTGTCAAAGTCCTAAGGGTGTAGAGAAGAGGTGCAGAAGATTGCCAAAATACACTATTTGGACGTGCGTTTTTGTGATTTTGGAAAAATTCCAATAAGCAAAAGTGACCCAAGAATTCAAATCTGGAAAATTTCATGATTTTGACATTTTATCTACTCAACAAGCTTGACAACTTTGCTTAGAGGAAGTATTTCCATAAATGCTTTGTTTGTGAGAAAGCAGTTTCCGCCGAAAATTCATACCCATATCTTCATAAATTGTTAATTTCTAGTTTTATTGAGTTGATGTAGATTAAAAGTCTGGAAGAAGTGGGAAAAGGACAAAGTTGGTTGTTTCATATTTACATGGAAAATGGTCGGAGCAATAGATCGGGGATTCAAAGGTTTTAGGTTGCTCACAATCATATCGGCCATCAGCGCCTAGTAAAAGAAAATTATGGTTCCTTCCAGATTTTATTCTACAGGTCTCCAACGCTCATCGTTGAGATTTAGTGCATCTAGAGGAAAATGGCAAAATTGGGAAAAATTGTGGATTTTCAAGGAATTTAACTTTCAATTGTAAGCTCAAAACTAAATGTGGTTACAATCACTAGAAACCTAATCAGTAGGGGAATAAGGATGAATAGATTGATTATAAATGAGTATTATATATATCTTTCCATAAATTGAGCAGAAGATGGGCCTGTAGCCTTATTTGACAAATTGTCAAAAGGGTAGTTTCCATAATGTTTGCAAATATGTAAAAAAAATTAATACATTTTGGAAATAAATATCGTTTAACAAATTCATTTGTATGAACACATTGCAGATACAATATTGCACAAGTGTAACTGTTGATTAGCATTCCATAATTGTAATGAAAAGGAAAATGGAAGAAGGGGAATTTATATACAGTCATGAAGAAGAAGTCAGAGGTCTGAATATTAGTGTGGGAATGAGGAAACAAAGCCTAATTCTAGGCACAAAATTGACATTGAACCGTTAGTGCTGGTAGAAACAATGAATACATAAGAAGAAAGATAATCGGGATTAAAGGAAGAAAGAATTTAAACTACCTTTCTTCAGAAACCAACCAAATTAATATCACCAAACCAATCTAACTCGGCATGGACCTGAGATGGTAGATTCATGAGAAAAAAGGAACAAGGCAACAATTCAAATGTTGGGAATGTGAAGGAGGTCACCTATACAAAGAGTGTCCTCATAGGGGAGATAGAATGAGGATTTTGCAAAACATACAATAAGAAAGCACTATGTAAGATGTGTCCAAAAACATTCCCAGAATATATGTAGTCTGGGATAATAGACAGGTAGAGCATCAACCCAACATGATTAAAGTCTAAGGTAATATTTCCAATCAACCTATTGCCATTTTAATTGATTCAGGAGCAATTCATAGTTACATTTATCCTAATTTGGTTGAAACATTTCAGCTAAAGAGAAGTAAGCATGAAAAATCTTGGATGGTTCAACTGTATATTGGAACAAGAAGGAAAATCAATGAGTTAATAAAGGGTTGTCCATTAGATATGAACGGACTCCATACTTTTTCATATTTGAACATAATTCTGATTGATTCCTACGATGTGCTTAGTGATATGGATCAATTGGATGCACGTCATGTTATTTTAGATTTCCATAACAATACTTTCACTTGTCTTAATGAAGAAGGAAAGCATAAGATAGTGAAAGGCATTCCAAGTCCTATTTCCTTAAGGGAAATTTCATTTATGCAATTGAAAATATGTTTCAGAAAAGGGTTTCATTTGTATGTAGCTCATGTGGAAGAGCTATAAAAGTGTAAAATCCCAAGCTTCGGAGACTTTCCAATATTACAGGAACTTGCATATGTGTTTGAAGAAATACAGATATTACTACCGAAAAGAGACATTGATTTCTCTATTAAATTGATGTCTAGAGATGCCCCAGTTCCTAAAGTTCCACACATAATGAGTACACTTAAGTTGAAGGAATTACAAATGCAGGTAGAATAATTGTTGAAGAAAGGATACATACACCCAACTGTGTCTCCTTGGGGAGTACTAGTAGTTTTTGTTAAAGTAAAAGGATGGAACTCTGAGGTTGTGCATTGACTTTAGGTAGTTGAAAAAGGTCACTATGAGGAATAAATATCCTCTACCCAGAATAATTTGATTTATTGTTCAATCAACTAAGAGGAGCTAAGATTTTCTCAAATATATTTGAGATCGGGCTACCATCAAGTGAGGATAAAATAAGAAGACATCAGCAAGACGATTTTCAGAACCAAATATGGCCACTATGAGTTTGTAATGGTGTCATTTGGGTTAACAAATGCACATGTTACCTTTATGTGTTTGATGAATAGAATATTTCAAAATTATTTGGATAAGTTTGTCATTATATTACTGAATGACATTCTTATTTATTCAAAATCAAACGAGGAGCATGAAGAGCCCTTGAGATTAGTATTACAAATGCTAAGAGAGCATAAATTTTATGCTAAGTTGAGTAAATGTTCCTTTTATTAGAAGCATATTTAGTATTTGGGACACATCATACCTGAGGAAGGGATAGAAATAGATCTAGAGAAGATTGAAGCTATCATGGGATGGCATACGACCATAAATGTATTAGAGGTAAGGTCATTTATGGGATTGGTTGTATATTACAAAATATTTATAGAAGGCTTCTAGAAAGTGGCACATCCAATTACATCATTGCAAAAGAAAGGATTCAAATTTGAATGGACACCATAATGCGAAGAAAGTTTCCAACGGCTAAAGAGATAATTTATTAGTACACCAATCCTCAAGATTGCCAATCCAAACAAAGATTTTGTGGTATCTGCAGATGCTTGAAAGGAAGAAATTGGTGGAGTGCTTATGAAAATGGGCATGTGATCTATTATGAATCCATAAAGTTGAAGGAGAATGAGAAGAATTATGTCACACATGACTTGGAGCTTGCTTCCATTGCACATGCATTAAAGATGTGGTGACATTATCTCATGGGTAGAAACCTAAGTCAAGAACATATCAGAATAGATTAAAGTATTTATTTGAAAAGCATACTTTGAATTCCAGGCAGACAAGATGGTTGGAATTCCTTTGTGAGTTTGATTTTGATATCAAACATATAAAATGGAAAGAGAGCAAGGTTTTTGACGCGCTTGGTAGAAGGGTACATGCAACACATGCTACAACCATTAGCATGTGTAAATCATATTTAAGAACCAAAATTCATGAGGAAGTTGTCTCATATGAGCATTACCTTGAAGTAAAAGATGGATTGCAGCAGGAAAATGTACAACAGGAATATGAAGGTTACAGGTTGGAAGAGGATGGGATTCTTATGCATAAATGTAGAATCTATGTTCTTGATTATGATGAATTAAGGAAACTACATATGAATGAGAATGCATAAGGTTCCATATGTAGGGCATCCTAGATACCAAAATACAATTGCAGCGGTAATAAGTCAATACTTTTGGCTAGGAATGAAGAAATACAATAGTAAATATATAGTCGAGTGCCTGGAATGCTAGATGGAAAAGGTGGAACATAGACACCCAACAATATTGATATAGCCACTATGAATACGAAAGTGGAAATGGGATGTGGTGAAAATTGATTTCATCACTAAGTTTCTCAAGACGACAAATAAACATGATTCCATCATGGTAGTGGTGGAAAAGCTAACAAAAATTGTTCACTTTATTCTAATCAAGTCGACCCATAAGGTAGCTAACATAGCATAGATTTACATGAACGAGATTGCCAGGTTGCATGGGATACCTAAGGCAATTGTTTCAGATAGAGATCTAAAATTTACTTTAAATTTTTAAAAAGGGTTATTTGAAGGATCTAGAACAAATCTGAATTTGAGTACAACATATCACACAAAAACAGATGGACAAGTAGAAAGGGTGAATCAAGTCAATGAAGATATGACAAGGATGTTTTGATGGAAAAACCATCAAAGTGGGAGGATTGCCTATACTTGGTGAGATTTTCATTTGATAATGATATCATGATTCTCTGAAGTTGATTCCATTTGAAGCTTTGTATGGTAGAAAGTGCAATACTCCAATTAGTTGGGTCAATCTGGTAGACAAAGTCATAGTTTGTCCAGAGTTATTCTAAATGGTTAAGATAATGTAGAATTTGAAGACAACATAGGATAGACAAAAGGGTTATTCAAACAAGGGAAGAATATAAAGAGAATTAAGATTTGGAGAGCATGTGCATTTGAAAGTCGGGCCAACGAAGAGGTGTATTTGAAAGTCAGGCCAAAGAAGAGTTCATTGAAGCTTGGGATTTGTCTTAAGTTGCCGCTTAGATATTGTGGGTTGTTTGAGAATATAACTAGGATAGGGCATATTGCATATGAGCTTGCATTGCATGCCTGCATAAAAGTGCATAATTTGTTTCATGTGTCAGTATTGAACAAATATGTACCTTATATTAACCATGTTATTGATTGGATTGCGATTCATGCGGAACTGAAAGGATATATCCTAGTACAACTAATACACATCCTAGATAGAAAATTTATTTTTCTCAAGAACAAAGCAATAGGGTGGGTAAAGGTCCAATGGACCCACTACATCCCTAAAGAAGCAACATGGGAGCTAGAGAATACGATGTAGGAGGAATATCTACAATTAGTTTGGAAATTTTGTTGTAAAGTTGTGTACATGTACATAGTGTTGATATACACCGAGGATGGTGCATAAATTGAGGGGGGGGATGTAACACACCATTTTTGGACCCCATGATGCAAATATGTATGTAATGATGTAAATCCTATATGCCATACTTATATGTTATAGGAGACCATGACTATTGTAAATGATGTACATTATGTTTTAATGTAAAAATCCCTAGCTGCCGCAAGTGAAGAAGGACGAAAGAGGTATGGGGGATATGATTCCACAAGTGGGGGAAGTGAGAGGGGGATAAGGGATATTATCCATGTTGGATTTAGTTGATGTCCTTAGCCTTCATTATCCTTTTTAACCCAAAGTCCATTAACCATGGTTATGAGGGTCAATTTAATTAATCATGGGTTAATTATCTTAATATGGGATTAAGAGGGGGAAAGTGGCCTCTTCTTGGGAAGACACATGTCAAGAAAAATCCATGTGTATATAATGTTAGAAAATCATTCATTTTGGAGGCATTCACTCTGTCATTATGTTAGCACTTAGTAATTTCTCTAGGTTGTATCAAAGAAATACCTAAGGTAACCATCTCAAACCACTTTTGGCTGGAGTCTAGTCCTTCCAACCAAAGAGAGCTCTCTCTTTGGATTTATACCTCAAAATCAGTTAAATGATGGCTCAAAAAGGAATAGTGACCAGAACTGTAAACAAGAACATATTTTATGAAATTTCGTGGTTAAGCTAATAAGACTAAACCATTGGGCATACGGTCACAAAACTGGTTAATGGATTAAAGAAATTAAGGATAAGGATAAAGTGGACCTTCACAAGGGAAAGGAATCTTATGCAATTCTGATTTGACAAATATTGTTGTAGTATGGAGTGTAGAAACAAAATATACAGGGCATCTATCTGGGATGAATCCCAAAATAACTTCAGAAGAAAGAAGTGGAATATTTAATTGCCATGAACAGAGCATAAGAATAAAGTGAATTCCATTCACACAGTCTCCAATTAAATATTTGAAAGGACATGCACATACATGGAATGATAACTCAAGAAAAACGTGAATACAGGAAACACAGTACCAAATTACAAAGACACATGAATCCTTGGAAGTAAAACACTACAATTTCAGCCTGAAATTTTTTTCATTAAAGTTCACATGTACAATACAATGGTATCTTCTCAAACTACTCGAACCAACGCCTAGCACTATGATATTTCACCAATATATTAAAAATAATTACATAAGGCCTGAGAGGATTTGAAATCCTCTGAATTTCCAAAAATAGAAAGTAGTTCACAAAATCAGTTAACCTTCTACAAACTAGGGTTTAGTTTTCAAAAACTTTCCATGAAATTTCCTCCAGGTTTTATATTCATGTCCTCAAACTCATATGGTGATGTGGCAGCTCCTTAACAACTGGCATCCTTCTAGAATATTTTCTACACAATTCGCAGCAGGTAAAAACCTGAAAAATATGGGTCAAAGATACCTTTATATATATCAAATCCTGATATATTTTAAAAACATGAAAGAGGTTTTTGTATATGATCTTGTTATTGACAAAAACCTCTTTTTGTTTCCTAAAATACATCTCCATATTCTCATAATCGATGCCTAAAAATCATGACTGAAACGGGAAATTTTTAAATCTAAAAAATGACCTGTAAAAATTCACTCCCAAACCATGACACCTGTGAAAAAACTGAAACAGGTTTTTGTATATGAACCCTTTATTGACAAAAAACTATTTTTGTTTTCAAAAACTCCTCTCTATATATTCATAAATCACATCTAAGTAAAATGACTAAAACAGACAAATTCGCAGTGAATTGGGGGTTTTCTACACAATTTGCAGCGAACTGGTTCTCTGTGAATTAACACCAAAGAGAAATTTGCAGCAGATTATTTCGCTACAAATTCTCTGTTTATTCACCACGATTTTATCCAAAGTACCCTGTTCACAATGTGATCCAATAAATCAGCAACAAACTGAAATATTTCGCAGCGACCCGTAAAATTCACAACATCCTTATTTTGCAGAATGCAATTTGAGCGATATTCTAGAACATGACCAGGTGAAAATTACAACAAAAAGACTCTGGTTTACTAATCTTATCCTGGAAAATGACTGACTTATCTTTGAAATTATGACCAACGGTGTAGATTGGGGAATTTCAAACCGACTTGATGATCTCAAAGACTTTCAGAACTAAGACTAGTTCAATGATCCTTAGTGCATTACCATGCACTAATATTGGCGCCATTAGGGATGTTTTCCTCCCTGTGAGGCAACAAGAACCCGCAGTTCCAGTGCCTAAATCATTCCATTTGGTTGTGCCTAACTCAAAAACGACAACTTGCTCTGAAATTGTAATCAAAACCATTCCATAAACTGAAAACCAAAACCAATATAGTGTGCCACCAAGAAAGACCATGTGCCTAATCCATTGGGATGCTCCCAACTCTGAGACCAACAACCTGCAAACTGACTTATGACCTTTTCCAACTCAAATCCAACTGTAATCTGATTGAAGCTACTGCACACTACAAACTAAAATATGAACATTCTTGAAACCTAAATTGCAAACTGTTGGAAATGATGCTCAGAGTGTTGAGCTTATTCAAAACACTCCTACCTACTCTAAGTTAATTCACGGGTTTCCTGATCAGGTGAATTCAATGATCCAATGCAACCATGCAAGTATCTCATCCACCATTTGAATTCCTCGGATATCTTTACTCAGAAGAAAAATGAAGAATCTTCTTGAAGGAAACTCAAACTGAAAATTATCTCCAACTTCAAAACTTATCCATTATGTAGAATTATATTCATTAAACAAACCTAGGCAAAATCCCAAAACCTCTCCTTCTGATATCTCCAACAAAGATGCAAAAGGATCTTGAAAAGCATGAGTAAATACCACTTGTTGATCAATAAAAAGGAAGGAATTGTTGATGTCTATAGTTTCTTTTTGTCCACAAACAGAAAATGATACAACACTCTCTTTCTTCACAGTTGATGGCTTTTGTTCCAAATGTTAAACTTCAAAATCACCCTCAGATCAAATGGCAATAGTCTGACCACTTTTTTCATCATGCATGTCAGAAAGAAAACCCATGTATTCTGGACCTTCATCAATTAGAACATCTTCCAACTGTTCAACAAAAGTCTGATCTTGACTGGCTGGACAACCTAGGTTTAAATTTTCAATAAATGAAAAACCATGTTTTTCAAGAGCATTTAAGATAATCTACTCCTCTTCATTATTTTCTTGCATCTGTTCATTATAATCATCATAAATTGGACCACTATCTAGGGTTTCAAAGCAGGAAATTTTAAATTTATTATTTTCAAATGTTTCTTTGAAAATCTCAGAAAAAGAGAAGCTTGAAAACAACATTGAGTAACTATCCTTACTTCTCTCTTCATCCTCCAGAGAAGACACCCAACTTTCAACATAAGGGTTTTGGAAACACTACTACTGGCACATATCATTATCCAATTCCAAAAATCCTATGTGATTTTCCATACCCTCAAATTTATGTGCTTCATTAGTGATCTTAAAACCATTTCTCAATAATTCAAAAGAAGCAAAGCAAAAATGTAAGGTATTACCTTCAACGGGCTCATTGTTTCCCTTGTTTGCAGTGTTGTGATCATGAGTTATATGCTTATTTCTCTCAATAACTGACTGAAAACTAACCTATTCTAATATAGGGCCTCTAGTTGGTTGTTCAAGAAAACTATCCATATAGTCATCCTCATATTCATCATACACAGGTAAACTAAAGGCTTCTTGAAAACCATCCACTGTTAGGATATTTAGACACTTAGGAGTTAGTTAAGATCAACTTGTGTAATATATCCGTTAGGGATAGTGTGTTTCTTTAGTATGCATTAGTATGCATTTGTAAATACTTAATCCGACGGTCACGATATGTTTCCGACATAGAGTGATCCGACGGCTCAACTTCTCTTAGATCAAACCTAACCTTGATCCGTGGCTTAACACCCGATTGGTCCATGATCTCTATTTAAAGAGCATGGAGGGTCATTGTTTAGTTGATCGATTATGAGAAGCTCATTTGTAACTTTCTTTCTTTGCATAATAAATTGTCCCGTAGAAGCTATTTGGTCGGGGCCGTGGAGTGTTTCCCTCAAGAGGGTTTAAACCACGTCAAAACATCGGTGTGTTGATCTGTGATCTGTTTATGTGAAGTGGTTGCTCTTGGTGTTTGGTCCTTTGGTAGTACCCTGTGTACCCGAACATGGTATCAGAGCTTTTATGAAGTGCCGCTTCCGGTTATGATATAGATCTTGAACTGCTGTTGCCGAAACTCGAAAGGGTTTCTAGTTCTGGTATTTCTGTGCATTTCTGGGCTGTGGGAGGTGTTCCATTGCGTCCGGAGCGTCGTTTCCATTGGGAAATAGTTTTCGTTTGATCGAAAACGGTTCCCGGTTGCTCAAGAAACGCGTTTTTCATCAGATCTGAAGGTATAATGTTACAGTGACGCATTTTTTTTATTTCGTTTTTGAAAAGAAAAAATCTCATATTTCATTTTTTTTTACTGTTAGATTTTTTTTGGTTCGGATTGTTGCTTTCCCCGTCTGTGTATGCTCTTTTCCGTGCACCTTGAGCGATCTCGGCAAATCAGAAACAGAAAGGGAAAGGGTTTTTTCGGCTGCGTATGCTCTTTGCCGTGCACTTTGCGCGATCTCGGCAAATCAGAAACAGAGAGAAAACGTAGACTTTCCGGGCAAGCTAACAAGATCTAACTCCACAAGTGTGGAAAAGTTTTTTTGTTTCGTTTTGTGGTTTGTTTTGCAGGAAAAAGGGCAAGCACGCAAACCGAGCAAGAAGAGTAAAAAAAAAAAAAAAAAAAAAAACCCCTTCCTCATTTCCATATTTTACTACTTTTTAAACTAGCTCACTTGGTCCAAAGTTGCTTTATTCCTTAATAGGTCTTGAGTTCAAGTCTTAGGAAGTTACTTTTAAAAAGAAAAGTGCATGCAATTTCTATTTTCAAGTTACTTTATTGTAAAAGTGCATCTCACTTAAATAATAAAAAATAAAAATACAAGTGAGTCACTTAAGCTTTTTATTTATTGTTGCACTATTTAAAAGTAATATCATTGTAAAAGTGAAATCACTTATTTTACAAAAGTGATTCACTTAAAAGCAACTTAGGTTCATCTTGGGAAGAGGGGGGTTCTTTTTTTTTGCTGGACATTCTCTAGCTGCCACGTCACTATTGGGGACATCTTCAACAGTTTCTTTGTTCAAGCATAACTTCATCATACAGAGTCCGTTTTCAGTGCCGTTTTTTTTGAAACCGCCTATTTTTTCAAGCTCTTCACATCCAGACTATTGGTTTCTGCTTTTACAGCCATTAATTTACACATATGGCCGCCCTTTGTGATATTCTACTTAACAGTTCCAACTATTTCTCATGGAAATCTCGTATGGAGGATGTTCTACGAAGTAGGGGACTTTTCAGAATTACAACAGGGAAAGAAAAAGAACCCACTGATGATGATAAGAAAATAAAATGGGCAAATAGATGTGATGAAGCTCGTGGATTGATTGGGATGTCAATCTGTACTGATTTGCGATTCCACATATCTGGAATTGATGAACCTAATACTGCTTGGGACAAGTTGGAATCTGTGTTTGGTAAACACAATGAAATTCGGGGTCACCAACTCGAAAATGAGTTGATTTCTTTAAATCCAAGTGACTTTTCATGCATTCAAGATTATTTATCTAAGTACAAAACTCTCAAGCTCTTATGTGCAGAATGTAAGATTGAGAGGGAAGACAAACAATGCATTTATCATATTCTTTCCAAACTTGGACCTGCATATTCTGTTTTTGTATCTACATTTTACTCCATGAAAGTGTCATTGAATGCAGCTAGCTATCAAGAGCCTAGTCTTGAATCCTTTTGTGATTCCTTGATTAGAGAACAAGATAAACTCATTCATCTTGGAATAATCAACAATGCAGATACATCTGGGAAAGCCTTATTGTCCCAACAGAAAGAAAAGTCCAAGCCTCCCAAGAAACAAAATTTTTGCAATAATAAGTCAAACAAGGGTCCAAAACCCTCTCAGTCAGCTCCTTCTTTAAAAAATGACAAAGGATCCAAGCCAAAAGGCAAGAAGACTGAGCGTCATTGCAACTATTGCGGGAAAGATAATCATGATGAATCTAAGTGTTTCAAGAAGATGGCAGCCTTGGAAGCAGCAATGAAGAAGCACCACATCAGCCTAGATTCGCCTTCAGAATCTGCCTCTCATGGACATGCACTTTGTGCTTCTGGTTATTCTTATAATGCATCTTCTTCTTCTACTTCAAATGAATGGCTCATTGATTCTGGAGCATCTTATCATATGGCTAAGGATCAAGCCATCTTTTCTACTATGCATGAATGTAACACCAAACAAATATTTGTTGGTGATGATAGATCTCTAAGTGTTGTAGGAGCTGGAACAGTTCCAGTAGATAATGGTCATTTTAGTGATGTACTATGTGTTCCAAGAATTTCCAACAATTTGTTATCAGTCTATCAGATCACTCATTCTGGTGAAGGTAAAACTGTGACCTTTACACCTCACCAAGTTGTAATCAAGGATTTTAAAGATCCTCAACAGGTTCTAGCTACCGGAATTGTTGATGATATTACCAGGTTGTACAAGTTTAACAACTTTGGGTCATCACCTTTCCCTTCAGTTTTTGTTGCTCATAGTGATAACTTGAGCAAACTTTGGCATGAGCGATTTGGTCACTTAAATTATCGCTCATTGCAACAACTATGTAAAGAAAATATGGTGACAGGTCTTCCGATGGTATCTTGCAGAGATGGTGTTTGTTCCGGTTGTGTACTCGGAAAACATCATCGGGACAGTTTTGACAAACGTGCCTCTTGGCACGCCTCGGTTCCCTTGGAGCTTGTGCATAGTGACTTGTGTGGTCCTCTTCCATCTGCTTCCTTTTCTGGTTTCAAATATTTCTTAACTTTCATTGATGATTACACCAGACGCACTTGGGTTTATTTCCTAAAACTTAAGAGCGAAGTATTTAACATGTTCTTGGCCTACAAGGCCCTTGTTGAAAAACAATCTGGTCATCAAATTATCAAGTTAAGATCTGACAATGGAGGAGAATATGTTAACAAACAGTTCACTACTTTCTGCACTGAACAAGGCATCCAACAACAACACACTGTTCCATATACACCACAACAAAATGGTGTAGCTGAGCGGAAGAACCGCACTTTAAAAGAAATGGCAAATTGTATGATCCAATCTAAGGGACTAAGTCTTCAATTTTGGGCTGAAGCCATAAATTGTGCAAATTACATAGTTAATCGCACCCCCACAAAAGCATTACAAGGTATAACACCAGAAGAAGCATGGAGTAAAGTTAAACATGATGTAAGTCACTTTCGTGTGTTTGGTAGTGAAGCATGGGCTCACATTCCGGATGAAAAACGGAAAGCATTGCAGCCTAAAAGTGAAAAGTGCATATTTGTTGGATATTCTGAAGATGTAAAAGGTTATAGACTTCTTCAACCACCTTCTCATGCTATAATCATTAGAAGAGATGTTAAATTTGATGAAAATATCTTGGCCTGCGAGCCTAACTCGGCGAGTGTGCCATCTTTGGCCTGCGAGCCTGATTCGGCGTTTGTGCCTTCTTCTTCTTCTTCCAACTTCCTTGACAGGTTTCCAACTCCAATTTCTGATGATGACAGTGAGGATGAAAATCCACCTCCGCCTGCTCATGTTCCTCCAGTTGCACCAGCACAAGTGCTTCCTCGATGGGTCCGTTCAACATGTGAAGCAGCTGGTGATCTTGCCGGTGATCCTAGAGATCAACGTCGAACACGTTCTCAGTTTCAGCGAGCCTCTTCTCTTTTGGCTCAAGTTTCCAAGAATCATGATCCAGAAACTTTTGCAGAAGCTTAAGGGAATCCAGATTGGGATGCAGCCATGGATGAAGAATATCGTTCCTTAATGGCGAACGATACTTGGGATCTTGTCCCTCTTCCAAAAGGAAGAAAACTTGTCAGATGTAAATGGGTCTACAAAACTAAGTATGCATCAGATGGAAGTGTTGAAAGACTTAAGGAAAGGTTAGTTGCCAAAGGTTTTTCCCAAGTTGAAGGGATTGACTACAATGAAACCTTTGCTCCCGTCGCCAAAATGAACTCCATCCGCCTTGTTCTTTCCCTTGCAGCCTTACACAACTGGGAAGTCCATCAAATGGATGTCAAGTCTGCCTTCTTACATGGTGATTTACAGGAGGAAATTTACATGGAACAACCTCCTGGCTATGTTCAGAATAACTCTAGCCTTGTCTGCCGCCTTAAGAAATCCTTATATGGCCTTAAGCAAGCTCCTAGAGCTTGGTATGCCAAAATGGATAACTTTCTCCTTGACACTGGTTTTTCTAGATGCCATTCTGACCCCAATGTCTATACCAAGAAAGTAGGAAACCATCTCATCATACTTGTTCTATATGTTGATGACCTTATTCTTACTGGTAGTGACCCTAAGCTTATAACCCATGTGAAATCCAGTCTTAAACAAACTTTTGAAATGTCAGACTTAGGACATTTGCATTATTTTCTTGGTCTCCAAGTTCTGCAAACCAAAGAAGGAATCTTTCTTTCTCAGTCTAAGTATGCTTGTGACCTTCTTCGTCGCTTTCACATGGAAGATTGTAAACCAGCCCCTTCTCCCTTCCAGTCTGGAGTCAAACTTTCTGCCACTTGTACTTCACCTGAAGTAAATGCCACATTGTATCGTCAGCTTGTTGGTAGTCTTTTATACTTGACTCATTCCCGTCCTGACCTTTCCTTTGCCGTTGGTCGAGTTGCCCGTTATATGCAGACACCTCATGAAATTCACTGGAAAGCAGCTAAAAGAATACTTCGATATATTCGAGGTACAGTTCAGTTTGGGATTCATTACAGTACAGGGGGGGAACCTTTGTTGGTTGGTTTCACTGATTCAGATTGGGCCGGCGATCCTGATGATCGAAAGTCTACTGCAGGTTATGTTTTCAGTCTGGGATCTGGACCTATTACTTGGGCTTGTAAGAAACAACAAGCTCTTGCTCTTTCTTCAGCAGAGGCAGAATATCGAGCAGCAGTTAATGCCAGTCAGGAATCTTTATGGCTTCGACAGATCCTTTCAGAGTTTGGATTCGAGCAGCAGCAGCCTACTCCACTTTGGTGCGACAATCAAAGTGCCATCAAGCTTGCCAAAGATCCAGTTCTACATCAACGCAGCAAACACATTGAGCTACATATGCACTTCATCAGAAATCTTGTTCATGATCGTGTTATCGAAGTGCTCTTTTGCCTTACAGATGATCAAGTTGCAGACATCTTCACCAAGTCTCTTACAGAAGCGAAGTTTTCTAAAATTCGATCTATGTTAGGAGTTCAAGAACTTGTCATTAAGGGGGGATAGGCTCTAATGCCTCCTTCCTTCTCCTAATAGTGTCACTTTTGTAAATCCTTCAATCATATCCCAAGTTGTTCTTAAGGGGGGATGTTAGGATATTTAGACACTTAGGAGTTAGTTAAGATCAACTTGTGTAATATATCCGTTAGGGATAGTGTGTTTCTTTAGTATGCATTAGTATGCATTTGTAAATACTTAATCCGACGGTCACGATATGTTTCCGACATAGAGTGATCCGACGGCTCAACTTCTCTTAGATCAAACCTAACCTTGATCCGTGGCTTAACACCCGATTGGTCCATGATCTCTATTTAAAGAGCATGGAGGGTCATTGTTTAGTTGATCGATTATGAGAAGCTCATTTGAAACTTTCTTTCTTTGCATAATAAATTGTCCCGTAGAAGCTATTTGGCCGGGGCCGTGGAGTGTTTCCCTCAAGAGGGTTTAAACCACGTCAAAACATCGATGTGTTGATCTGTGATCTGTTTATGTGAAGTGGTTGCTCTTGGTGTTCGGTCCTTTGGTAGTACCCTGTGTACCCGAACATCCACAGTAAAATTTGTGACAACATCTTGCTAATAATGATCTTCAATAAATGCATCACTAAACACATCATTATGACGGTTTCCTAGTGCATCCCTATTACAATGAGAAGGATTGGAATTCAAACCAACTGCTCCTCTCTCATGTTGTTTTTCTAGCTCAAATTCCCTATCTATTTTGTCTTCCCTCCATTCATAATCATCGTCTTGGTATGATAGTTTCATACATGACCGGAGGTTATCCTCAACCTCTAGGGAATCAATGAACATTTGTTGCAAAGTTATAGACCTCCTTTCCAAGAGAAGAAGAGACACATCTGGATGAAGAGTTGTCATGTAATAGAGCATGGAGCAGCTTTAGGAGGTTTGACTTCTTTAGGAATCTTGTGATACAAGCTATGAAATCTCCTATTAAACATTGACACAGTCTCATTTCCTTGTTTCCTCATGGAATAAAACTCTGAAAGGAACTGAACCAAATATTTCCTCTTACCCCAGAATTTCATACATACATCACTCAATTCTTCCCATGAACCGAAGAATCCAGAATGCAAATGTCTAAACCATCCCTTGGCATCCCCTTGAAGTGACTGGGAAAAGGTTCTCATAATAACATCATCATGCTCTATTTCAAAGAAATCCACAATATAAGATATTACCACCCCCAAAATGTATCCTAAACAAGAAATGGATTAAAAATTAATTAACATCACTAATCAAGTATTTAGTCAAACCCCTATTTCCCCTTAAATTTTTCTGGTTGCACAAGAAACAATTTGGATTTTGGAAAACGATATGATGTGGGGTTAATTCAAAATTTTCGAAACCGAGTATCAATGGAAAAATCCATCCAATTTCATATTTTTCGATTTGCCCCAAAATATCCGGTTTACCCATACCCAAAATATGTTCTGAAACCAAATCTGCGTCTATATTGAATCTACCCTGCTTGAAGAACCGAATAATCCAGTTTGCAAATGTCTAAACCATCCCTTGGCATCCCCTTGAAGTGATTGGGAAAAGGTTCTCATAATAACATCATCATGCTCTATTTCAAAGAAATCCACACTATAAGATATTACCACCCCCAAAATGTATCCTAAATAAGAAATGGATTAAAAATTAATTAAAAGTTAATTAACATCACTAATCAAGTATTTAGTCAAACCCTTATTTCCCCTTAAATTTTTCTGGTTGCACAAGAAACAATTTGGATTTTGGCAAATGATAAGATGTGGGGTTAATTCAAAAATTTTGAAACCGGGTATCAATGGAAAAATCCCTCCAATTTCATATTTTTCGATTTGCCCCAAAATATCTAGTTTACCCATACCCAAAATATGTTTTGAAATCGAATCTGCGTCTGTATTGAATCTACCCTGCTTGAACAAAATCTATGCGCCTGTCAACATACTCGGTCTATGATCAAACCAAACTGGATCATGTTGAAATCCTCTAAAGAAAACTGATGCTATCGTGATCGATTGGTAAGAGTATGTTTTTTCCAGTTTTATGTGCCCTAAGTTGTATGTTTTAGAAGATGTTTTTTTTCAGAGCCGATTGTAAGTAAAGAGGAACATTCTATTGCATACAAAATATGCATTGCAGAGGAACCCTCTATTGCTTACAAAAATTACATTTTTTGTTTTATATCTTGGCATGAACAAAATATTCGAGTTCGTATCTTGTTTTAGATATCGTATCTTGTTTTAGATATAAACCTACTCGAACCGTCAACGCACCAGCTCTCTGATCAAACCAAATTGTACCACGTTGATATCCTCTAAGCAAAATCAATTGTGTGGTGATACGACTGGTAAGTATTTTTTTTTTCAGTTTTTTTGTGCTTAAAAAATTTTACATTCTTACCATGCTTGAACAAAATATACAAACCCATCAACAGGTCTGTGAGCAAACCAAAATTGATTGCATTGAAATATGATGAAAAATTTGATGGTTTAGTGACCGACTAATAATACTTTTTTTAATTTTTATATTGATCGACTGGTCTAGTGATGGACTGCTTATCATCCAAATGATTAAACCCATCAACTCTCTGCTCAAACCAAATCGGACCGTGTTGAAATACTCTTAGAAAAATCGATGGTGTAGCGATACGACTGGTAAGATTTTTTTTCAGTTTTTTGTGCTTAAAAAAATTTACATTCTTACCCTGCAAATTTTTTATTTAAGCAGACTATAAAATGATTTATCAGATACTGTATATGTAGAGTAATTAAGTTCACCCTTTATTATTTGATGCAGATATCAATTTGGACCATTTGGATGCGAATCTAAAGTCTTGGTTGGAAGGGGAAAAGAAATCGAAGGTTTTTACCAAACGTTAGAATTTATGTAGTATTAATATTATGCCTTTATAAATACTCTGTTTTTTCACTCTTGCTTTCCAATTAAGAGATCATGTGTAACCTGTGTAGGCCATTTTGGCTTCCTGACGTGATTGCGGAATTTTACTTCTTATAAATTTGATCATGTTCAATACAAACCATGATCTGTTGCCACATAAAGAACGAAATTCATTGCCTCCAGAGGTTGTGGAAGAATCTTTTTGAATACTTGCTGAAGAGGATGTTGAACGAGAAAAGAGACGAAAAATGAAGCAACAATTGTCTATACAGTGACAAAAGTCACAGAAATTATATATACTTGTAAAAACTGATTGTTGGAGTGACAATGATGTATCCAGCGGTAATGATGTTGATAACCAACCTAATGATAGGGATATACCTTATCAACTCTGATGTCGTTCAACTCTGCAATATGTTAAGGGAAAGGCTCCAAATTTTGATCGGTTGTTGTTCTTAAAGGAGAAAATGGTTTAGAAGAAATCATTATCTGCAAAGTTATAGATGAGCCACATACAAGAAATGTAGAGTTGACAATGTTGGATCCTTGTGGTGATGATCCAATTCTTTACACTGATAGTACCAATGACACATGGACACATGCTATGGATGATTTTTTTCCTGTTCAAATGGTGTATGCAGATGAAAGTGGCAAGCTTACGTTGCAGCATCCTTCAATTTCTGAAATAAAATCACAATTATCTTTAAGTGGGACAGATGAAAATCATAAAAAACATTCCACTGTAGTCATCAAGCGAGGGTTTTATATGGGATCTTGTTCATATGTGACTCCCCTATTGACTCAAAATGGTCATTTTGTGAATATTGGTAGAAAGAAATTCATTCAAATGGATCGGCTATTGGTGCGCAACACAAAACCCTTTAAATTGTCCATCAAGGTAGGCATGTATGTCTGTATTTATTATGAAAAATTCCCTAGAATGTATGAAGATGAGGCATTGAAAATTCCATATCCTGTAGAAGTGTTGGATTGTCTAGTAGATGTTTCAACTGGTGGAACATTTTTTTGGGTAAGAATATTTGAAAATCATGTAGATGTTTTTGGTAGAGGCTACTATATTCCTAAAGGTGTGAATTTGCATCCACATGAGGTGTTTTACACAAAACAAGCTTTGTTGATACCAATTGAAATAATTGATGGTGAGTATACATGTGTATCTTTTAATATATATTCTTCAACTCATATATGAAAAATGCATTTATAGTATCTAATGTTATATTATGTTGTGTTGTAGGCATTGTTGATGTTTTCTTTACTGTGATCTCTATTAAAAGGTGGGGCACTAGCAGTTGAAAAGGAGAATCTTTATTTTGTCAGTTTATTGCTACGAATGATGATAAGCACACAAGTTTTCAACTTCTTGCAACAAAAGGTGACAATGAAGTTGTGACTGCTAGATTAGCTTCCTCTACAGAATATGGAACACACAATGCATTGCCATCATATATCAGAGTATTGCAGCCCAATCGAGTACATCGTCGCAATATTCATCTTCTTTCCTACAAGGTTTTCAATCACATAAGGTCTCGACACATCATACGTGGTGAATGCAACAAAAGGTGACAATGAAGTTGTGACTGCTAGATTAGCTTCCTCTACAGAATATGGAACACACAATGCATTGCCATCATATATCAGAGTATTGCAACCCAATCGAGTACATCGTCGCAATATTCATCTTCTTTCCTACAAGGTTTTCAATCACATAAGGTCTCGACACATCATACGCGGTGAATCTTATGTGGACATTCCTTGTTCATATGAAAGTTTCATGGTTACTTTTGAACTAATTGCAATGCAATATGTACCACTCGGGATTGTAAAGAAGAATAATTCACTAGAGTTAGCATAGAAGGCCATGAGAATATTAAGGAGGCAGTTTTCTATACATGGCCAACCTTTCCTGATAGATATCAACCAACTTCAGGCTCAAGTGATCAGACTCGGCCTCTTGGTAAATGGAGAATGGGACCGAAATTTAGATTTCACTATTTGTATAATAGCCTACAACCTCGTGTACAAGTACACTTTTCATGGGATTCACACCAATGGGACCATGTCCATCAGTGTTATGGATTAGGGATGAGGACTGGTGTACCCCATTTGGATTTGTAAACATTTTTCCTTTCATTAATAAATTTTTATACGGTTTGGTGTAATATGTATGGTGAATTATATTATTTAGTGTATATTAATTATTTATTTCTTGCATTAAATTGTTTTTGGTATTTTACTGTTATGTTATAAAGGTTTTTCTTTTCCATGAAATTTGAATGTTTGAATAGATAATATACATTTTGTAGCATGTGGGCTATTGAGAAGATGGTTATGTACTGTCTTTTTTCCGTCCTAAAAGCTACTTATTTCAGTCTCATATAATCATCAAAACATGTCGTGTGAGGATCTGCACTTACAAAAAACATACAGTGGAACTTTTCAAAAACAAAAACCTTACAAAAGTGGAATTTTCTTCATGTTTGTGGGGAAAACCATCTAAAATTAACTTTGGACTGGTATAAATAGTTTTTCTCCCTTCTTATTATTTAGTTCTGTAGATAACATTTATTTATGACAGTTACATGAAGTGCAATTTATATGTACATCCACTCTGGTTCTATAGTAGTTGCTCCAGGAGTAAATGTGTTGATTATTTTGGACTTTCAGTCTGCTGAGGAAGCTTGGGGTCTTTTGATAGACCAATTTACAGATTGTTGAAGAATGTATTATATTTTGGCTTGAAATATAATAGGATTTTTTCCGAGGAAAAAATGAGTGGTGTTTTACCTTTTTTATCCAAGGACTAAATTTAGATTATTTAATCTAACACAAAAATAAAAACATTCTTCAAGTGCTAATAAGAATGTTACATAGTCAAATTAAATGATACAAGTTGAACATGATGTGTATTAACAGTCACCACTACTCCACTATTCAATATTTTCAATTTTAACCTAAAAATTGCTATTGTGTAAAAATACTGAAAATCAGCCCTGAAAATAGGGCTCAATTTTTGGCCTATTTGAGTGATTCAAATTGGAAAATGTGAGTTTTATTATTCTTTGTTTTTTACATTTTCATATTTTCATTTCAGATTCACAAATACCAGGGAATTTGGATGAGTTATTTTCATTGACAACAATGTCTAAGTACTGAAAACATGGCTCAAGTGGCTTTGGGGAAATGACCATCATTTCCTCACAAAGAGAGAGATTACTCGGAGGGCACCATCCTGTAGGTGGATGACTAATGCACCTGAATATAGTCTCAGTCTTGGAAAAAATTATCTAGTCAAGAATATATTGTCCTTCCAAAACATCCACTTAACCTTTTTTGCACTTAAAACTAGCCTAAATGGCCTTAGGAAAATGCCCACTAGTTCTCACCAGTGAGGGATTAACTTAGTCTAACAACATAAGCTTTCAGGTGGAGGATTTACACACTTGACCATTGACTCATTCTCAATAAAAGGTCTATGGCCAAGAAGATAATGGCCTGCCAAAACAACCAATCAACCTTTTTTGCACCCTGTCATATTATGCTCCCCTTTGGAAGAAATGGCTAAGTACTGAAAATATGGCTCAAGTGGCTTTGGGAAAATGAATGCCATTTTCTCACAGAGAGAGAGAGATAATTATTCTAAGGGCACCATCATGTAGGTGGATGAATATTGCACCTGAATATAGTCTCAGTCTTGGAAAAAAGACTCTAGTCAAGAATATATTGGCCTGCCAAAACATCCACTCAGCCTTTTTTGCACTTAAAACTGGACTAAATGGCCTTAGGAAAATGCCCACCAGTTCTCACCAGTGAGGGATTAAATTATTCTGACAACATAAGATTTCAGGTGGAGGATTTACACACTTGACCACTGACTCATTCTCGATAAAATTTCTACGGTCAAGAAGATAATGTCCTGCCAAAACAACCAATCAACCTTTTTTGCACCCTTCCATATTATGCTCCCCTTTGGAAAAACGGCTAAGTACTGAAAATATGGCTCAAGTGGTTTGGGAAAACGACCGCCATTTCCTCACAGAGAGAGAAAGATAATTATTCTGAGGGCACCATCCTATAGGTAATTACTAATGCACCTGAATGTAGTCTCAGACTTGGAAAAAAGTCTCTGGTCAAGAATATATTGGCCTTCCAAAACATCCACCCAGCATTTTTTGCAATTAAAACTGGCCTCAATGGCCTTAGGAAATTGCCCACCAGTTCTCACTAGTGAGGGATTAAATTATTCTGACAACATAAGCTTTCAGGTGTAGGATTTACACAGTTGACCATTAAATCATTCTCGATAAAAGTTCTATGGACAAGAAGATAATGGCCTGCTAAAACAGCCAATCAAAATTTTTTGCACCCTACCATATTATGCTCCCCTTTGGAAAAAATGGCTAAGTACTGAAAATATGACTCAAGTGGCTTTGGGAAAATTACCGCCATTTCCTCAAAGAGAGAGAGAGAGAGATAATTATTATGAGGGCACCATCCTGTAGGTGGATGAAAATTGCACCTGAATATAGTTTTAGTATTGGGAAAAATTCTCTGGTCAAGAATATATTGGCCTGCCAAAACATCCACTCAGCCTTTTTTGCACTTAAAACTGGACTAAATGGCTTTAGGAAAATGCCCACTAGTTCTCACCAGTGAGGGATTAAATTATTAGGACAACATAAGCTTTCAAGTGGAGGATTTACACACTTGACCATTTACTCCTTCTCGATAAATGGTCTATGGCCAAGAAGAAAATGGCCTGCCAAGACATCCAATCAACCTTTTTTGCACCATTATAGAAAATGCTCGCCATTGGAAAAAATGGCTAAGTACTCAAAATATGACTCAAGTGGCTATGGGAAAATGACCGCCATTTTCTCACAGAGAGAGAGAAAATTATTCTGAGGGCACCATCCTGTAGGTGGATGACTAAAGCACATAAATATAGTCTTAGTCTTGGAAAAAATTCTCTGGTAAAGAATATATTGGCCTGCCAAAACATCCACTCAACATTTTTTGCACTTAAAACTAGCCTAAATGGCCTTAGGAAAATTCCCACTAGTTATCACCAATGAGGGATTAAATTATTCTGGCAACATAAGTTTCCAGGTGGAGGATTTACATACTTGACCATTGACTCATTCTCGATAAAAGGTCTATGGCCAAGAGGATAATGTCCTTCCAAAACAACCAATCAACTTTTTTTTCACCCTGCCATATTATGCTCCCCTTTGGAAAAAATGGCTAAGTACTGAAAATATGGCTCAAGTGGCTTTGGGAAAATGACCGCCATTTCCTCACATAGAGAGAGATAATTATTCTGAGGGCGCCATCCTGTAGGTGGTTGACTATTGCACTTGAATATAGTATCATTCTTGGAAAAAAGTATCTGTTCAAGAATATACTGGCCTGCCAAAACATCCACTCAGCCTTTTTTGCACTTAAAATTGGCCTAAATGGCCTTAGGAAAATGCCCACCAGTTCTCACCTGTGAGGGATTAAATTATTCTTACAACATAAGCTTTTAGGTGGAGGATTTACACACTTGACTATTTACTCCTTCTCAATAAAAGTTCTATGGCCAAGATGATAATGGTCTGCCAAAATAGCCAATCAACCTCTTTTACACCATTCCAGAAAATGCTCACCATTGGAAAAAATGGCTAAGTACTGAAAATATGGCTCAAGTGGCTCTGGGAAAATGAGCGACATTTCCTAAATGAGAGAGATAAAATTATTCTGAAGGCACCATCCTATAGTTGGATGACCAATGCACCTGAATATAGTATAATTCTTGGAAAATAGGCTCTGGTCAATAATATATTGGCCTGCCAAAATATCCACTCAGCCAGTTTTGCACCTAAAACTGGCCTAAATGGCCTCAAGAAAATGCTTGTAATTTATCACCTTTGAGGGATAAAAAAAATCGGATAGCATAAGCTTTCAGGTGGTTGATTTATGCACTTTACCTTAACTCATTCGTGATAAAAATCCAATGTCCAAGAAGATAATGGCCTTCCAAAACTGCCAATCAACCTAATTTGCACCATGCCAGAAAATGCTCCCCTTTGGCAAAAATGGCTAAGTACTGAAAAGTGATAGCTTATTTTTATGCACTTTTTTATGTCAAAGTACAACCAATTTATAAAATTCCAAAGCACAACCCATTTATAAAAAGTGATAGCTTATGTTTATGCACTTTTTATGTCAAATTACAACCAATTTATAAAATTCCCTTCGATGAAAAGGCCTGAAAAAATCTTAAAAGTCGGATGTCAGCATAGGGAAAAGTGCATGCCCAAGTCATGAATTATGACCTGGAAATAAACTCAAGCCCTACGTTTTGTTGCTGAAATACGTTGTGCGGGCATAATTTGTTACCCTAAAATACAATCTGTGTGCATCACTTATGTTTCGAACCTAGACAACCATGGCCGAACTTGAAATAGGGGCGTCCTCTACCACAGGCGCAGTTGAACGAGGGAATCCTCCTCTGCAACTGCAGTTGAAACATAGGCGTCCACAGATGATAGGTTAACAGTCAAAAAATTCCAGGAGTATTATGATGCATGGAGAGATGCAAATATTTGGCCACTAAGTATGGAAACTATCCTGAGGAAAGCAGAAGTTTTTGACTTTTTGTTTGGAATATGTCGATGAGGAGATAGATGAGGAAATTTTGAAATATGATGATGGGAATATGGAATTCAGAATTTTGGGGAAGCGGGTAAACCTCAACCCTAATTTGGTTTCCTGAGCTACAAATATTCCATGCAGAGGGGGAGTGATTTTAAGCTCTTGGAAAACCTCCAAACAGGAGAAGAACCAGATGGCCAATAAAATTTGTGGGCGAGAAATATTTGTTAAGAGGAATGGTTTAAGAATGCAAGATTTCCCTCCCAGAATATACAAAACATTGATTCAGACTATCCTTAGGACGATTTTGAACCATCACAAGCAAGACATTACGGGTGAATGTATGAGGGTAGTGATACAATGGGTTGAATATATACCTGTAGATATTCCTTATCTATTGGCTAAGAAAATCCATTATGCCCTATAAGAGAGCCAATTAAGGAAGGTTAAATTTAGTTCCCCAGGAACACTTCAAAAAATTATTGATTTATGTCGACCCCATGCTACTAAAACAGAGATTGGTGATATCAACCAACATGAAAATATAGCTTTTCCAAAACCACATGTTCATAAAACATACGTTAGGAAATATAATAGTAGGGAACATAATGAGAAATTTCCAGTACAATCTCCTCGGCAGAATGAGGAATTAGTACAATCTCCTCAGCACCATGGGGAATTACCAATACAGCCTCCTGAACAGAACGAAGAATTGCCAATACAAACTCCTGAGCAACTGTTAGGAACCCATGTCTTTACTTTGTTAGTATATTGTTGTTGGACGCATATGCTTTGTAAGTCGTACCATAGTATTTGTTGATCAATAGTTTGCGTTATTGTTGTTGGCACATATGCTTTGTAAGTCGCCCGTAGTATTGTTGATCTGTAGTTTGTAGTGGCCCATGGTTTTGACCCATAGTATTGGCGCCTAGACTTAGTATATAAGTGTGTGTTGAGACCTATGAAGGCACCGTGAAGTTATTTGTATTCAGCTTGCTCATAGGAGGTTGCCCCCTCGAAGTGGCCTCTGATCAATATAAAAGTGATTCTGAGTTCTGTCATTTCTGCTATTTCGCATATTCTTATTAATTAATTGTTGCAGGTGCTTCACATCTAGTATCAGAGCACTTTCTTGGGCTCGCTGGGTGAAATTTCTGCCAAATTTTTTTTCGCATCTGTTGCAGGTTCGGATTTGGGAATAATCCCTATCCGCTTAACTGTGGGAAGTACTTGGGCATAAGCCCTAAAACTCATTGTGAGGAGTACCACAGGAACCCCGAAGTAGCTAGCCCTTCAAGAGGACCTGCCAGCGAAAAGGGCAACGACCCCTACCTGATTGACTAGTTCCCACCCGTGAGGTAAACCAAGAGCTGTCGTTTGTGGCAAAGCGGTTATAAGTTTTACCTGAGCCGAGGAGTGAGGGGTACTGCCCCAATACGCAAGCCGTCAGACAGCATTGGTGGCCGAGTGAAACCCCTGAACTGTTAGGAAGCCGCACATACCCGGGGTCCATATCAATTTTCAGTTGAACTGTTGTCAATCACTGCTGCGCCGTTTCAGATCCAGTTGTTCAGATCCATTCTGAAAGCCGTTCCAGATCCAGCCATTTTCAATCCATTCGGCGTCGTTTCAGATCCCTCTATTTCCACTCACTTCTGGGCCGTTGCAGATTTATCTGTTCCAGATCCTTCTATTTCCGCTCACTTCTGGGCCGTTGCAGATTTATCTGTTCCAGATCCCTTTCGAGCTGTAGCAGCTCCAATCTAAAAAAATAAAAATAAAAAAATTCTCCATATCTCCCTTGTTTTCACTCTGTTTCCCTTGAAATTTTTGGGGAACCCCTATCATCCCATTCTGCATATTTCATTCCTGAGGACCCTATCCCCAATTCCCCTTCCCAAAGCCCAAAATCCCACATTTGTCTATTTTTAGGGTTTGCCATAACTTCCTCAGATTTCACCCAATCACCTTCAAATTTTACCACAGAGTTCCTTTCTGAATTCTGCTTCTTTGTCCCCCTCTGCCAAATTTTTCCATTCTTTCACCCCGCTTCTGAAATCCTCATTTTTGCTTCCCTGTCTATTCGACAATGTCCAAAACCTATTCAAACCCCAATTACCCTTCAGATTTTTTCCCAAGTCCAGATTTTCCTTTACTGAAGCAGTTTCTGTTTTTGTTTTCCTACCCAGTCAACCAAAAAAAAAAAAAAACTCCTGGTTATGGTTGTCACCCGTGCAGGAGCAAAAACCATGGAAGACGCACTTGCATCCATCCAAGCCAAACTCCAGGATCTGGATGAAAAATTTCTCGGCCTCCATCTTGAACATTTAACTATGAACAACAAACGGCAGTCCAAGTCTTCATCAGACAATGGGTTCTCTTCTTCCAGCAATTTTCGTGGTCCGAAGCTTGATTTTCCTCGCTTCAATGGTACTGATCCAACTGGATGGATCTATCATGCAGAACAGTATTTCAGTCTGCATAATACTTTTGATGTCAACAAATTTCCGCTTGCATCCTTTCATTTGGAACAGGAAGCTCTTCAATGGTACCGTTCGTACATCAAGGCTCATGAAGAGCCAAAATGGCCAAACTTTTGCCAGCTCCTTTTGCAACGATTTGGTCCTAGTGCTTTTGATGACTTCAAAGGAGCCCTCACTAAACTTCGCCAAATTGGCACTGTGAGAGAGTATCAAACCGAATTTGAGAAACTAGCCAACCACACTGAAGGATTGTCTGATGACTTTTAGCGGAGTTGTTTTATCAGTGGTCTAAAGGATGCCATCCGCTCTGACATCAAAATGTTTTGTCCCAACACAATGATGGAAGCCCTAGGGTTGGCTAAGTTGGCAGAAGACAAGATTGCAGCCCAACAACGCTCCAAGCCCACTTTTGTTCCCTTCCGAAATATGGGTTCTCAACGACCACCTATACCACAGGCTCCTCGACCAACTCCTATCAAGCGTTTGTCTGAAACAGAGATGCAAGCACGCAGAGAAAAGGGGCTTTGCTATAATTGTGATGAGAAATTCACTCGGGGACATAGATGTGTTCAGCAAAAGCTCTATCTCTTGGATGTGGATTCTCCACCTGCCTCTGAAATTGGTGATGAAGATCCAGAAACAATGGATGCTCCGGTCGACATTCAGGAACCACCTATTGACCCTCCGTCTCAGGATGACCAGCCAGAGATATCTCTCCATGCTTTAGCTGGAATCACCACCCCCCAAACAATGCGGGTCAGGGGTTACTTCAAGAAGCTTCCTCTTACAATACTCATTGATTCTGGTAGCACTCATAATTTCATTGACTCTCAGATCGCCAAACAAGCTGATTGTTTTATCCATCCTTGCTCCAACTTTGAAGTCATGGTTGCCAATGGGGCCACCTTACCTTGCAAAGGGAAGTGTCGAAATGTGCGTATCTCTATGGGAGATTATACCTTGCGCTCTAACATGTTTTCCTTGACCTTAGGCAGATGTGATGTGGTTTTGGGCGCTCAATGGCTACGCACACTTGGCCCTATCTTACGGGATTTTGCTGAACTTTGGATGCAGTTTTCCCTCAATGGACAAAAACACACATTGACAGGATTACAACCAGGTTCTCTTAGCATCATCAGTTCACATCGCATGGAAAAACTACTCAAGAAGAATTCACATGGTGTCATCGCTCAGATCCATTCCATTCAGATGCAACCATCAGCGGTCTCCACTACTCCTTTGGATCTACAACAAATTCTGGATCGATATACAGGTGTCTTTGCTGAACCAGTGGGATTGCCACCTTCCAAGCCAGAAGACCATCGTATTCAACTCCTTCCTGGCAGCGTTCCTCCCAACATCAGGCCCTATCGCTACCCATTTCACCAAAAAACGGAGATTGAAATGCTCGTTCGGGACTTA
Source organism: Larix kaempferi (assembly GCA_027924585.1). Taxonomy (NCBI): domain Eukaryota; kingdom Viridiplantae; phylum Streptophyta; class Pinopsida; order Pinales; family Pinaceae; genus Larix; species Larix kaempferi. The sequence continues at coordinate 2,114,501 of BSBM01000976.1, read as the reverse complement.
TTGAAGCAAGGTATTATTCGCCCAAGCACTAGTTCCTTTTCTTCTCCAGTTCTTCTTGTCCGCAAAAAAGATGGGTCATGGCGCCTCTGCATTGAATTCCGAGCACTTAATCACCTCACCATCAAGGATAAGTTTCCAATTCCTGTTGTTGATGAGATTCTTGATGAGCTTCATGGGGATCACTTTTTCTCCAAGTTGGATCTTCGTTCTGGGTATCATCAAATTCGGGTTCATGAGGATGATATCCCTAAAACATCTTTCCGCACACATGATGGCCATTATGAGTTTTTGGTCATGCCCTTTGGCCTCACTAATGCTCCTTCCACATTCCAGGCCTTAATGAATAAAATATTTCGACCCTACTTGCGGAAATTCATTATGGTATTCTTTGATGATATCCTCATTTACCGTAAAACATGGGATGAACATCTCCAGCATCTGGATCTTGTCATGCAACTTTTCTCTGACCATCATCTCCACGCCAAGCAGTCTAAATGTGTTTTTGGACAGAAGGAAGTTGAGTATCTCAGGCACATTATCTCAACACAAGGGGTTCGTGTGGATCCTGCCAAAATTGATGCCGTGAACAATTGACCGCATCCTCAGACACTCAAGAGCCTTCGTGGTTTTTTGGGGTTGACTGGCTACTACCACAAGTTTGTCAAGGATTATGGGAATATTGCAGCTCCATTAACTGCTCTATTGAAAAAGGATGCTTTTACATGGACACATGCTGCTTAGTGTGCATTTGACAAACTAAAACAAGCTATGTGTACTACACCTGTTCTAGCTATGCCCGATTTTTCCAAGCCCTTCACTATTGAGAGTGATGCTTGCGGCAATGGACTTGGTGTTGTTCTCCTTCAAGATGAACACCCCATTGCATTCACCAGCAAATCCCTTTCAGGTAAGAATTTAGCTGCCTCTACCTATGAGAAGGAAATGATGGCTATTTTTCATGCAGTACAGAAGTGGCTCCCTCTCGTTGAATGGTGGTACAATACCTCTTACCACACTGCCTCTAAAATGACCCCATATGAAGCATTCTATGGTCAGGCACCTCCATTTCTTCTTCCATACACCCCCAACAGTTCACCAGTTCAAGAAGTTGACACGGTCCTTCGAAACCGCGATTAGATTCTTCGCATTTTGCGGGACAATCTTCACATGGCAAGAAATCGCATGAAGCAACAAGCTGATCAACACCGTTCTTAGCACACTTTTCAAGTAGGCGATATGGTTTTTCTTCGTCTCCAGCCGTACAAGCAATCCTCCCTGAAACTCAAAGGGCGTCATAAGCTCACTCCAAAGTTCTATGGGCCATATTGGATTCTTTAGAAGATTGGGTCCGTTGCTTATAAATTGGAACTTCCTCCTTCTTCCCACATTCATCCAGTCTTTCATGTCTCTTGTCTGAAGAAAGTTCTTGGCACCAACATCATTGGACAAACGATTTTACCCGAATTGGATAATGAAGGATCCATCATTTTGGAGCCGGAGGCCATCCTCAATCGGCGCACTCGTCAGCTTCACTCTTGCTATATCACAGAGGTCTTAATTCAGTGGCACGACATGCAACCAGAGGATGCTACATGGGAACCACTCCTTCAGATTCAACAACAATTTCCACATCTAAAGCTTTGAGGACAAAGCTTTTTTTAAGGGGGAGGGGATGTTAGGAACCCATGTCTTTACTTTGTTAGTATATTGTTGTTGGACGCATATGCTTTGTAAGTCGTCCCGTAGTATTTGTTGATCAATAGTTTGTGTTATTGTTGTTGGCGCATATGCTTTGTACGTCGCCCGTAGTATTGTTGATCCATAGTTTGTAGTGGCCCATCGTTTTGACCCATAGTATTGGCGCCTAGACTTAGTATATAAGTGTGTGTTGAGACCTATGAAGGCACCATGAAGTTATTTGTATTGAGCTTTATCATAGGAGGTTGCCCCCTCGAAGTGGCATGTGATCAATATAAAAGTGATTCTGAGTTCTGTCATTTCTGCTATTTCGCATATTCTTATTAATTAATTGTTGCATGTGCTTCACAGCAACATGATGAATTACAAGTACAGTCTCCTTATTTTGTAACCATTGATGTAGTTCATGCTGCCACAAATTTGAAAGAGTTACATTGACATGTAGATGGAGGTCATTGGGAGGAGGTGACAAACAACGAAATGGAACAAAATATTGCTGTCGTTTCCATTCCTCAAGAGGTTCTTGATAGAATTCCTCCTAAACAGTTCGCAATTGAGTATGATTGTTTTTTCAAATTTGATTCAAGGGCTTCCACTATGCATTTAGGCATTCCATCTTATAAGTTTGATAGTAGATATGTGTTCATCCTATATGATAAAATGGAGCATTTCAAGGAACAAGCTTCCTATATATGCAATTGACTGGAAGAGGGTGTGATAAAAGATAATAATATTATAGAATTCCTCAAACAGATTGCAGTGTTGCAAAAGACAGTTGTGGATAATCAATTCAAAGTGAACAGAATTATAAAAGGGAAAGAAGAAATGGTTGAACTGTTATCCAAAGAAGTAGAAAAAATCATTGATGAAGATGAAAATGAAATTGAGTCATTCAAGGTTGTGTATAAAGAGGCTTTAGAAAAATCTAATGTTGAAGTGAGTGAACTTAAAGAAGAGTTGAAAAAAATACCACATGTTTTCAATGTACCACCAATAAAGATAGAAATGGGTCATTTATAGGTATTAGAGAAGAAAATTAAAAAAATGAACACTTAATACAAGAATATCAGTTGAAGATGAAAGAGTGGGAGGGAAGCCATGAACAAAAGTTGGAGAATTAGAATCATTAATTTCCAGTTTGAGAAAAAACATTTCTAAGCAAGCTGATAAGCTGAGAGCCAAAAGGTTCGAAAGGATCTCTGAATCACTAGAACTTAAAAACCAAAGAAGAGGAAAAAAAATTACAATGAAGAAGGTGGTGAGGGTGAAGGTAAGGGTACCAAAGGAGACGAGGGTAAGGGTAGAAGGAAAAAAACACATACAGGTAAAATGTCATTAGAAGAGTGAGAGAATTCCTTAGAAAACCGAGGGAAGATGCTACAAGAATGCTTCTCAATGAGCATTGCACTAGGTGATGTGTTTGGTTCATCACCATTATATAAAGAAATGAAAGAGAAGATGGTTGGAAAAGATGCAAAAATAAGAGAGCTGGAATCAAAACTCTTTGACGGCCGAAAAGTTCAACATTTGGGATGTGATATGGAAATTCAAACACATAAATCCACAATTGCTGATTTGCAGAAGGAATTACAAGGTCCAGCTGCTACGATGATGGAAATTCTTGTCGTTCCCAACGAGACAGAGTTGTGGGAAAAAGAGCACGAGAAAGAAATATAGAATCTGAAAGTTGAATTGATTGAAGTTACCGATCAGTTGAAAAATACGAGACAACAATTGGAAGTCAAGGAAAAACAGGAATCAACGAAGTGTAAGGAAAATGTGGAAATGTTGAACAGACTGATGGAAGAAAAAAGTGTTTTGCTTGGAAATTTGAAAAACGTTACACAGAAAGTTAAGGAGCTTGAAAAAAAATTACAAAACGTGCCTCCTACAGCTCCAAAGAATTAGAGTCTTCTACGAAAGGCAAGAGAAACCATACAGATTTTTCTTCTGTTGAAGAGGAGGGATTGCATCCATCTCACAAACATGTTAGACATGTATAAATCATTGTATATATGTATTTATCAACAGATAACGGAAAACCCATTTTTGTATGATGGCGTTTTGTATTTATCGACAGACAATGAAAAATGCATTTTTTTGTAATGGAGTCTTGTATTTATCGGCAGATAATGAAAAATGCATTTTTGTATGATGGAGTTTTGTATTTATCGACAGATAATGAAAATTACATTTAGTTGTCTTATTTTTTCTGTCGTTGTTCATTAGTGGGTGATAGAAAATAATATTCCATTACTTATACACAAGGAATTTTTTAGAGGATTTGCAACTATACAAATATTTTTAATATCCTTTTTCATATATTGGCTATGATGAATAGGTGAATTTCGACAGTAACAATGGACAGGTGTGCTCGATTTTGTTAGAATATCAAGTAATACTGAGAGGGGGGGTGAATCAGTATTAGGCTATCTATTTAAATTTTTATCACTTTAAAATAGAATCAACAATGAAGACAGAACATGGAATATTATTGTGGAAGCCTAAATGGGAAAACCACCAATACTTTCTATTACTACAAAATTATATTTACAAATAATTTGCAAGCACCAACTTGTTGGATGCACCAACACCCAAATGTTTCAGCAACAACTGAAGGATGCACCAAAACCCTGTTTTCCAGCACCAATTGGAAGGAGGCTACGACCCCCTACAGGCTTGCAACCTGTCCTTGCACCTCCCAACCACCCTTATTTTGTCTTTTAAGAATCTTCAGAACAGTCTTCAAGAACTGTTGTTGCTATTCTATGTCTTTGACCTATGTTTCTGATCTGCTTATTGGAACCACGGAGACACCTTTCATCAGATTGAAATTTGTTTATATATTCATCATAATCACAAAGAACCATTGTGTCCTTTCATTCAAGCATCATAAGACTTCATTGTGTCTTTTCACAAACTAATTATATCTGTGTTTTAATAACCTTCATTACACCCTTTCATATCCATGTTAGCCAATAATAAATATTGTTTTACATATTTTAACTAATCATTTTACATTCCCCGTCACAATGGCGGGCATCTCTTCACAAAGTAAGCACTCTTCATAAAGTCTGTGGGAATATTTTATATCTGCAAGCATCACCTCATGTCTGAGGATACCAGAGTGTTAGCGGGCATATTCCTGTAGTCATCCTTCGTAAACCTGCGGGCATATTTCACAATGAAGAAAAACATAATTTTGTTCCAATTTGGTAGATCCATTTCTCGCACGTGTGACCATCGGAGAGAAAACTAAGATAATGGATGGATGGAAAATTCATCAAGGTGCAGTCTCATACCATTTGATAAATGTATTTACAAAATGAGAGCATATGGCGTGCATTAATAAATGGCCTTTTAAACTTTCGGGTTATACACTTAGACAGTTTTTCAAAACCCTGGGTCAAATTAGATTATTTTTATTTTCACCAATATTGGAAATATGAAGCATCCACAACATGGGGGACATCATACAGATTCCATCCATGTCAATTCCATCCTTTCCAACCTCATCCTCTCTCCTTGGCGGGCATTTTACTGAACTGGGTTCCCAGCCAGTAAAGCAGCCTGAACCCTTGTTTTGGTAGACCTGTATCTTTCTCCCCAAATACTCCTAAATCAAACTGAGACCATGGTCAGATGCACAAGTCAATAAGATACATCCTGACACTCTTAGATAATTTTTATCATTAACCTATGAGATATGGCAGGCATTTTCCTAGGGAAACTTAGACCAATTTTCCAATACTTAGTCAATTTCCAGAGTTTCACCAAATTGTCAAACCGTTATGTAATGATGTCAAATTGTAACAATGACATCATGAAGGTACTAGAAAATAATCACACATGCCACATCATCATACATACCATATCATCATATCCTTTGTCATTAATGAGTACTTTCGACATCAATGACAATTATACTCATCATTCTCCCCCTTTGTCATTGATAACAACAACTTTTCAAATTTTTCTCCCCCTTTTTGACATTAATGACAAAGATTCATAAATCTCCCCCTGTCAACTATGCCCCTTTTGTGACAGTGTTACAATCTTCAATTTATCTTAATGAAGAGAGATAATTCCCAATTTTTGCCTAAGATAGGCAAATGACTCTCTAGGCAGTGGTTTAGTGAAAATATTGGCTATATGTTCCTTTGTATCAACATACTCCAGTTTGAAAACCTTTTGTGACACTTGCTCTCTTAAAAAGTGATATTTGATTGGAATATGTTTTGTCTTAAAGTGCATATAAGGATTTTTGGATATGTTTATAGCACTTGTATTGTCACAATCTATAACAATGGGATCCTCATATTTTACAAGTAAATCTTCCAACGGTTGCTTCATCCAAATGACTTGTGTACAACATGATGCAGCAGCAATATACTCTTCTTATGTTGTATATAATGAAATGGAAGACTTATCTTTGCTTAGCCATGACACCAAGCAATCTCCTGAGTAAAATGTTGCTCCACTAGTGCTTTTTCTGTCATCAATACTTCCTGCCCAAACTGCATCAGTGAATGCCCTTAGAGTGAAGTTATTGCTTTTTGGATACCATAATCCATAATTCATAGTACCTTTTAGATATCTAAGAATTCTTTTTACTGCAGCCACATGTGTTTCTTTTGGGACTAATTGGAATCTGGAAACCAAACCCACAACCTGCATTACATCTGGTCTTGTAGCTATTACATATAATAAACTACCAATCATCGACCTATACATAGTATGATATACTTCTAAGGATTCATCATCCTTGCTCAATTTACAGCCAGTGACCATAGGAGTACTAACAGGTTTGGATTCTTCCATTTTGAAATTTTTCAACATCTCTTTGATATACTTAGTTTGAGAGATGAAGATCCCTTTTCTGATTGAGATACTTGTAAACCTAGAAAGAATGTTAGTTCCCCCAACATTGACATTTCAAATTCCTTCTTCATTTCTGAAGCAAAGTTTACACTCAAAATTTGTAGATCACTTCCAAATATGATATCGTCTATGTAGACTACAACAATGATCATATTTTTGTTTTCAAACTTTATGTATAGATTACTGTCAGTGGCCCCTCTTTTATACCCTTGTTGCTTTAAATACTTGTCAAGTCTTGAGAACCATGCTCTTGGATCTTGTTTAAGACCATAGAGTTCCTTCTTAAGTTTGCAAACATAATCTCTATTTTCTTATAAGAGAAAACCTTCAGTGTGCTCAACATATACTTCTTCTTCAAGTTCTCCATTAAGAAATGCAGATTTTACATCCATTTGATACACTTTAAAGTTCTTGTAGCACATAAAATCTGAAAACATCCTAATGGCTTCAAGTCTTGCCACGGGTGCAAAAGTTTATTCAAAATCAACACCTTCTACTTAAGAATATCCCTTGTATACTAATCTGGCCTTGTTCCTTATCACATGACCATCCTCATTGAACTTGTTTTTAAAGATCCATTTGGTTCCAATAACATTCATGTCCTTAGGTCTTGGGACAAGTTCCCAAGTTTGGCTCTTCTCTATTTGATCAAGTTCATCATTCATAGCATTGATACAATCCTCACTTTTGCAAGATTCTTTAAATGTTTTGGGTTCTACTATCGAAATTAGTGCTTGTTCTTCATCATAAAATAGTGTTCTCCTTGTTTGAACTCCTAAATTTTTGTTACCAATTATTTGACTTTCAGGATGATTCTTTTGAACCCATCTGGATGGTGTTTTTGTGTCTGATCTAGGGGAGCCTTCATTCTCTACTTTCTCTTATTCTTCTTCTTAAGAAATATCTTCTTCTTGTGAACTTTCTTCTTTTTCTTCATCATCTATATCTTCATCATCAGTTTCTTCAACGTCCACACTTTCTTGGATTTGTATCTTTCTTGGTTTAGTGTCATCTATATTTACATTTGCACTTTCTATGATCTTGTGCAACCCTATATTATAATATATGTATGCTCTTTTGGTGGAATAATATCCAAGAAATATGTCTCCATCTATTCTAGAGTCAAACTTCCCTAGATTATCATCATCTCTTTTTTATGTAGCATTTACTTCCAAAAACTCTAAAATATTTAACTGAAGTTGGTCTTCCAAACCATAGCTCATAAGGAGTTTTGTCACTATTTAATCTGATTTGTCCTCTGTTTTGTACATAGACATCTGTATATACTGCTTCTCTCCAATAGCCATCAGGAATTTTTGCTTCATTTAGCATAGTTCTAGTTGCTTCTTGGACAATCCTTTTTTTTCTCTCGACCACTCCATTTTGTTGAGGATTTCTTGGGGTTGAAAAATGCCTCTTGATTCCATGAGTTTCACAAAACTCATTGAATTCATTTGAGGTGAACTCACCACCATTATCTAATCTTAGACACTTAATCTTGAGATTTTCTTCATTTTCAACAAGTGCTTTGAAGGCTTTGAACTTCATAAAAGATTCTGATTTTTCTTTAAGAAATGCCACCCAAGTCATCCTTGTATAATCATCAATTAATAACATGAAGTAATGTTCACCTTGAAATCTTTTAGTCCTTGTAGGTCCACAAAGATTAGTGTGAATTATTTCTAATGGATGAGAGGTTGTATGCCCTTTGACCTTGAAGCTTGTTCTTGATTGCTTCCCATGAAGATAGTGTCTACAAACATGGTTTGGTGGTTTTATGATCTTTGGTAAGTTTCTTACAGCTCCCTTCTTACTAAATTTTACAAGATTGTCAAAGTTCAGGTGTCCCATCCTTCTATGCCATAGAAAACTTTCATTAATTTGACTCAAATAACATTGTTCTTCATTTTCTAGAATATACACATTGCTTGGAGTTCTCACAGTAGTCCCAACAAGTTTTCCTGAATCTTTTCTTCTGATTTCACACTTCTTGGAATCGAATATACATATGTGTCCTTGATCACATGTTTGGCTCACACTTAAAAGATTAGGTTTCAAGTTATTTACAAGCAAAACATTTCCAGCTTTCATTTTGTCTCTAAGAGCCACTGTACCCTTCCCAATTATTTTAGAGGATAGATTATCTCCAAAAGTGACTTTTCCTTTTTTCTTTCTTTTTAGGCTTATAAATTTGTGTGGGTCTCTTGTTATATGTTTTGAGCATCCACTATCCACATGCCATATATTTTGTTTTTCTGTTGCACATAGATCTAATGAACATTCCACATCTTTGTTGTTCTTCCAAACCTTCTTTTTCTCATTGCCTTGAGATTGTGTGGTGTCATTCTTCATAGGAATCACTAGATTACAATTTCTAGCTATGTGTCCTAGGTAACCACATTTGTAACATTCTATACTATAAATCTGTAGAGGAGCAAAAGAGTTATAGCTTCTTCCTTTTGGATTGATTCTAGTGACATTCTTCTTATACAACAGAGATTGTGATGTAATGCCTTTCCCAATAGGAGCATTTAGTTTACAATTTCTATCTATATGTCCAAAATTGTTAAAGGCATAACAATTTCCCAAAAAGAGTTGTTGATGTCTACTTGGCACATTATTTGTCCTGATTTTATTTTGAGAGTGAGAAAAATTTTGACTGTATTCCTTTTCAACTGATTTCATAAGTGCATCAGCATAACTTCTTTTATTTCCTTCTTTATTTATGAAAGAGGATTGTTCTGACTTCTTTCCTTTTTCATAACCTAGACTAGTTTTATTATTGAATGATCTTTGACAACTTAGGATGTCATCTAGAGTTTTTTAGATTCTCCTAAATTTTGATTGAAAGGATTCTTCATCGGTATTCTTTCTAAGTAAGATCATTTCATCTTCGAGCTTTTCTAATTTTTCCTCTCGTTTCTTGAGTTGTTGTTCTAGATTGTTTTCGACCTCTTTGGCTTCTTGAAGCTGATTTTTTAAGTCAGCAATAATTCTTTCTAATTATTTGACGGCACTTTCAAGTTCTGCTTTAAGATCTACCACACCTTCTACTTCTTCTTCAGAGATTTTATTTTCTACTCCCATGAATAAGACTTATGCTTCTTTATCTTCACTAGACTCATTTGAGCAGTTGTCATCCATGGAATAAAAATTCTTCTTTTTGTTTTTCTTGAAGTTATTAAAGCACTCATCATTGTCTTCTTGTTTGGGATAACGACATTTGGAAGCAAAGTGACCAATTCCCTCACAGTTAAAATATTTTAAGGGCAATTTCCCTTTGAATTTACCAGTACCTATCTTAATATTTTTAACAAGAAGTGCTGCTTCATCATCGGAGTCTTCTGATTGAAACTTCATTTTAGATTTCTTATCTACTTTTGATGCTTTAAAAACTGCTTCCTTCTTTTGAGAATCGTCTTACCCAATCCTCATTTCATAAGCTATGAGAATCCCATATAGTTCTTCCATGGTGATTTTTTCAAGATTTTCGCTATCTTCTAGTGTGGAAATCTTAGGATTGTAAATCATTGGAAGTGATCTTATTACTTTTTCAATTATTTCCTTTTCTTTCAATTCTTCTCCTAGCCCTTGAATTACATTAACAATTTAATTAATTCTCTCAAAGTATTCTGAAATGTTTTCTTCTTCCTTCATTTTTAGACTTTCAAATTGGGTTTTAAAAGTCTGGAGTATTTCCCTTTTTACCTTGGTGTCTCCTTCATAGATGGTCTACAATTTGTCCGAGATCTCCTTCGTTGTTTTGTAATGCATCAAATTGGAAAAGACTATTCTGGCTAATCCAACCAAGATTGCATTAGCAGCTTTAGCGTTGCTTCCAAATTGTTTTATTCATTCAATGTCTATGGGAGGGGTTTCGGGATATGTGTACCCTGTTTCTATAGACATCCAAACATCTAATCCAAGAGACATTATATGGCCTCTCATCCTGATGCTCCAGAAAGCATAATCTTCTCCATTGAATATTGGAACCTTGGAGGACATTTTTACTTGTTGATCCATACTGATAAAGGATTTCTCTTCAAGTGTTTAAAATTATAGTGAAGATACCGCTCTCATACCAATTGTTAGAATATCAAGTAATACTGAGAGGGGGGCTGAATCAGTATTAGGCTATCTATTTAAATTTTTATCACTTTAAAACAGTATCAACAATGAAGACAGAACACGCAATATTATCGTGGAATCCCAATTGGGAAAACCACCAATACTTTCTATTACTGCAAAGTTATATTTACAAATAATTTGCAAGCACCAACTTGTTGGATGGACCAACACCCAAATTTTTCAGCAAAAACTGAAGGATGCACCAACACCCTATTTTCTAGCACCAACTAGAAGGAGGCTATGACACCCTACAGGCTTGAAGCCTATCCTTGCACCTCCCAACCACCCTTAGTTTGTCTTTTAAGAATATTCAGAACTTCTTCAAGAATTGTTGTTTCTATTCTATGTCTTTGACCTATGTTTATGATCTGCTTATTGGAACCATAGAGACACCTTTCATCAGATTCAAATATGTTTATATATTCATCATAATCACGAAGAACCATCGTTTCCTTTCATTCAAGCATCATAAGACTTCATTGTGTCTTTTCACCAATTAATTATATCTTTGTTTTAATAACCTTCATCAGACCCTTTCATATCCATGTTAGCCAATAATAATTATTGTTTTACAGATTTTAACTAATCTTTTTACATTCTCCATCACAATGGCGGGAATATCTTCACAAAGTAAGGACTCTTCATAAATTCTGTGGGAATATTTTATATCTGCAAGCATCACCTCATGTCTGAGGATATCAGAGTGTTTGCGGGCATATTCCTATAGTCATCCTTCATAAACCTGCGGGCATATTTCACAATGAAGAAAAACATAATTTTTCTCCAATTTGGTAGATCCATTTCTCGCACATGTGACCATCAGAGAGAAAACTAAGACCATGGCTGGATGGAAAATTCATCAAGGTACAGTCTCATACCATTTGATAAATTTATTTAGAAAACGAGAGCATATGGTGTGCATTGATAAATGGCCTTTTAAACTTCTGGGTTATACACTTAGACAGATTTTCAAAACCCTAGGTCAAATAAGATGATTTTTATTTCCACCAATATTGGAAATATGAAGCATCCACAGCATGGGGGACATCATGCAGATTCCATCCATGTCAATTCCATCCTCTCCAACCTAATCCTATCTCCTTGGCGGGCATTTTACTGAACTAGGTTCCCAACTAGTAAAACATCCTGAACCCTTGTTTTGGCAGACCTGTATCTTTCTCCTTAAACACTCTTAAAGAAAACTTAGACCATGGTCATATGCACAAGTCAACAAGCTACAGCCTGACACTCTTAGATAATTTTTATCATTAACCTATGAGATATGGTGGGCATTTTCCTAGAGCAACTTAGACTAATTTTCCAATACTTAGTCAATTTCTAGAGTTTCACCAAACTATCAAACCTTTATATAATGATGTCAAATTGTAACAATGACATCATGAAGATAATAGAAACTCATCCTGCATGCCACATCATCATAATACCATATCATCATATCCTTTGTCATTAATGAATACTTTTGGCATCAATGACAATTATACTCAACAGATTTCATTTCTATTAAATAACAATTATATTGTTCTTTTCTTGGGTTAAAAAAACTATAACTACGCATGTAATAGAACGTAGCCACAATAGAATGAATTTATGACAAAATCTCAGCAAATGGTTATTTTTTTCCTCAGAAAATTCCAAGATTTTATTTCCAGAAATAAATGGCAATACAATGCTTATAGGTTCATACAATATTAGACCTTTTCAGAACTATATCCAGCAATCTTGAAGATATATCTAACCTCCAAAATATCATCAAAATAGGTCTCTTAATACATTAAGACCATATGAATGCCATTTCATTACAAATGTTATGTTCTTCACCACTTTGCATACAATATTGATTTATGATCATTTTGGAATTTTATCTTTTTTGGTTGTCTCATACTTGGTTTATCAAGACCAGTTTTAATATGATTGTTAGCTTCCATCACTTGGATGCCAAGAGCTTTCCCTTGAATTTCTTGTTCATCAGCACTTTGCGCTACCCCATTTATTGAGGATGAAAGACACCTTCTATTGTGAATCATAGATTATGTTGTAGTCCCACAGGTCATATAGTTACCAGAGATACATTATATATTATAAGCATGCATGCACAATGATACAGATACAAGAGACGAGACAAGTAGAGAGAAGCACAAGCCTTTATTAACCAGCAAGAGCAGATTACACCATAGAACAGATCTAACTAGTACATCGGCTCAACAGCCTATATATATGTCTTTCAATACAGTTACATAACCGCCTGTCGGTCTAACCGACCGAACTGACCTATGCTAGTCGACGCAACTTGTCGACATATACTTCAAGTGTTAGGGCGGAGGGCCTAGTCGACAGGCCGACCTAGGCCCCTCCAACATCTCCCCCACCTCAAAATATTTCTTCGTCCTGAAGAAATGGAGAGATCAAGATCAGACTGTGTAACAAAAAGAATAACTGAGACGGTTATGATGATGGTAGGCTGGAGCTGGTAGCATCAGGTAGTTGTAAGCAAACCTCGACAATAGCTTCGGCAGAAACAGAGAGATGGTGTTGGAAGTCTTCCCATGTACGCAGCAAAGTTTGGATATCCACACTTAATGTCGTGAGCTTCGACAAGTGTTGCATCTTGTCGTGAGTGGATGTGTTTTGTAAATTGATCATGTCAGGGCCAAGGACTGTGACTATTTCTTCGGCAGCAACAAGTAAGTGTTGGAGCCGGGGCTGGATTTCTTCAAGTTTGGAGAGGCCAAGGCATGCTTGTGAGATCCATCGTACTTCCTATTTTTCTAATTTGTCCAGCTTCCTATTTTCCATAATGATTTGATTGTCGAGGCTTTCAGTAAGTGCTTCCTCTGCGGGCAGACACTGATGATGAAGTGTGCCCAAAAGTGTGCGTGTCTTTTGAAGTTCCTTTCACACTTCGCCATAATGTACATACCAATTGTTCAAAACTTCAGCAAGTTTGACTGCTTGAGTATCATATTGCTTGAGAAAAATAAGAGCTCTGTAAAGGCTGTATACTGATTTGCCATTAGGGAGGATACTTCGATAGCCTGGTCTTATTGTTTCTTTAGAAGCTTAGATTGTAGAGTCGATACAACAAACTCGAATAACTGATATGCTCTGTCAAGAGGTGATGTCGTGTTGGGACTTGATGGGAGTGGAATGACTTGCTGAGCTAAGTCTTCACACTTAGCGAGAAACGCATTCCTTTCTTCCTGTAGCTGGTGTAAACGGTCTTCTGTCTCCTGTCGACAATGTCTCTGCTCTCTGAAGACTGCATCTTCAATTAAATCAATCTCTTCTTGAGATGCCAATTATGGCTGATAAATGGCAGTAGCTCCAAACTGATCCAAGTAAACTGAGAGGGTGTTTTCTGATTGAATTTGCTGCACTTGATGCTTTTTATTTTGCTGTTGAAGTTCTCTTTCTTTGTGCTTCTTATCTTTGTGTTTCTTTCTGTGTCTTTTCTCTTGCACTTTTTCTTTATTTGTAGCTAAATGCTATGGCCCTTTTTCCTTGTTGGTTGTTGTTGAATGAGTTATTGCAGTTGCTTGTATGTTAGCAATAGTTTGTTCTGTAGGGATCTATATGATTTGCTCTACGTTTGTGGTAACTGGAACTTCGTGTTCAAGTGTTTCAGCACTTACAGGAATATCTGCTGGTGTGCTGGATATGTCTTCTTTGTTTATACTGCTATCTTGTAATGTGGCTTGTGGAGGTGCTTTTGTCGTATCAGCTTCAATATCTTGAGTTGTAGTTGCTTCACTATCTTGAACTGTGGCAACTTCAATTGCTTCTGTCACTGTTGCTTCTTCATTTTGTTGGTGTATCATAGGACTGGACTTGGATCTGTCGGCAGGGAGACTCGACTAACTTGTCGGGATGGATGGAGGGTCGACTTCTGTCGTAAGTAGACTCGACGGGATGGTACTGCCATACGGACCTGGACCGACTAGACTTGACTCAATTTCTAGGACTAAAGACCCAATTTGACGACTAACAACTTCTGGAAAAAAATTCGACTTGGTCGACTTCGGGGGGAGGTTGACTCAAATCCTATAGAAATTATACCTGTTGGGTTAGGGTTTCTCTTAAGATGAGTCGTCTTGTAACCGACAACTTCTGCTACTGTAGTTTGTGAAGATAAACTAGTGTTGGTTCTAACAATATCGGGGGGAGCCAAATTAAGCGGAGCGTTTGGTGTGGCAAAGATTGGCTGCTGAGTAAGTACTTCTCGGCAATTGGGAAAGAAAACTGGAAGGTTGGTGAGGAGCTGACTCAGGTCAGCATCTGTTTGGCTAATAGGAGCAGGGAGTGTTAAAGGAGTAGTATCTTCTTCTACTATGGTCGGGTACGAAGGTGAAGTGGTAGAAGTCCGGTCGACATGAGGCTCGACCAGTATTTGGGTTTCTTGACAGAAATTCTGGGAGTCTTCCGCTGGTCTGTGTCCAAGAATTTCTTAAATTGCTCCTCTACTGGTAACTTATTTTGGGATGCATCTGCGAGTGTTTGAGTAGCACTATCATATAGTTCAATTTTGTCTTCCACCGTTGGTTCTTGAAAAGTTACTTTCCTTTTTCCCTTCCCTTGTGTCGGTACCACCTTGTTCTGTCGTGATGTAAGCAGTTCACCTGCTACCCTTTGGATATTTTCGTCTGTCAAAAGATGCTCTAGATTGTTGGAATCTGTATTGTTGTTTGAATGCTCCGCGGCTTCTGCTGAATCTTCATGTGGAGTAAGTGTGAGTGCCAGTAAATTGGGGTCAAGTACTGGTTCAAGCTGATAAGTGAAAGTGTTCACATATAACCGACTTTCATACGCTTCTTCCTTTTCTGCATCTGTCAGTGGCTCGACACTAGTGAAGTCGAATTTTCTTGCTTAAGGAGGAATTACCAATATTTCATTTGATTGTCGACCTAACTCCGTGAAAATTTCATCTACTGATGGATAGTAGTCGAGGGGATTTGCTTTACCTAATGCTATCAGTTCCATCCTACCATCGTCATAACCGTCTCAGTGATTCTTTTTGTTACACAGTATGATCTTGATCTCTCCATTTCTTCGGGACGAAGAAATATTTTGAGGTGGGGGAGATGTTGGAGGGGCCTAGGTCGGCTTGTCGACTAGGCCCTCCGCCCGACCACTTGAAGTATATGTCGACAGGTTGCGTCGACTAGCATAGGTCGGTTCGGTCGGTTATACCAACAGACGGTTATGTAACTGTATTGAAATACATATATATATATAGGTTGTTGAGCCGATGTACTAGTTAGATCTGTTCTATGGTGTAATCTTATCTTGCTGGTTAATAAAGGCTTGTGCTTCTCTCTACGTGTCTCGTCTCTTGTATCTGTATCATTGTGCATGCATGCTACAATATATAATGTATCTCTGGTAACTACATGACCTGTGGGACTACAACAGATTCCATCATTGGCATATCAACAGTAGTTGCTCCATTCAATTCTTGTATTTGACTAGTCTCCAACGCCTCTTTTGTTGATGATGAAAGACCCAAAGTTTTATTGTTATTGTCATCAACCATCATTAGGGTATCAGAACCAAGTTCCCCTTGAATTTGTTGTGTTTGATCACACCGGACTAGCTCATTTCCAGTGATCAGTGAGGTGGAAAAAGTCAAAGTTCAAGCAAAATTTGTAACTTCAACCACAAATCAACTAGATTGATAAAAACATGTTGATATGTAATGAATTGAATTAATATAATACTCACTATTGGAGGGAAAGACAAGTTGTTGTTTTTTTGTTTTAACACCATTTTTTGCCTTGTGCTTTCCAAAGCGATGTGATTCACGATAAGCCTCTTCTCCATATTTGTTGATTGGTTTTGAACTCGGAAGATAGTTATTGAACTGGGAGGACATATTAATAATTAAACACACGCATTATGACTCCTCACACTATAAACTGAAAATCGAGCGATATAACATATAAAATTAGGAGAAACTGACCGTTGGTGGTGCAATCAATGATTTCTTAGACTGTTTTTCCCATGATTTAAATAGTTGTTCCACTTATTGACAAGTGACATCAAGGAAACGTGATGCCAATTGTGCTGCAGTTTCCTTATTCGGTTGATTTCTTGACTGATATTCAACACAAAGTTGACTTCTAATATTTGAAGGAAAGAATCTTATTTGTCTAAACTTTTGGAAAGTACCTTCTGATCTCATAACAAGCTTGAAAATTTGTGTTGTCATCTCATTTACAAGACACATTCTATCATGTTCAAATGTGCTTTTATTGTCCTTATGGACTCCTCTTCCTCCTCCTTGGTTGCTAGTCAAATCTTTCATTTCTCTATGCTTACACTCCATTACTTCATTCCTTAAACATCCCAATGTATAAGGACAAATAGAATGTGTCATCTCAAGAGCATGCGCCCCTTGGACATGCATATAAGGAACCATCTCATCTCCTAAACAACAAGAACACAACCACAACAACTCACTTGCAAGGAAGCCAATCCTGCAATGACAATGGATCAAACTGTTTGTCATGAATGAAATGATACCACCATTCAAACTAGATAATATGATGAAATCGGCGTACCTTTTCTCATATGCATATACATCATCCCCCCTACACCCTTGCAGTTGCAGCATATGGAATTTTGTATAACACTTCCACATCCTCACCAAATTTTTGTTCTTCTCTTCATCTGGTAGGCCTTCAATAACCTAGAACAATACATAAGTTTCAATGCATATGAATAAATACTAAGTTTTATTTTCAAAGTAAATAACGCTGAGATCCATTCAACAATAGTCAAGACATAATAACAACATCATTTATTGTTAGTCAAGGCCCACATAAAAAATAATTGATATGTTAACATAATTATCAAACCTTTAAAATTCCCTCATTTCGAATGAGGATCTTGTCTGATGCTTATCCATCTGATTTCCCATAGTTATGATCATTGTATTGTTGCCTTTTATGATGGTATGGTTCTCCTAGATTACATGGAACACCAATTTTTTCCATCTCCTCCCAAATTCGAACAAATTTTGTTTTCTCCACGCCTCTAGTTGGATGTACCTTTTCATAATCTTGTGCAATTCTTTGAATTTCACGAAACATCTTCAAAAAAAATTTGATCCCAGCATGGCGAGAACAATATACAAGCTTGGCCATTGAGCCAGGATTCAACTATAATTGGCACCAACAATTTTCAAAGGTAGGAATTATTGAAAGACTAAGAAGCTTAATTTCTAGTTAAGATCCAATCATGAAAGTGTGTACCTTTTCATCATTTATTCTATAAATGGGATAGTTCTTCACAATAGTCATCTTTCTACCAGATAAGGTTGGTTGAATGCTTATAATATGCTCATCTAAATTTCCTTCCCATCTTTTGCTTGGTTCCAAAGTGGGATTCAACTCCTATAGTAAAGTTCAAGAACATAGTTAGATTAGGAATGTTTTGGAAAGATATAAACATAAATTTCAAAACTTGTAATAAATTTGCATAGCTTACAAGGAGCAATTATGTTTACATTGCATAAAATTCAAAAACACTACAGATAGTATCTCCTTCTCCAATAATGATTTCATATGTAACCATGTGTATCGATTTTTTATGGCATGTGCACCAAGGACAAAAATTATTTCCCATTGGAGAAACACTATTATTGCATACTAAACTACATATGGCCACTAGATCATGACACTCAAACAAATTAATTTTCACAACCCTTCCATATACCATAGTGATGCCATCTTCTGAAAGCTTATTTATCTGTTACATTAAGTTCTCCTCATTTTCAAGATCAACGGCATGTGCTAAAACTTGTCTATATTCTTCTTTTCCATCCCATTTTCCAAGGCTTACACAAGACATCAAGCCATTGTCTTCTAGTAACTCAAATAATATCTCACACACATGCCCACCTCGATCATAATGTACGCGAGAATCAATACCAAGTTTGAAATAAACTTCATTGACTATAGTTCCAGACCTCTTTTCAAACGATTCAACCATAAAGGAAGCATATGACTTTACTTGCGTGACCCTAACTCCATATGTGAAACCATCGGTTCTCTCCCAACCCATATCAATATCCTTAGCTTCTTTGCTCCACTTTTTCACTTTTCTACAAACTGATGTTGGATTAAACCCCTTTAGTACACCATGAGCATCAATTCTCTTCAGACATTGCAAAGCCTTATGAGTCATGCTTTATTCAATAAATATTGAAGCCATGTTCCTCGGCATAAAATACTTATGAATCTCTGCTGCAACAATTGATCGAAGTTTATCAAGGAATCCATCTATATGTTCAAGAACATCCTCAATTTTAGATTCTTCATTATAGTTTTTTCTCATGAAGTACCCAATTCCAGCAATAATGTCATTCTCATCTACATCTTCAAGTGATTTTCTAGAAAACCATCTCCTGATTTCTTTAAATTTTGTCTTCCCCTCATTTAGTCTGTGGTTATACAATCTCGACCGCTTCTTAAGATGCAATAAGGATGTCCTTAAGCGGTTTCCTAGTGACCTTCTCTTAGCATGCATAGTTTTATTTGTTGAAAACCCTTCTAGCATTTCTGCTACAGCTTGACCAATTGTAGAATTTTGATTTTTTGTAGTTGCATTTCTATCCATTTGTTCATGAAGTGCAATTATTTCAGTTGTTTCATGTCTTCCGGTTGCATCCAAGTTCATAAGAGGTTCATGTTCCAATTGCTTACACTTTGATTCCCTTCATCGGTAAATGCAGTCAAAGCCTCCCTAGGTTGTTGAGCAAAACAACCTGCACTTTGTTCAGAGTGATTTGTAACAACAGTAGCATCAATCATTGATCTTTGAGGGAAAAGTAGGGCCCCAGCCCCACTCTCCAAAACTGGGTTCATTCTTTGGTACAGATTTTTATTTTGCAACTCAGCGTTCAATGTAATGGAAGCATGTAATGGGACCCTCACATTCTCTAGAATAGAGTTCATTCTTTCATAAATATTTCCACTTTGTGCATTAACATTCCCTTCAATTGCAATTGGAGACAAAGGTTTCCTCTGTTGTCCACCAACATTGTTGTTTGTCATCGGTTGCTTACATTGAGGACATTGAGTTTGAAGAATGGTTGGATGATTGCTTGTTGTTTGAAGGAAACTTCTGGACTCATTTTGTGGTATGGAGTTTTGATCTTCAAATCCTCGACATTGTCCATGAGCAACACATTGCGTAGTCTTTTTACCTCTACCACGAGTGAATTGAAGGACAAACTCACATGGTTCCAAAGTTGGAAGTTTTGAGTAATCTAGACCCTTGCGTCGACCTCTTTTTCGAGGAATTTTTTGTTGAGATGGATCATTTGAATGATCCATTGATGAGATACTCTACAAATAAACAAAAAAATCAATATTGGCATTAGATTTCAGACATACTTTCTTTATTTTAAAAAAAATTGAAATATATCATAAATGTAATTTTACACTCAAAGTTTACTTGTAATTTTACACTCAAATTTTACTTGTAATTTTACACTCTAAGTAACGTAATGTTGTGCAATAAAAATTCAAATTTATGCCATTTTGCACCCTACCAGAAAATTAGTTCATTTACCATTGACTACTTTTTGAAACAAAGTCTCTAGTGAAGGAGATATTTTCCTTCCAAAACAGCCATTCAGCCTGTTTTGTAACCTCCCAAAAAAATGCTCGCCATTGGAAAAAATGGTTAAGTATTGAAAAAAGGGCTTAAGTAGGCTTGGGAAAATTCCCACCATTTCCCACCTATGAGGCATAATTTTTTTAGGAAAGCATCAGCTTGCAGGTGGATGACTTATGAACATGACCACTGGCTCATTTTTTTTAAAAGGTCTCTAGTAAAGAAAATATTGGCATGCCTAAACAGCCACTCTGCCTGTTTTGCATCTAAAACTGGCCTAAATGGCCTTAGGAAAATGCCCGCCATTTCTCACCTTTGATGGATAAAAAATTTCTGAGAGAATAAGTTGGTAGGTGGATGATTTATTCCCTTGAAAATTGACTTCTTTTTTAAACAAAGTCTCTAGTAAAGGAGGTATTTTCCCTCCAAAACAACCATTCATCTTGTTTTGCATTGTAAACGAGCAATGCTCGTCATTGGAAAAACTGTTAAGTATTGAAAAAAAGGGCTTAAGTAGCATTGGGAAAATGCCCACCATTTCTCATCTGTGAGGGTAATTTTTTTTAGGAAAGCATCAGCTTGCAAGTGGATGATTTATGCACTTGAAAGATGGCTCAGTTTTGAAAACCAGTCTATGGTCAAGATAATATTGGCCTTCCAAAACAGCCACACAGCCTGTTTTGCACCTAAAGCTGGCCTAAATGAACTTAGGAAAATGCCCGCCATTTCTCATATTTGAGGGATAAAAAACTTATGAGAGCATAAGTTAGGTGGATGATTTATTCAATTTAAAATTGACTCATTTTTTAAAAAATGACTTTGGTCATGGAGATATTTTCCTTCCAAAACAACCATTCAACCTGTTTTGCACCCTCCCAGAAAAATGCTCGCCATTGGAAAAATTAGTGTGTTGAAAAAAGGGGCTTAAGTAGCCTTGGGTAAATTCCCATTGTTTCTCACCTGTGAGGGATAAATTTTTTGGGAAAGCATCAGCTTGCAGGTGGATGATTTATACACTTGACCATTGGCTCAGGTTTTAAAAAAATTCTATGGTCAATAATATATTGGCCTGCCAAAACAAACACTCAGCCTTTTTTGCAGCTAAAAATAGCCTAAATGGCCTTGGGAAAATGACCGCCATTTCTCACTTGTGTTGGATATAACATTTCTTAGAGAATACATTTGTAGGTGGAGGAGTTATTTGCTTGACCATTGACTCATTTTTTAAAAAACACCTCTGGTCATGGAGATATTTTCCTGTCAAAACAGCCATTCTACTTGTTTTGCACCCTCCCAGAAAAATGCTCGCCATTGGAAAAATTGGTTGTGTTGAAAAAACAGGCTTAAGTGGCCTTGGGTAAGTGCCCACCATTTCCCACCTTTGAGGGATAAAAATTTTAGGAAAGTATCATCTTGCAGGTGGATGATTTATGAACTTGACCATTAGCTTAGGTTTTAAAACAAGTCTATGGTCAAGAAAATATTGGCCTTCCAAAACAACCACTCAGCCTGTTTTGCATCTAAAACTGGCCTAAATGGCCTTAGGAAAATTCCCACCGTTTCTCATATTTTAGGGATAAAAATTTTCTGGGAGCATAAGTTTGTAGATGGATGATTTATTCACTTGACCATTGACTCCTTTTGGAAAAAGAGTCTCTGGTAATGGAGATATTTTCCTGCCAAAAAGGACATTTGGCCTGTTTTTCACCTTCCCAAAAAAATGCTCGCCATTAGCAAAACTGGTTGTGTTGAAAAACAAGGCTTAAGTAGGCTTGGGATAAAAAAGTTCTCTCATGTGAGGGATAAAGAATTTCTGAAAGCACCAGCTTGTAGGTGGATGATTTACGCACTTGACCATTATCATTGCATTTCATAAAAACATCATTTCCAGAAATTTAGAGACTCAACTGGAATCATTTTATATAATCACAGTTAAATTCAGAATTCATATGAATTTTCTAGCCTACACGACATACCTTCAACACAATGAAATTTTCAAAAGAATTTTTTGCTTCGATGAATTTTCAGGAATTGTCTTTGTTGTGAGTCGTCTTGATGGACAAAGGTAAGGACAAATACAGTGGCATGTTTTTCGTTCTTTCATCACCATGCCAAATATCACCGCCAAAAAAAGTATTTTGAAAAACATTATCAGTATTATTTATTCCATGAAAAAAAAATTAAGCTGCCCGCCAGATCGGTGATTCAAACACTTTGATTTTCGAAAATCATTATCGGTTTAATTTCTTCCCTGGAATTTTTTTTCGTTGCACGCCAAACTTGGTGATAAGGTATGAATGCTTAACCAATTTCAATTTAGGATAAATTTCTCGGTTTATTACCAGTCAAATCATGCTCGGGAATGGATGCTCCACCACTCCTATCACATAATTGCCCCACCCTTTTCTTAAATACGTAGAAATTAAAAACTATTTTACCCACGGGTTTCACTCCTGGAATACGCTGGTTATTGAATGTGATTTAGAGTTTCAAGACTCTTAAACCCACCTTCGTAGCTGCCTAACTCATGTTGAACCTGCGTTAACTCTTATTTTTATTGGAAAATGTCCTGATTTGCCAGGAAATTGTCCCCATTAAAATTTTTCTGCCCACATACTTTTGCGATTAGTTGACTCACTCACCGTCTTCACAATAAAAAATATTATTTCCTCAACCATGTGGAGAATTTTAACCAATCAAAAAAAAAAAATTGACAAAGAAAGCATCTTTTGGCATTATTCCTAATGAAATAGGATACATGCTAGTTATGGATAGAATGTTATGGCAAAATGCTCAAAAGCTTGGATATGTTTTTCAGCTGTAAGATTCTCTCCATCAAACATAGGAAGGTATTTGTAGTGCTTCGAAGGAAAATCATGCAGGATGAGAGGCAATTGCAATGGTATGTATCTCTCTTGAATCTTGGATATTTTAGGATCATGTACAGGAGGGCATATATCAACTTTAGTCTCATGAAGTTCACCAGACTGGTCATGGATATGGCTTGGATGAAGGATCTTGGTCAGCATCAAATGTAAAGGAAGAAGGTATATCTACAGTTTTTAAAGAAGGATATACGAGTGTAGATTTACGGTCTTCATTCGAATATAATAAACAATGGAAAACCCTTTTAATATGCTCAGGAAAGAACAAGAAATAATTGATGACAAAGCATATAACATCTTGAAAAAAACTCAACCTTTGGTACCTAGTTTTTTCATAATGTTCTTCCATGTCTCTTCCAAATGAGCTCGTTCTCCTTTGGAGTACTTGATTGGATCATGATTGGATTCACCAGGTGAATGGTATAGCCTACTTTATGTTTGGCCTCTGTTCACCATCAGAAGTCGAATCTGAACATTGTAGCTTATCCCCGGGGAAAATGATGCCTTCGTTCCCCGGCAATGGCGCCAAGATGTTAGCACTTAGTAATTTCTTTGGGTTGTATCAAAGAAATCCCCAAGGTAACCATTTCAAACCACTTTTGGCTGGAGTCTGGTCCTTCCAACCAAAGAGGGATCTCTCTTTGGATTTATACCTCAAAATTAGTTAAATGATGGCTCAAAAAGGAACAGTGACCAAAACTGTAAACAAGAACAGAGTTTATGAAATTTGGTGGTTAAGCTAATAAGACTAAACCATTGGGCATACGGTCACAAAATGGGTTAATGGATTAAATAACTTCAGGCTAAGGATAAAGTGGACCTTCACAAGGGAAAGGAAGCCTATGCAATTCTGATTTGACAAATCTTGTTGTAGTATGGGGAGTAGAAATAAAATATATAGGCCATTATCTCAAGGCATCTATCTGAGATGAATCCCAAAATAAATTCAGAAGAAAGAAGTGGAATATTTAATTGCCATGAACAGAGCACTAGAACAAAGTGAATTCCATTCACACATTCTCCAATTAAATATTTGAAAGGATATGCACATACATGGAATGATAACTCAAGAAAAACATGAATACAAGAAACACAGTACCAGATTACAAAGACACATGAATCCTTGGAACTAAAACACTGCAATTTCAGGTTGAAAGCTTTTTCATTAAAGTTCGCAAGTACAATACAATGGTATCTTCTCAAACTTCTCTAACCAACACCTAGCGCTATGATCTTTCAGCAATATATACAAATATAATTACATAAGGCCTAAGAGAATTCGAAATCCTCTCAATTCCTAGAAATAGAAAGTAGTTCACAAAATCAGTTAACCTTCTACAAACTAGGGTTTAGTTTTCAAAATGGCCCGTGAAATTTACTCCAGGTTTGATATTCATGTCCTCGAACTAAGATGGTGATGTGACAACTACTTGACAACTGGCAGCCTTCTAGAATAATTTCTGCACAATTCGCAACATACAAAAACCTGAAAAATAGGGGTCAAAGATACCTTCATATATATAAAATAATGATATATTTTTAAAAAATGAAAGAGGTTTTTGTATATGAGTTTGTGATTGAAAAAAAAGTCTTTTTTTTCCTAAAATACATCTCCAAATTCTCGGAATCGGTACCCAAAAATCATGAATAAAACAGGAAATTTTTAAATCTCAAAAAATAACCTTTAGAGATTCACTCAAATGTCCCAAAACATAACACCTGTGCAAAAACTGAGAGAGGTTTTTGTAGATGAAGCCGTTCTTGATTAAAAAAAAACTCTTTTGGTATTCAAAAATTCCTCTCTATCTGTTCATAAATTGCGTCCAAGTACAATGACTAAAACAGGCAAATTCACAGTAAATTGGGGGTTTTCTGCACAATTCACAACGAACTGGTTCGCTGCAAATTAATTCCAATGGGAAATTCACATCAGATTATTTCGCTTTGAATTATCTGTTTCTTCACCATGATTTGATCCAAAGTACCATGTTCACAATCCGGTCCATGAAATCACCAACAAACTGAAATATTTCGCAGCGTCTGGAGAATTCGCATCGACTTGTGAAATTCACAGCATCCTTTGTTTTTGCAGCAGGCAATTCGCAGCGATCCTCTAGAACATGACCGAGTGAAAATTACAACAAAAAGACTCTAGTTTATGAATCTTATCCTGGCAAATGATCGACTTATCATTGAAATCATGACCAACAGTGTATATTGGGGAATTTCAAAACCGACTTGATGATCTCAAAGACCTTCAGAACTAAGACTAGTTCAATGATCATTAGTGCATTACCATGCACTAAAACATTCACTCCATCAAGATATATAATATTTGGATAGTATACTAGAGAGAAACCAATGGGCTCGGTGCTCATGTGAGAGAAACATGGCATGTAGTTGAGTTCCCTGGAGTCCCGACATGGAGACTCCCTGGTCGGCCTATGCTATAGCAGTGAAATAAAATGGGAGTATCCTAAGGGACTACATGCGGATAAGGGGGTCCCATTCCCTATGGTGTGCAAGTTGATGGAGTATGGGTGTTAGTGGATTAGGACAACTATGGAGGGGTTTTCTACACCAAAGGGTTGTGTAAGTGTGTCTAAGTAGAAGAATTGGGTAAGAATCATCCTTGTGGATCAATATCCCCGGCTCAAGGGTGGCCTCTATCAAAGAAAGAGCGAGCTTGATAGAGTGCATGCAACTAGGAGGAATATCCTTCACTTGCAACGTGTTGAAACATCCTTTCTCATAAAAATAAGTGTGAAATGTGCCTTAAACTTCATGGTTTATATTTATGTTATGTGTTGATATGTTTATTTTGCAATTGCATTATTTACAATTCGGCATTCCTCTGTGAATATGTTTGGACTAGCATATTTATGGTTCTATGCTTGATGGGTTTTCATTCATTAATAATATTGAAATTAATTAGTTCAAGCTATTGTAATATGCTTCCACTATAGATTAATATCTACAAATAGTTTTTAAATAATGTGGATATTTGAACATAATGGTTTAAAAGCATAATTAAAGTACCCCATCACCTCGACCATGTCATGGAGGTGGTTGGGTACATGAAAAATTAGGAGTGGTGGGTGTGAGGGGGTGCTCATTGATCTTGAAGGACGTCAAGAAACTCCTTATGCTTGGGGGGATCGATAAAACAACTAACAGTCAAGTTGAATCCCTAGCATTGTAGCAAGGACTAATGATAGCCAAACAAAAGTGAAGGATCTTTTAGTGTTTGGAGACTCATCAAAAATAATCATACATATGGTCTCTAACTCTCTTACCCACAACCTTGCATTAAATAGAATTATGACAAGCATTATCAATGCTCTTTAATTTTTTTACACAATTGAATTGTTTCAAATTCTTAGAATCTTGAACTCATAGATAGGTAAAATGGCCAATGTAGCATGTCAAAATTACTATGGGATACTGGACCAAATGGGGGGTAGGGTATATTGTTATATGACCTAATTTTATTATCCATCACAATTGATTCCATGAATTAAATTCTTGGACAGGTGGCCCTTGGTTCACATGCACTATGTAGTTAATGCTATCTCATATGGTCGTCCTCTACATACAAGTTCGCACGAGTCTCAGTTTATGAACACAATGACAATGGGATGTCCGAAGTAATGCAGTTTTAATCCATTTCAATTATGCTTATCCCTCCCTAGTGACGGTTTGTAAACTTCCTCATTGGGTTCTTAATTTTGGTAATGGTTTCAAGAATGCAGGATTGGTTCCTCGCAAGTAGATTTGATGCACAAGAGAAGACAATGGGCTCTTATTGGCTTGGGGGTCCTCATGCGAAATCTTATTGTCGACCTAAATTCAGAAGGAAATATAATAATATTATGGTGCACTCTCACAAGTTTATTCAGTTGAATATATGTTTGCTCCTCTTGTTTCTTCTTGTTTTAGATATTTTGGTCACCTTGTTCTATATTCATTGTGTGTACAAGAATAGTGGGAACCATTTTCATATTCCTCTCTCTATTGAGAAATAAGGGGGATTTCTATCTAGGGATAATATCAGGACTACATTTCGATGTGTTCATTCTAACATCCAAATATCTATATGACATCGTGAGAGAAAAATGAATATTGTTACGAGTCCATGGCTAAGGTACTAAGAAAATGGGAGGCATGGAGGACGAACTGGGAACTCAAGAATGCAAGGGAGATAAATGTAATTCATAGGAAAAAAATACTAATGAAAGCACAGCTGGAAAGAGACAAAGGAAATTTTTTACTTTGTAAATTGACCAAGAAAGTCAAAAAGAAAAATTGGAGGAGGAGGTTGCCAAGGTCAAGGAGATTTAAGGCAAAGTTCTTAACCTAGAATTGGAGCAGAAACCTAGTTTTCAAGATCTCGAGAACAAGGTCTCCCGTGAGGCTTAAGTTAGGCCCATAGAGTTATATGCAATTGAATAACACATTGTAGAACAAAATCCCAAAGCAAAGAAACATCAAGACTTCTCCAATATGGCTTCAATAATAGGATAAGGGAGGCTCAACACTCATTGGAAAGTTGAATTTGTTTATTAATTTTCAATGTTTGTAAATTTATTTTGCCACTAGGACAGTTTGTGAGCTTGTACAATATCCTTAGCACAAATCCCAGTAAGATTTATGTTGGATCAAAGAATTATTTTGCCATGGCCTTCCTTTCAAGAATTGTTTTTATATATTACTAGTTTTGTATCTCATGGTTGTATAGTTAGGCCACGACCCTTCGTATTTTTTAAAAAAAATATAATAAACAAGCGTTCTTATCAATATATGTGGGGGGGGGGGAGGGTGGGGGGGTTTTGTTCAAAAAACAGGCTATATTCACACAAGTAAAACACATTAAGGCAAATGCTTACACAAATAGATCAAAGATAAGTACACCAGTGCTTACATGGTTAAACCCCTTAATTAGGGAAACCATCCATGACCCCAACCAACCCAACCACTCGAGGTAATTGATTAATTCAGAAAACATAAATTACATGAGCATCCCTAACAATTGATATAAATGTCCCTCCATGTTCTTTAAATAGATATTATGGAAGCCACATATCAAGTGAAGTAAATGTCAAGGATATGTTTGAATCACCATATCACTAATTTGTAGGACATTATTGTCATCATTGATTTATTAAGGTATAAAACCATATAAAAGCACACTTTAAAATAACATTACATTAGAACAAGTTGACCATAATGAGCTCATAGAGTCAAAATACCCTAACAACCCTCATTAAGAACAACTTGGGATAGGATTGAAGGATTTACAAAGTGACAAAAGAGGATAAGGAAGGAGGCATTAGAGCTTATCCCCCTTAAATGGAAACTTATTAAACTCATAACATAGACTAAAACTTAAGAAGTTCACTTTTCTGAGGAACTTCATGAAAACATGGGCACCTACTCACTTCGTATAGACATTATGGTTACCTTGGCATCTATAAAATCTAGAGTCAAGAAGGAACTCATCCAATGTTTCACACCAATCCTAAGAGGATTGCTTAAGGCCATAGAGGGATTCATAAGGTGGCAAACAAGGTTGTATTTGCTCTAAAAAAATACAAGAGGTTGTTCCATATTAATTTCTTCTTTCAAATCCCCATGCAAGAAGGTTGATTCGAGGTTTATTTGACGGATCAGTCATTGATATAAAATTGCAAAGGCAAGAATGAGGCAGATGGAATTCATTTTTGCAATGAGGGAAATTTTTCATTGTATTCAACACCTTATACTTGTGAAAATTGTTTAGAAACTAATTGGGCCTCGTGTCTATCAACACTATTGTCTATGACATATTTAGACTCACAAGCTTAATTGGATCTTGTAAGTTTTCTTACTTTTAGAATAAGGTGTATATGCCAAGCTTCATTTTCCAACAAGGGAAAAAATTCTTAATTAATGCTTACATCCCATTCTAGATGGCATAAACTTCTTTAAATGTTTCTAGATTCGGAACTTGAACCAAAATACAAGGGACTCAATAGAACTATGAACTTGTTCGACTTTGACAAGAAGGATCACTAACTATATTACAAGTGATTTCCCTATTGTATAGACACACCAAGGAAGTTATGGAGCCGGTGCAACTTCAAGTGTAATAAACTCATATGGAGGAAGGGGTTGAATAGGTGTAGCATTGTTTCATCCTCATTGACATTATTTGAAGAAGAAGAATGGTGTACATTAGAAGAACAAGGTTTAGAATAAGAAAAAATTGGTCTAAAAGGAGTAAAAGGAGATGGCACATGTGTCGAGGATGACTCATATAACAAAGATGGCACATGTGTCGAG
The DNA here is from genome assembly GCA_027924585.1 of Larix kaempferi. Lineage (NCBI taxonomy): Eukaryota > Viridiplantae > Streptophyta > Pinopsida > Pinales > Pinaceae > Larix > Larix kaempferi. The sequence goes on along the minus strand of BSBM01000976.1, from coordinate 2,084,952 downwards.
GATGACTCATATAACAAAGATGGAACATGTGTCGAGGAGGCTCATAGGAAAAATAGGGCACATATTCCAAGAGAACTTTACCAAATTTAACGTCTCTTTTTACAATGGCTTATGTTGTATGTTGTAATAGCTACAATAAGTCAATATATTTTTACGTCCTCTAAAAAACATTAAAATGTACTTTTTCACTTTTAGGATGTAAGGCTTTCCTTTTATCATAAGGATTATGCACCCATGCTTCACTGCTAAACACGGGAAAGAATATTACAATAAATTTTATGTTACTCCATGTTTCTTCATGCAATGGATTTTTTAAAGCTTTAGAGGGAGTGCAATTAACTATGTAATTTTTAAAAATAATGGATTTTTTCCAAAAACAAGGATATGGTTCTTTTTATTGAAACATATAATTCACCATTTATTTTAAGGTGCAATTATTTCTCTCAACAACAGCATTTTGTTGTGGTATGTATGGAACAATGTATTGCATTTGGATACCCTATGTAGTGTAATAGTCAAACTATGTGTTGAGATATTCACCCTCACTAGTCATTCCTAGTTATTGAAGTAAATGTCCATATTGTTTTTTACAAGGGATTTAAAGGACAAAAACATATAAAAAACTTCACACTTAAGTTTTAATTAGTAAACCCAAGTGCATATGGAGAAGTCATCAATGAAGGTTAAAAATTACTTGAACCCATAGAAAGAAGTAGAAGGAATTCAACCACACAAATAACTTTGCAAAATTTGTAAGGCATTCGAGGCATGCAAAGAGGAATGTTTATCAAAACTTTCCTAGTAATGTTCGTTGAGAACACAACCCAACAAACACCATATTAGCAAGAAATAAGAGAAAGACCAATGGCCATATTGTGGTTACATAGTTGTTGCAGTGAGTGGTAGTCCAGGTGGACAAACCGCTCATGGCATCATCGTGAGCAATAAAAATTAAAGGAAGAGAAGATGACCCAAATGTGTCAAACTTTTACAGCCTAGTAATATCATCAACTCTTACCATTGCTACAATATGTTGAGGATCCTTTTAAGTTATTAATTATAACTTGGTGAGGCAAAAACTCCATGATTTTTCCTTTACCAAAATGGTTGATTTGATAGATAGAAAGAAGGTTGTGAGAGAGATAGGAAACACATAATACATCATCTAGGTGACTAACAATTAGTTGAACCATTCCTAATCCTAGAAAACCTAGAGATCAAACATCATGAAAAAATATTTGTTTGGTGGTACATTGATTAAAAGCATAAAAGATGGATTGATCTTTAGACATATGGTATAAATCAAGAATCCACTAATTGGAAGAACTAGAATCATATTCATTCAAAGAAAAAAAAATGAAGCAGAAAGGGCATGTCTTTGTGAGGAAGGGGAGGAAAAAGTATCGAATTAGAGGTTGTTATTATTCATGGATTCTTCAAGGGCTTCCATCTTCTTGAAACAACATGAGTCTTAATGACCATCACACCCATAGAAATTGCCATTCTTATCAAACTTCTTTCCTTTTGGCTTAGCTCCTTTATTAGCATTAAGTGCAAGAGCGGGTTGCGGAGTTTTGGTGCCGTTATTTTCTTTTTTGTGGTGAGAATGATACTTATTAGGATGCTTGGGGCCTTTCCTACATTGTGAGACCAAGGATTTGTTAAAGGTGCCATCAATACTTATCAATCCAAGCGCATGATATTATCGTGCTCTTGAACTACATAATCACTTAATGTTTTCAAAAGAGGGCATTTTGTAAGTGATACCTTGACTAAAAAAGACATCTCTAGTACAGTGAAGGTGGACACAAAAATAGAATAGGAACTTCCAAGTTTAGAAAAAAATAGTTGATCGTCATCTTTCTTGACATGACAATATAGCAGTAAGAACCTAAATGTATTGAAAATTGAAAGAAAATCTTCAATGCAACTAAACTAATTAGGATTCAAGGAAATCAATTTTTTTGTGATGGTGAGCTCAAATTTGGTTGTGTTTACCAAACATGGTTTCGAACTTCATCCAAGTTTCATTGGGAGGTTCAAATCCCTGAAGATAAAATTACATCAATTTATTTAAGATGGACATCCTTATGAGTCCATGTACCAAGTTTGTTTAGTTGTCCCATTTAACTCTCTTCAATGCATCCATGAGGAAAACTTATGTTCCGAAGGTGACCAAGTACAATCCCTTATTTCTTAGTAAAATTCCCAAGGTGACCAAGTTTTAATTCTCACCCGTTCAATTAAGGTAACCTCCCTTATTGCCATTGGAGACTCAACATTGATTATTAATTTTTTCCATTCTTATAAATCTCTAACAGACTATATTCTTGTTCATCTCTTGGGTAGAATCATGAAAGAGAAAGACAACTTCACTAAGATACAATTCCTTCGTGTATTAGGAGATGAAAACAGTGAAACGGGAAAGCATGCTAACAAGGCCATAATGTTGAAGTTGGGAGAAATTACAAAAAAATGGGTTTGGTATCAATTTATTATATACCATAAGATGGTTATGTTTGGAAAACATATTTTCATCAGGTGTCAATCAACTAAATGCACAAATGAACTCACATGGGGGGGTAGCTCAAGTGGTTAAGTTGAAATTAGTTGTAAATGGCAGGTCACATGTTCGATTCCCCCCAACTTGCACTGTGCGCCATGAATCGAGCCTTGTGGTTGCACCTAGGGGTATAGTGGTAGCGAGATTGGACCCATGGACCCTGTGTCATGCGAGTACTAGACCAATCTTCGTTGTCGATTCCCCTAGACAAAAAAAAGGAACAAATGAACCACGTATCAAAACCATCAAATGATGTAGGATACGAGCATGGTTTGCACAAACCAATGTATTCTTACATCCACACTGAATTAGCATATTGAAGACATGATGGGTAAAAATTTGGAAGAAGATGGATCTATGTGGTCTCAAGTGGTTCCCCTATGAAAATCTTATGTCTGCTTGGAAATTCGTTGTCAAAAAATTCCTTTAATAATGGGCATTTGAATTTTTTGGTCATTTAGGCATAGTTGGGTTCGAATGACAATAGATATGAGGCCCAAAACCATTCTTCTATTGATTTTTCTGGCCATTGTTGGGTGGAGGGAATCACATAGTTTCAAAAGGCACGCCAATGCAACCAGGTGTAGCTGGTGTTTTCACACTAGCTCGTGCTAAAGAGCACCTACTAAGGATTCAATAACCCTTAGTAGCAGTTCATGTAAATGGGTAAAAACCAGTAAATAAGCAAATGATAATTGATATATGTGAATGCAATAATGAAAATAAAAACTAAACAAACTAACTACTACAGTAATAAAGTAAGTAGGAACCCATGAATGAAAATTTGATGTTTTGTATTAATGTGTAAAAAAAGTTTACAATATAAGGTTACCTCAAAAGGTGAGGTTGTGGGAGCCCTTGCAGTTGTACGTTGAGTAGTGCACCAGGTCTCTAGGGTTCCTTGCTCTTCTCCAAATGCTCAATGGGTTGGCCAAGTTTCAACAAAATGGGCACAAAATCTTAAAATGGTGAGCTAGAGTGTTGTAGGAAATTGGGCAACATAAGGGTATGAAGAGTGAATTATGTATGAAATGGGAGGCCTCCATCACCTTTGTATAGCAATTTTGGGTGGTGGAGTGTTGGACAATGGTTTTGGGTAACCAGTAGTATTAGTTTATGGTATTTGATATTTCCCTCTTTTTGAGTTTCTTTTGACTTTTTCCCTTTTTTCTTTTCTTTTACGAATTTTGGACCCTTTTTTAGGGCTTTTAACCCTTTTGAAGGATTTTATTAATTTTTTTAGGAAAATAATGAGTTTTTTTCCCATTTGGTTACCAATTTAGGGTTTTTTGGGGTTTTGGAGACCAAAAATATAGGAAAAGTGGACAAATGGGTTATGTGACGAGGGAGATGAGCTAGTGAACAATTTTTGGGTGTTAATAGATCCATCGGGTGTTAAGCCCCAAATAAAGTGTCATTAATATTGAGGACATGTTTGAACCTTTGGTTCACTCATGTGTAGGACATGATTGTGACTATCATACTAGTAAAGTACAAAAGAACACATTAACCTAACATTACATTAAACCAAGTTGACCTTAACTAATTCCTAGAGTCCAAATATCCTAATAGTTTTATGTGAGACGAAGTGGTCCATGTTGTCACATAGAATAAAAAGATGAGAAATTTTGAAAATGTTCTTTGCAATCTTAATGAAGGAAAGTGACACAACTTTAAAAATATGTTGCAAATAAGGGAATGGGAATCAAGAGGTGATAGCCATTACACTTTCTTTACATTTAAAATTTGTAAGTTCTACTAACAACCACATATTAAAAAATGTAAACATTGAATAATCTAATGGGTTTGACAACAATAGGCCCTAATGTCCTCTTCAAAAGAAAATGCATGTGAAGGATATAAAGGATAATGAATTGCTCATCATTATCATTGGAGTGGTCCTAAAATTAAATTGAAGGGACCCATAATTTTATGGAGTTTGAGGGATTTAGTGAAAACAACATAAAGACATAGTTTCCACTTACAAAGCAAAACCCACACAAAAAACAAAGTAAGGATTCCAAAAGAAACATTCATGGATGTCTCTAGGGTTGGAATTTGTATTCATCTTTTCATGTCATATAAATTTGTTTTGACGTTTTTCGTTCTTATACTTGTCAAATAACGTTTTGTCTAAAATTATAACCTTCAACAATGAAGTTTCGATGAAAACTTAATCCTTCAATAATGAAATTTTAATTTAAAAACTATCTTTTTAATAATGAAATTTTAATTAAAAAACTATCCCAACAATCACAATTCAAAATATCAACAAAGCACCAATGCAATACATAATATACCTTAAATCACACAAAAAAAAATCAAGTGAACAAATAGCTAAACACTTAATTTTCAAATTTAGAAAGAAAAAAAAATAAAAATTCAACCCTTATGAAATGTGTGACACCCAAATTATGATGAAGTTGTGACAAGCTTGCATGAATATATAACTGAGTGATAAGCATGGAAAACTTTTAGCCATAAGGTTTGTTATGGTGTAAGCAATTAAAGTTGGTAACATCAAAAAAACTCATGCCAAGTACTCCAAGACTGATATATTAAATTAAAAACATATATTGTGTTTTTCTCAGTCAAACCATACAAAAACTCTACTAAGAGTGATACATTAAAATAAATATATATATTCCAACTACTCGAAAACTTATATCTTGAAAGGAACAGTTAAGATTGGGTGGGTATTGAAAAGTAGTTTAGTGACTACTCGAAAACTTATATCTTCAAAGGAATAGTTAATATTGGGTGGGTATTAAAAAGTAGTTTAGTGTTTTAAGAATTGTTTATATTCTAATACGTTTTTTAAGATTAAACTATTAAGTTTTTTCAGATTCCCTGCATCCAATGGAGTGTTTAAAAAAATCATGATTTGCCTCTTAGAAGAAAGGCAAAACGCACTAAGCTCAGGCTAAAATCTTGACATAAGAGAAAGAAAAAGATCCCAGTATGATTGAACTAGTGGCTCCACCTTGGGGGAATACCTTCTATTGGATTGAAACGGCGACTTCACCTTGGTTGAATGTTCTTTATATTTCTTTCATGCATGAGGGGTTCTATTTTATTTTAATGATTGATTTTATTCCAGAATCATAATAAAAAGAATGTCTTTTACTGGATTGAACCAGCGGATTCACCTAGTTATACATCATAATATCAACAAAGCAACAATTTAAATATTTAAAAGTTGCATGATTAATTTGATCAAACAACCCCAAGCATCTTGCCATATGTTGCGCTCATATAATTCACACACTTTACACCATATTGAAAGAAGTGCACCACTACTTTATTTTAAATATTGATCTTCAAATTTTATTTTTATTTTTATATATTAACCTAAAATACTATCCTAATTTTATTTATATTATGACATCTCAAATATCAATTATATAACCTTTTTGGTTCAAATTATATATGATTCACAAATCTCTACCTCATAAGGGTTTTACAACATGTATCATAGGAGTCCTTGTTTTTCAATAACAGCATGAATTAATTCACTCTAATACATCATTTCCACCTAATCAACCATTCCCAATGACATGCTAATTCATTTCCTCGTCATCTTTGAATTGAGATCAACTCATGCTATAATGTGTCACTTATCAAGATTAATAGGTGCCAACTATCTTTCAGTTGTTCGTTAAACTTTGAGGTTTGTGTCAACACTAAACTACTAGCACTATATTATATCCAACACACTTATTACCTATGGTCATTTAAACTTGTTTTCATTTTCTTTAATATAATGGATGTAGCTTTATATTAATAATAAATATTATATAACAATATAATAATAATAATATACTTTAGTATTAGTATCAACAAAATATTTATTATAATTAGCCTAGATCCAAATTCTAGGCTTTATCAAGCATCGAGAGGGATCAAATCTCCTCTATTTTTTCTATTTCTTATGTCAGCTATAGTATTTATTTTACTTCTTTTTACTTTGTATTATTCTTTTTTGTTTATGGCCAACATGTTAGGAACAAATATTACTTTTACTTTGTATTATTCTTTTTTGTTTATGGCTGATATAATATTTATTACTTTTTACTTTGTATTATTCTTTTTTGTTTATGGTCGACAATAAGGACAAACGTTACAAGATCTCCCTCATATTGGGCTGTAGAGCGCCTCTTGGCGCAATAACAATATAATTGAATATGTTTTTTATTTGCTAAATTCACTCAAAGCATGAGTAGAAAATGCCACATTACATCGAAACTTTTTTAAAATGTTAATAAACCAAAAACTGTGTGGAAAAATATTTAAATAAAATTTCCAACTAAATATTTTAGAAAAACAAAAGCCATTCAAACAAAATGAAAGGTGTTCTTAGTTAGAAATAATGTTCCAGACATAACATGAAATGGTTTGATCAACTGGTGAGGTATTGGGAGTATCTCACTAGTGACCAAGGTTCAATTCCCATGAGGGTGTCCAACCCTTGATGTTGTCATGGGGGAACCAAAGGTAGTGGTTGAATGTGTGAGGCTTGCACTGCACTCCCCATGCACACATAAGTGGATCAAATCCCGCCCTCTTGATCCTTAAGATTGGACACTAACTATTATGGTAATGACCACATTTAGGGGTATCGAGTGTGTGAGTGGCATCAACCTTGATTTTACAGGAACTTGGGAAATTATCTATGAGTGGAGCCTCAAAACAACTACCAACAATCAAGAAGAAGCATTAACACTCCTTTAGGGTTTAATTCTCACCCATTTAATTGAGATAACCTCCCTTATTTTCATTCAAGACTCAACATTGATTATTAAGCTTGTCCATTCTTCAAAATCCCTGACAGATTGTATTCTTGCTCATCTCTTGGCTATAATCAAACAAGATAAAAACAACTTCACCAAGACACAATTCCCCCATGTATTAAGAGACAACACCAGTGAAGCAAACAAACGTGCTAACAAGGCCACATAGTTGAAACTAGGAGGAATTTTCAAAAAAATGGTTTGGTATTAATTCCTTAGATGCAATAAGATAGTTATGTTTGCTTCTCTCTCTCAGTCCACAACCCATTTTTTTCTCAATGCTTACCCAAATGCTCCTCCAGAGCTCTATAGGAAGCTCACTCAACCATCACAGCCTTGGCTCCCACAATACCTACCCCACACAACATCCTTCTAGACTCAGGCATCCCCTTCACCAAATCCATGGTTCCCTTGGGCGATCCATCTTGCCAGGTGCTTACTAATGTGTGCATAGAAGGAGTTCAACCTGTTGTATGTTGTTGAAGAACCTCTTGTAGTGTTAATTCATGGCTTCCCAAGCATCCAAAAGTAGTAGAACTCAATGGGTTAAGGTTCCTAGATTTCCCAACCTCTATGCTCACCTACAGCCATCTCTTTTCCCTTCAAATATATAGCTTTTCTTCCAAATTTAAATTTTTGGGTAATGCACATTCTAGTAATGGTAATGTTATGAACAACATGAGGGAGAACTCTATGTAGAGTAAATCTGCATGAGTGATAGAAAATGAGTAATGCACATTCTAGAAGAAAGGACCCCTACAACTATCATAGAAGTGTATTCATCACATGCTTCCATAACTTCATGAGGGGACTTTCCCCACCAACCTCACAAGTGCATTCAGTGATTGGATTCAATAGTCAAAAAGAAGTAATTGGGTCATTTAAAGTACATGGCAGCAATTGGATGAGTTCTAAGGTTGACACTTGGCAATAGAGGATTTAATCTCCCATAGACCCCCTTTCATCTTCCCCTCTAATGGAATCATAGACCCTCTAGTGCTCTTTACATGGCCATCTTGGACCATTTTATTATTTTTCCAACATAATTTTTACATAGCTTTCTAGTTAGCATGATAAGCTAACCATATGGTCCATTTAGAGATATTTACATTATACATGCCTAGTCATTCACTAGTCGGGCATGGCCTTGAGCTCTGCACTAGGACTCCATACTAGCATATTTACATTATTTACATAATTTCGATTAAATACATTCCAAGTCAAAACTAGGGGTATTATAGTAAAGTGAATTTGAACCCATCCCCAGAACTCTTGTCCTCTTATGATTCTATATTGAAAATCAATTATGGGAATAAGTTGGTGTTTTCTTGAATTCCTAATTCAATTGGTAATTGTTTTTTCCTTGAAATTGTTCTTAGTTGGAAAGTATGGATTGTCCAAGGTGTAAAGCCAATTTGAATAGGGATATCCAAGACATTTGTAGGGCTCTTTGTCGCCATGAAGACCTAATCAATGAGAATAGGACATCCATTTTCTCAGTTACTATCAAGGTTCATGGTAATGAAACATGTGTACCTCCCAAAGTGCCTTTGTAATGGAGATATTAGCACAATAGAGAATGTAAATTCAAATTTTGGAAACAAAAACAACATTGCTCATAAATATGGTTTGTAATTTGAGTAAAGGAATCCATTCCATGGCGTCCAACCCAAGGATTCCAATGGGATCAATCCAAGTGGATCTTTAAAAGGAATAATTGTCATACAAAAGTGGGATGACAAGGATTTGGACCAATGGGAAAAAAAATGAATCCCCCCAGAGCCAAAATGAAGCTTACAATAATCATGCTTCTCTTTAAATTTCTATGTTATGTAAATCAAGTCTGTTATGAGGAGTTTTTTGTAAGATTTATACTTGTATACATATTAGAAAATCCTATGCACGGATGATAAATAAATGGTAGATATAGTTTTAGAACTTGGTTTTGAGAAATCTTGCAAACTAGACACTTCCTATTTTGTATTTCCATGCTGACTAGCTAGGCTGCAGCCTTTTGTTAATGCAAAATATACGACTATTTTTAAAAATAATAATAATGCTCCAAACATAATGGATCGCTTCACTTGGCCCAAAAAAGCTTAGAAACTATAGAAACCAAAAGTCGTCCATTGTTGCATGCAATGACATAATATCGATATTAAGACAAATGGTAACAAAAACAAATGAAAGATCAATACATTGATTTTTACATGGCTTAAACCCTCAAATAGGGGAACAATGCACAACCCCAAACACATCCATTTGAGGCAACTAACTATTGCAAAAAGAATAGTTTACATGAATATCTATCACAATCGTCCAATGACACACCTTTAAAAATATGTTGCAAATCAGGGAAGGGAAATCGAGAGGTGATAGACATGACAGTTTCTTTGCATTTAAAATTTATAATATTTATTAACAACCACGTATTCAAAATGTAAAGGATAACAAAAATGCATGTGAGGGATATAAATGATGGTGAATTGCTCATCAATTCCTTTGGAGTGGTCCTAAAAGTAAATTGAAGGGACCCATAATTTTATAAATGTTTGTGGGATTTAGCGGAAAGAACATAAAGATATAGTTTCCACTTACCATAAAAATAAACACACAAAAACCAAAGTAAGGATTCCAAAAGCAACATTCATGGATGTCTCATTCAAATATATCCAAATTCATGCTCCACAAAACTTGTGAATCTTGTATTATTAAAAATGTAAAACAATAAGAAACAAGACTTAAGCAGGTAATTTGTAGTTTTAATTCCAAAAATGTACATGTTATATATGGTGTGTTTTAATATTGATTCATCTATATACTTGAACATATAATATATGATTTACAAGGCAATCATAGTGATAAAAAATTTAAAATGATATGATTTGCACAATGTGGTCAATAAACATGTTTAAGAAATTGTACAAGGAGACAATTGAAGAGATATGGTTAATTGAGGTAGACCTAGAACTAAACAAAATATGCAATTAATCACTTTTTAAAATAATTCTAAAACATATTGATGTGAAATAAATTACAATTGACAATTGAATCTTGAATTTTTCTAATGATGCAGGAAAGGGTTCAAATGAGTTACAATTGACAATTGAATCTTGAATTTTTCTAATGATGCAGGAAAGGGTTCAAATGATAACTCATTCAAGAGATAAGAAAGGACAATAAGGAAAAGAGTTGATTGCAAAATTTATGAGTTGTGTGCTTCTTTTTACCAATATGTTTAATTTTAGTTTTAATTGTTATATTATAATTTACATTTGATCGTGCATGTTTTTTTACATTAGAGAATAACCATCACAACATTTGATTGGCATTGGACTAGAGAGAGGATGTGACTATATGTTGCGATACCAAGAGTCCATCAAGAACTTTGTTAGTAAACGGTGTTATTTTGCAATGCCTATTTTATTGGTGCAACATAAAGCTTCTTATTTCAAATACTCGTTGTGTGAATAGAAGGATAAAAGTACAAAGTGGAGCCATCTAGCAATTGGTGAGTAAAGATATAGAATAGGCCTTTGATCACATGTGTATAACCCATGGAGCAATGGAGCGGCTTTTGTAAGAATACTAGTAAAGGCATATCTTAGTTTCCACAAACATTGAGTAAACTATATTATAATCTAAATTATAGACAAATTTAACCTTAATTTCTATGTTTGTAAGCTATAGGAATCGATACTAAATCTCAAGTGCATATAGTAACTAATACACAAAATGAAATGCCCATGAGGTGTTGTCAAGAGAATCCGTGAAACAAGTTCAACTACTAAATGATATGACTTTTGGAGGAATTTAACATTGAATAGTGCCTTCTTTTTCATATGTCTGAATGTGAACTAGGGGCTATATTCAATATTTCAAATTTGAAATCAAATTATACACAAAGTTGTTTAGCCGACATTTCTATAGCACTTTCTCTCACTGTCTTTCATGCCTTATAGAGAGACAAAAAACTTAAATTTATTTCCTCATAGTAGTCCTAAAAACTACCAATCTATGCTTAACAACACTCAAAAAATTACATTTTAGATTATTGCCTAAGCAGTCCTTTCTATCACCCACATGCTGAAACGTAAACTTTTTGGATTTTAACAACCTCCAAACTTATAGTGGTTTGAAAAAAAACTTGATATGGAGATGACAAGGGAACAAGGAAACTAGAAGGATAACTTTGTCTTTGTTGACTCTTGTTGAGATAAATTCCATTCCTGCAAGGACAAGGCATCTCTAGATAAGTTGTATGTTAGGACAATAAATTCTTAGAATATATGAGTAAAGAAGATTTCTAAGAATTGATTGTTTGCCATAAAAACCATATGCATAATTGAACTTAGACTCATTGAATGAGAATTTTTGAGTCCATCATCTTACATTTTAGTTTTTTATCATAGGTTATTCCAATATTTGTAATGATTATAATTTTTTTCCAAGAAAAAAAAGCATACTTTCCATTTGGGCAGAAAGAAAAATACATTTTGTAGATGCCAATGGCATGAATAGTAACCACCCATATTATATTAGCTAAATAGGAGAGGCCTCCCCATATATATCTACCTATATCCCATCCTTCGAAAAATTTCATAGATTTTTTATACAAAATCAGTGATGACATTAAAAAAATGAAGAGTTTTCGAAACTCATTCATCAATAAGAATTATGTGAGTGTCCACTCGCAAGGCCTCTTTAGAGAGAGAACCTGCAACAATTTTCAGCTCGCGAAAAACATGAGAAAAAATTTCTTGAATGAATTGCTTGCGAATCACCTTCAATTGTTCAACTAGATGATAAAGCTCAATATCCAGCAGTATAATTTCATCTTTCATCCAACATATGGTTATAAAAGAATCACCAAACACTCGTAAGTTCTCCACACCTCTCCAAATAAAACTTCAACTGGTAAAACAGGGTTGGTGATTTAGCCTTATTATCAGTACTCGGACCCAAAAAGGCCATTCCTATAAAGTGGTGATTTTCCTAGAGAAACAAAATAAATCCAAGACCACAATTCCGCTCACCACCTCGATAAGCATCGTCAAAGAAACTCCAAGCGACCTCCTTGTTGATAACCAGATCACCCACAACTCCCATAGCCCTCTACTCAAGAACCTATGAATAAAATAGAAAAAAAAACATCATTGATGAGATCTTAATAGTTGGGGTAGTTTCCCCTTAGAAATTGTTGAATTTTTCTCAATCCAAATCCCTTGGTTTACCAAATAGGGTGGAGAACAAAATCATTTTAATTCTAAACAACAGAAAAATACAGAAAAATGGTCCACAATAGACACCCTCACCAACAAATCCTGCACCTTGAAGTCCAATTCAATCTCCCTCCAAACCTGTAATGTAAATGGACAGAGAAGAAACAAGTGATCATTCATTTCCTCGTTGGCCTGACACGGGATGTATATACCTTATCCGTGCTTATTTCTTCTTTGTATTCTATCCCATGTTAAAACATGCTATTCAAAATTAATTGTAGAAAGAGAATAATTTTCAAGGGTGATGCCACCTTCTACAACCTATGCCACCACCAAACAATCGGTCTACTCTCTTCATCGATCATGGACAAATAGCCATGTTTAGCATAGAAATTCCCCTCGTCCAATTATATACCCACACCATTTCATCCTCCTGGTATATAATACGAATGTGGGACTTTCAAAGTTTAGTAATATACTTATTCTAATATTGAGCTAGATCCTTTGCTAGTCCTAAATTGTGAGCATGTAACCATCCTTGATCCCATAGATCTGAAGTGTGAGGATCTGTAATTTAACTAGTGTACATTGTCTGCATTCTTGCAAATGTCAAACAATATCCTCCAAGAGCTTAATATCACCACTACACCCCATAATGGAATCGACACCTACCCTAATCAATGTGTCAGATCCAGCCTTCCAATCCAAGAAGTGACCTGTAATCTCGAAAGCATGTGTTAAGGATTTTCATTGGTTCGAAACTAAATGAATGGATTGTTCACACCTTCGAACCCAATCGATCACTAAACCCAAAGCCACATATTTAGCGATCAATATCTAATGCCACGAACTATCGCGTGTTAAAAAATTCCATGAGGATTTGGCTGCTAAAACTTGGTTGGAAAGGAAAAAAAAATTGATCCCCGAGCCACCCCGTCCTTTCGAAGAAGCTATCATCTTCTAGCTAACAAGGTGAGAGCCTTGGTATTTACTACAACCTTTCCAAAGATAATTAAATCAAATTTGCCTAATCATGTCCAAAGTGCCTTTAGGAATAGGGGCCATCATATGCAAATCAACAGGTATGGCCTCCATAACTAATTTAATGTGAGAACTAGACAACCTCCACATGAGAGCCATCATTTATGCCAATTGTTAACCATTTTCTCAATCTTGGAAATAAGCCAAGGCCAGTCCACTTTTCCATACATGTTAGGATTTAGTGTATAACCCAAATACTTATTGTCATTTTCCAAATTGTGAACAGAAAAAGGAAACACCCCCTCCCAATTGTTCCTAGGGGGAAGCAACTCATATGGGCAATATAGTATTGACTTACCAATATTAATTTCCATGACCTATGCTTGGCAGAAAATGTCTACCACTTTCTTGAAGCTTCTACTCTCCTACACATAATTTAAATAGAAAAGAAGTATATTGTCTAGAAACAAAAGATGGGTTAACTGCTCACGTCCAAAAAAATGATAAAACTTGAATATGCCTTTGTCAAAACCCGAAATTTCAAAAAAATTTAAAATTTTTATTTTAACAATATATGTTAGTTAATAGCATTTCTGGTCCTATTTAATTTCAGTAACTAAACATAATCTTGTTTAAAGAATTCTGTCTTACTACAATTGTGATTTTTGTGATTTTAATTATTGACTGTTTTTGTTTCAAACTGCAAAGGGAGAGCTAGCCATAGCTGACTAGCTTACTTAGCTTACGAGCTAATGCATAAATTGTCTCCGGTTTCGCAGGTACACCGGTAGAGTAAGGATCACTGTAATTTAATCTAGGTAAACATCAAGCTCCTTTCCCTGCACTGTAAAACTTAAAGAAGATCTATTTTCTAATGCTGGTTGTAGTGCAAGACAGTAAAGTTGTTCTCATGAAATTACACTTGAAATAAGATTGATAGTCTGCCTCGACATGATATTTCTTATTTGGGATAGTATCATCAGGTTTTGCGATGAATTACATTGTTTCAGTTAAAACTATTGTTTTATGAATATGACTCTATGTTACTGCTGTAACTATCACTGGAACAATTGTTTGTATCAGATTTATTATCTGCATAAAGCGATGTTAGCATCATGTGATATATTGTCACTAATACCGGTGATTACTGTTGTGTTCACGTAATATTAGCGTGAGTTGGAAATGTGACACCTCTAGCGCTGTTCCATTATATTCATTTATCCTTCAAGGTCCAAGTCTACTTAATGTTTAACTGATGTCACCTGACTGTGTCTTGTTTTTAAACTACATCCATGGTGTGAACCTGTAGATGAGTTTATATATCAACGTCATAATAATAGAGATTATTATTCTTATTGTTTGCTGTTTAACAATAGTATCGGAAGAAATCTAATGATAGAACATAATAGCAAATGTGTATTCCATCATATAATTATGGTAACATTTCCATGTATTAAGTTATGTAGAGTTTTCATTTTGAAGGTTGACTACATCATTGTTTAAATGATTGTAGGTAACCATATGATGCGCCCTTGACATATCGATGACTTTGGTTTTTAATATATAACATTACAATGATTGTGCAACCATCATAATGTTCCCATACGTTGGGAAAACTTTAAATCCATTGCAATTGATTTTTAAATCGGTAAACAATGATTTGAATGGCAACAAAACTATATGAACTCGACCCATGCTACGTGATAAATTTAATTGCTACGTGTTTGGCTCTCCTCCATGCATTTGGCGATATATAAGCTAGTAACGAAACCCTACCAGGTTATTATCTTCGCCTTCGGGCTCGGGTTCTAAGGGTGAAACCCTCCCTGTCTGAATTTCGTAATTGGGCACTGTAACAAAATGCAAGGTGTTGTGGTTCTGGTCTCGTGGTTTATTTCTCTGGCAGTATAGAGGTCTTTTGGGCTCTGCTATTAATGTCTGCTACTGTTCCATTGTTTCTTGGTCTCGTTATCCATCTATGTGAGAGTATGAGACAGGGTTTCGCTATTTGTTTTTATCCCCGAGATGGTTGTGTAATGGGTTTTGATGAGTGTTCCCCGACGGGTCCATTCACAGCTTAAGGGTTGTATTTGAAATACTGCCTGTCGCGGCTGTCAAAGAAATGTTATGAAGGTTTCCCTTGCTTATTGAACTGATGAAGGTGATGGGGTTTCACTGCTTGTTCAACTTGTGGCTACCAGGTTGTCCACGGTTGCACTCCTCCAATGGCTCAGGTAAACAATTATCCATTTTTTTCACAGTTTTAGGTTTTGCAAAATATTGTTTGGATTCACATTTGTATTAACTACCCTCGGCATTCAATAATGGGACTAATATCTCTCGGCATTTGAATATATGCAGGTAACGCCGTCCTGAAGGTGCACAGGGCTTCTCCTCCAGCGCTGGCTCCTCCGGGTAATCCTGGTTATCCACGGCTGTCTCTCCCTTTGTAGGTTTTATTGTGCTAGGGTTGAGTTGGGAGGGGAACTCCTGTGTAATGGGGTCGTTATTGCTCTTGTGTCGTGGGTACAGTCACTTGTATAATTGTTTTGTTTATAAAAGAAAAGGGTTTAATACCCTATTATGTTTATGAAGAACCATATACGGCTCAATGGTATGAGGCCAGGGAATTGTTATGTCGTTTTGTTTTCTATATGTAGGGTTTTTACCCACGCTGTAAGTTAATATTTAATGTAAAACTGGGCATGTCATGGCCGTGTATCATTCTGCGTTTGATAGATGAATAGAGTGTTTAAAAAGAATATAAGGACTGTTTTGTTCCCCCGATACCTGCACGAGATGATAACTCTACTGTAGGGAATTCAATGTATCTGTATCTCTGCGTTTTTCTTGGTTTCTTTTGAATGTTTAATAACGAATGTTAATATTGCTATTATTACTGTAATGGTTAAATAATATAGGATTATCCTAACAAGTTGGGGTTCTGTTCCTGGTTCAAAACATATATATATATATATAAATGTTGGATTCGGTGGTGACTGGAAACGAGTTGTGAAATTTTGTTTTGGTTCTTGTATAAATATTTAACTGAACTGTAGATAAAATTTATACATAAACTATGTATAAAAATCCTGTAGGTTCGTCCGTCATATAGGCATTCTTTTGTTTTGTTTTAAATCTGTCAAATGAATGTGATCAGGCTATGGCCGTGTTAGGTTTGTGGTCTACTCTTAATGAGAACATTTGAAATAAATATTAATATAGTGAATAATACAAGGGTTGGTAACAGCCAATAATGGTTGCGTTCGTTGAGGGTATCCCTGCGTTTAAATATGTGACTAAAAATACAACCTACGACAGAGTCTGTATTTCATAATAATACCAGCTCGGTAAGAACAGTGATTCTAGGTTTATAATTTGGATAGTGAAAACAATAAAATCTCTATGTACCAAGACTTGGCTTCGAGCCAGTCAGGATATCTGTTTTGTTATATAATAACTCTGTTACTTCTGTTGTATCAGTCATGGCTATTAAATTATAGTACTAGGTTTTACAGAGGATAATAATCTACAGTTTATGTGTTTGTATTTGACTACTATTTTTGTTGAATGAGATTGTATGGATAGTTTTTAAAACAATGAAATATTGTTGTGGCCCTATCTTTTGGATATTCGATAACTGTGAATGATATTCTAGGAATGGATAAATATAATGATATGTGTTTTGTTTACCTTTAGCTCGACAAAAAGAATGACCTGTATCTATAGTTGAGTGAAATATGAAACCGATATATATATACAAGTATATTGCTCAAATAGAAACTATTCCTGTACATTTCTCTAATAGGAAATATCCCACAGTAAATCTAAGATTTAACTATGTCTGTTCTTATGATTGTTTTAATAAATATAATTCCGGAATAACTACTATTTAATATTCTGTCTATTATTTAACTAATAAGAGAAATTCTAGAAATACATAAACATGATATTTGATTACTGTACAGTAACAAATATATTCTGCATAGGATAAATACTCTATTTAAGTGATAATAGGGAAAATACTAAAACATCTGAGTTCTGAAATTTATACCAAAAGACGATACAGAAAGTCTGATCTACTGAAAATGACTACAGTCAAACACAGTTGAAATAGTCTATTTCATATGAAAATTATTTAAACAAACAGCAGGAAGAGTGACAGAACCTGTAGCTATGGTAGACAATAACAGCGATGGGAGGCTGTTCCTCCCTACCAATTCCTGGAGAGTGCCCAGACAGCACTTCTCAGGACCCCCGAGCTTGCTCTGGTCTAACTGGCTGGAATCTAGGTACAGCCAACAATTCCCTCAGCCAAAGCAGCTACACTAGAACCAAGTTACTGCAACTTCCTGACTCAAAACACTTCCTTACTGATTTTCCCACTTCCTCAATGGGACTCCTGAATAGCATTCACCTGAATGTATTCTCCCTCTAGAACAATTGCTGAACCCCCAGCTCAGTTCATTGAGTAGTATTTAAAAGATTGCCTAGGTCTTAGTTGGGCTAACTGTCATTAATGAGCCACCTGCTCAGATTCCACTTTCTTGGGGAATCATGACCCCAAAATATAGGGAAGTTGCCACCTGCAACTCAGGAAGTGTTTGAGGATGCTGCCACTTGTCTTTTGTCCTTCCACCTAATTCCATCCACCAGTTAGACCAGTAACCTCTTTTAACAGCTCTCCCATGCTGTTGTCTCCATAATTTATTTATTAAATAATAATTATTCAGAATTTACATTCCATTTCTGGAGACTCTGCTGAGTCATCCATTCCTACTTAGCATTAAATTTAACATAATGTCTCAGGAATATTTATAAAATAATTACATTATTTTAATAAAATTAGGGTATGTGACATACACACCCCCTTAAAATGTAACATCGTCCTCGATGTTACTTATTCTTCTTCTTCAACCACCTGCGGGAATAGATGGGGATATGCTTCCCGCATCTTACTTTCCAGCTCCCAGGTAGCTTCTTCAGGACTAAGGTGCTTCCATTGCACCTTCACTTGTCCAATTATGCGGTTCCGTAGAGTAATTTCCCTCCTCCCGAGGATACAATCCGGTTCCACCAGAACTCCCCCTTCTGGTTCTACCTGTACAATGTTCCAATCAATAACATGAGTAGCATCATGGACATACTTTTTCAAAACAGAGATATGAAAAACATTGTGTACTTTTAGATTTGGTGGTAATGCTAACTGATAAGCAACTTGACCGATTCTAGATAAAATTTCAAATGGACCACAGTAACGTGGTGCTAATTTTGCACAGCTTCCTAATCTTAAGGAGCTCTTCTTTGGCCTTACCTTGATGAACACATGTTCGCCTACCTGGAACTCTTTAGGAGTTCTTTTCAAATCTGCTTGACTCTTTTGCCGATCCTGGGCAATCTTCAAGTTCTCCTGCACTTGTTTCACAATCTGTTCCATTTCTTTCAATAAATCAGGTCCTAACACTAATCTATCTACTGGATTATTCCAAGAGATAGGAGTGTTGCATTTTCGTCCATACAAAATCTCAAAAGGGCTAAACTTAGATGATGATTGATAGCTGTTATTGTATGCAAATTCAGCTAAGTGTAAATAATCCTCCCACTTACCTGGTTGATCTTTAACATACATCCTTAACAGATCTTCTAATACTTGATTTACTCTTTCAGTTTGTCCGTCAGTCTGAGGATGGAAAGAGGTGCTGAAATTCAAAGTGGTGTTTAATCCTTTGAACAAGGATCTCCAAAAATTTCCTGTGAATTTAGGATCCCTGTCTGATATAATAACTTTTGGAATACCGTGTAACCAAAAAATCTGTTTTAAAAAGATATCTGCTATGTTTGCAGCCTTGTATGTGGTTTTAACAGGAATAAAGTGTGCTGATTTACTTAGTTTGTCTACCACTACCATAATTGAATCATTTTGATGTTGATTTTTGGGTAAACCTGTAATGAAATCCAGGCTGATTATTTCCCATTTCCAGCTAGGAATAGGTAAAGGTTGCAGCAATCCAGCTGGATGTTGGTGTTCTATTTTTACTTGTTGGCAGTCCAAACACTTAGCTAAATATTCAGCTGTTTCAGATTTCATGTTAGGCCAAAAATATTCTTTTCTCAACATGGTGACAGTCTTTTGATAGCCTGGATGCCCGGAGTAAGGGGTTTTATGAATTTCGTCTAAAATTAACAGCTTAACTTTAGGTGCATTAGGAATATACAGCCTGTCTTTAAACAACAAAAATCCGTTTTCATTTAAACTATACCCTTTTACCAAACTTTCTGTGGGTTGTTCTTTGGATGCAGTTTGTAAATGCTGATAATTTTCGTCTAATTTTATCCCTTCAGCCAGCTGTTCATTTAAGTCAGAGGTATAAGTGCTGCTAGCTGATATAAAATTCAGTTTTGCATTTCTGCTCAAGGCATCAGCCACCTTATTTTCCTTCCCTTTTATGTGTTGGATTTCAAAATCGTATTCACTTAGGAATGCCAGCCACCTGGCTTGTCTTGCATTTAAATTTGGCTGATCTAAAAGGTATTTCAGACCTTTATTATCTGTTAGTAAGGTGAATTTTCTGCCTATTAGGTGGTGTCGCCACATCTTTAAAGCGTGAATTACAGCGGCTAATTCTAGGTCATAAGTGGCATAATTCTTTTCATGAATTTTCAGCTTCCTAGATTCGTAAGCAATGACATGTCCTTCTTGAGTCAGTACTCCGCCTAAACCATCATTACAAGCGTCGGTGCAAACTACGAAATCTTTATTTGGGTCCCCTATTCTAAGAATAGGTGCAGTTGTCAATAAGGTCTTAAGTTTCTTGAAACTTTGTTCACACTTCGCATTCCAATCAAACTTCTTGCCTTTCTTTTGCAAAGAAGTGATTGGGTTGGCTATTTTTGAAAAGCCTTCGATAAACCTCCGGTAGTATCCGGTAATCCCCATGAAAGATCTAACGTCCGTCACATCTTTAGGTACTGGCCATTCTTCAATTGCCCGAATCTTTTCGGGATCCACTGAAATCCCTTCTTTAGTGACTACATGTCCTAAGTACTGGATTTCATCTTTGAAGAAGTCACACTTACTGAATTTCGCAAAGAGTTGTTGTTCTCTCAGTTCTTGTAAGACTATACGTAAGTGTTCTTTATGCTCCTCCTCATTCTTAGAGTAGACTAAAATGTCGTCGATAAATACAACAACAAATTTATCTAAGTACTTATGCATTATGTTGTTCATTAAGCACATAAAAACAGCTGGGGCATTAGTAAGCCCAAATGGCATTACGACAAATTCGTAATGTCCGTACCTTGTTCTAAAGGCTGTTTTGAAAATGTCTTCTTCTTTAATTCTTACCTGGTGATAACCCGATCTCAGATCGATCTTGGAGAATACCGTAGCGCCACGTAACTGATCAAACAGATCATCAATACGAGGTAACGGATACCTGTTTTTGATGGTCATCTTGTTTAGTTGACGATAATCTATGCAAAGTCGCATAGTTCCGTCCTTCTTTTTAACGAAAATTACTGGTGCTCCCCAAGGGGATACACTGGGTCGAATATAGTTCTTGTCTATTAACTCCTTTAACTGAGTTTTCAACTCGTTAAGCTCCAAGATATTCATACGATACGGGGCTTTTGAACTGGGAACAGCACCTGGTACCAGCTCAATTGTAAAGTCTAGCTCCCTCTTGGGAGGCAATTCTGGAATTTCCTCAGGAAAAACGTCAATAAATTCATTGACTACAGGGATGTTCTCTACTCTTTTCTGGTTGCTTTCAGACTTATCTGTCTCATCTGTAATAGTTACAGCATAGGTATTGCACCCTTTTCTGACTGCTCTTTTAAGTTGTAAGGCAGAAATTTGCCTAACTACTGTTTTCCTAGGGATACCCCTGACGGTTACAGGCTGTCCACTACTGTTTACACACCTAAAAGTTTTGTCAAAACAGTTTAAAACGACCCTATGTTGTTCCAACCAGTCCATTCCGATAAGTATGTCATAAGAGCCAAGTGGTAAAACGTTCAGTTTAACTGTAGTTCTAAAGTCATTCATGTTTAAGATGCATTCTTTTACATAACAGTTTACTTTCCTCTTTGCCCCAGTAGCTAATTGTACAGACCAAGAATTATCAAACCTTTCAACAGTCAAATTACATTTTTCTACCAGCTGAGGTGAAATATAACTAAGACTAGCACTTGGATCTATTAAAATAGTAACAGGGGTTTTGTTAATCATACCTCCTACTTCCACCATGGAAGTTTGGTAGTCATCCTGGCGGTTTTCCAATGCTGCATTGATTCGGGGCATAGTTCCTGCAAAATCCCCAACTGTCATTTCATTTTGAACAGTATGAATATTACTGATTTGTTTCTTTCTGTTTGGGCAGACTGAAGCATAATGTGGCCCATTACACTCCCAGCACTTGACAGGTTCTTTTCGCTCAAAGTTTTTAGTGTAGTTTCCATGGTTATTAGGAGTCTCCTTGCTGTTTTTGTAATTATTCGAATGGCTGACAGCTCCATTTTTGTTTCCCTGGAAACTTTTACTATTAAAGTGGTTTCCGTTTTTGCCCTTCTTGAAACTTTTATGGGGGACAAATTCCTTTTTCTTGTACTCGATCAGATTGTTGTTCTTTTTGGCCTTCCAGCTGGCTATTCCCTCTTTCTTTTTATTCTGTTCATAACAGAAATTGGCTTTGCGCATGGCTTCTTCCAATGTTTTGGGGTTGTCATATTCAATTCTGTCCTTGATGTGATAGGGCAGGCAACTAAGAAACCGCTGTATTTTTGGTTTCTCTTCGACAAAATACGGTACATAACGCAACAGACTTAAAAATTTACTGTTTAAGTCCTTCATCGTCATAGATCCGAGCTTTAGTTCATAAAATTCCTTGGCCCTCTCTTCATAATACTGTTCGGACAAGAATTTCTTCTTGAAGTATCTTTTAAAGGTACTCCAATTAACTTCTCTCTCTTTAATTCCCTTGACCCTTTTCAGGTCTTGCCACCATATGTCCGCCTTTCCCGAGAGGTTGTAGATGGCCATTCGTGCTTTCAGCTGATTTGAGTAGTTATAGATCTGAAAATATTTCCTCATCCCGGATAACCAGGATTCTGCCTCTTCTCCAGTTTCAGATTCACCATTGAAAGTTGGGGGCTTTATCTTCTTAAACTCCCCGGAAATCTCTTCATAAGGTCTGTATTTTTTTCTTTGGTTGTGCAGCTCAGTTTCACGGCTGTCACTGCTTGTGTGATAACTGGGTTGTCCCTTTCTTTCTTCAGATGATGAACTGCTGTCGGACTTAGCCGGTTTTGTCCTTTTTGACCCTCTTTGATGACTAACTTCTTCTGAGTCAGCTCGTTTGCTCCTTCCTTCTGTCTGAAATTTTTCTATCAATAGCTGATTTAACTGCTCCTGAGTTTTTAGGATTCTTTCATTATCCTTCTTGACTGTTTCCATCTCTGTCTTTAATCCTCTTATGGTCTGCATCAGTTCAGTGGTGTGAGCAATTACTTCTTTTGTCTCAGGTTCTCTTGACATCTGTCTTGTCACTGCATTTGGAGATTCTACCTCGGTGTATTCTCCCAGTTTTTCCATACCTGTCTGAAAAATTCAGAAAAAGGAAATTTTATGTTCTGTTCATGAAACCAAAATATATGTTAGTACTTTAGATATAAAAAAAAATTCTTTTATGGTCACTGTTTTGCGGAAGATAGTGGAGGCACCTCCAAGCCTAGTGTCTGAACCATGCTCTGATACCACATGTCAAAACCCGAAATTTCAAAAAAATTTAAAATTTTTATTTTAACAATATATGTTAGTTAATAGCATTTCTGGTCCTGTTTAATTTCAGTAACTAAACATAATCTTGTTTAAAGAATTCTGTCTTACTACAATTGTGATTTTTGTGATTTTAATTATTGACTGTTTTTGTTTCAAACTGCAAAGGGAGAGCTAGCCATAGCTGACTAGCTTACTTAGCTTACGAGCTAATGCATAAATTGTCTCCGGTTTCGCAGGTACACCGGTAGAGTAAGGATCACTGTAATTTAATCTAGGTAAACATCAAGCTCCTTTCCCTGCACTGTAAAACTTAAAGAAGATCTATTTTCTAATGCTGGTTGTAGTGCAAGACAGTAAAGTTGTTCTCATGAAATTACACTTGAAATAAGATTGATAGTCTGCCTCGACATGATATTTCTTATTTGGGATAGTATCATCAGGTTTTGCGATGAATTACATTGTTTCAGTTAAAACTATTGTTTTATGAATATGACTCTATGTTACTGCTGTAACTATCACTGGAACAATTGTTTGTATCAGATTTATTATCTGCATAAAGCGATGTTAGCATCATGTGATATATTGTCACTAATACCGGTGATTACTGTTGTGTTCACGTAATATTAGCGTGAGTTGGAAATGTGACACCTCTAGCGTTGTTCCATTATATTCATTTATCCTTCAAGGTCCAAGTCTACTTAATGTTTAACTGATGTCACCTGACTGTGTCTTGTTTTTAAACTACATCCATGGTGTGAACCTGTAGATGAGTTTATATATCAACGTCATAATAATAGAGATTATTATTCTTATTGTTTGTTGTTTAACAATAGTATCGGAAGAAATCTAATGATAGAACATAATAGCAAATGTGTATTCCATCATATAATTATGGTAACATTTCCATGTATTAAGTTATGTAGAGTTTTCATTTTGAAGGTTGACTACATCATTGTTTAAATGATTGTAGGTAACCATATGATGCGCCCTTGACATATCGATGACTTTGGTTTTTAATATATAACATTACAATGATTGTGCAACCATCATAATGTTCCCATACGTTGGGCAAACTTTATATCCATTGCAATTGATTTTTAAATCGGTAAACAATGATTTGAATGGCAACAAAACTATATGAACTCGACCCATGCTACGTGATAAATTTAATTGCTACGTGTTTGGCTCTCCTCCATGCATTTGGCGATATATAAGCTAGTAACGAAACCCTACCAGGTTATTATCTTCGCCTTCGGGCTCGGGTTCTAAGGGTGAAACCCTCCATGTCTGAATTTCGTAGTTGGGCACTGTAACAAAATGCAAGGTGCTGTGGTTCTGGTCTCGTGGTTTATTTCTCTGGCAGTATAGAGGTCTTTTGGGCTCTGCTATTAATGTCTGCTACTGTTCCATTGTTTCTTGGTCTCGTTATCTAGCTATGTGAGAGTATGAGACAGGGTTTCGCTATTTGTTTTTATCCCCGAGATGGTTGTGTAATGGGTTTTGATGAGTGTTCCCCGACGGGTCCATTCACAGCTTAAGGGTTGTATTTGAAATACTGCCTGTCGCGGCTGTCAAAGAAATGTTATGAAGGTTTCCCTTGCTTATTGAACTGATGAAGGTGATGGGGTTTCACTGCTTGTTCAACTTGTGGCTACCAGGTTGTCCACGGTTGCACTCCTCCAATGGCTCAGGTAAACAATTATCCATTTTTTTCACAGTTTTAGGTTTTGCAAAATATTGTTTGGATTCACATTTGTATTAACTACCCTCGGCATTCAATAATGGGACTAATATCTCTCGGCATTTGAATATATGCAGGTAACGCCGTCCTGAAGGTGCACAGGGCTTCTCCTCCAGCGCTGGCTCCTCCGGGTAAGCCTGGTTATCCACGGCTGTCTCTCCCTTTGTAGGTTTTATTGTGCTAGGGTTGAGTTGGGAGGGGAACTCCTGTGTAATGGGGTCGTTATTGCTCTTGTGTCGTGGGTACAGTCACTTGTATAATTGTTTTTTTTATAAAAGAAAAGGGTTTAATACCCTATTATGTTTATGAAGAACCATATACGGCTCAATGGTATGAGGCCAGGGAATTGTTATGTCGTTTTGTTTTCTATATGTAGGGTTTTTACCCATGCTGTAAGTTAATATTTAATGTAAAACTGGGCATGTCATGGCCGTGTATCATTCTGCGTTTGATAGATGAATAGAGTGTTTAAAAATAATATAAGGACTGTTTTGTTTCCCTGATACCTGCACGAGATGATAACTCTACTGTAGGGAATTCAATGTATCTGTATCTCTGCGTTTTTCTTGGTTTCTTTTGAATGTTTAATAACGAATGTTAATATTGCTATTATTACTGTAATGGTTAAATAATATAGGATTATCCTGACGAGTTGGGGTTCTGTTCCTGGTTCAAAACATATATATATATATATATAAATGTTGGATTCGGTGGTGACTGGAAACGAGTTGTGAAATTTTGTTTTGGTTCTTGTATAAATATTTAACTGAACTGTAGATAAAATTTATACATAAACTATGTATAAAAATCCTGTAGGTTCGTCCGTCATATAGGCATTCTTTTGTTTTGTTTTAAATCTGTCAAATGAATGTGATCAGGCTATGGCCGTGTTAGGTTTGTGGTCTACTCTTAATGAGAACATTTGAAATAAATATTAATATAGTGAATAATACGAGGGTTGGTAACAGACAATAATGGTTGCGTTCGTTGAGGGTATCCCTGCGTTTAAATATGTGACTAAAAATACAACCTACGACAGAGTCTGTATTTCATAATAATACCAGCTCGGTAAGAACAGTGATTCTAGGTTTATAATTTGGATAGTGAAAACAATAAAATCTCTATGTACCAAGACTTGGCTTCGAGCCAGTCAGGATATCTGTTTTGTTATATAATAACTCTGTTACTTCTGTTGTATCAGTCATGGCTATTAAATTATAGTACTAGGTTTTACAGAGGATAATAATCTACAGTTTATGTGTTTGTATTTGACTACTATTTTTGTTGAATGAGATTATATGGATAGTTTTTAAAACAATGAAATATTGTTGTGGCCCTATCTTTTGGATATTCGATAACTGTGAATGATATTCTAGGAATGGATAAATATAATGATATGTGTTTTGTTTACCTTTAGCTCGACAAAAAGAATGACCTGTATCTATAGTTGACTGAAATATGAAACCGATATATATACAAGTATATTGCTCAAATAGAAACTATTCATGTACATTTCTCTAATAGGAAATATCCCACAGTAAATCTAAGATTTAACTATGTCTATTCTTATGATTGTTTTAATAAATATAATTCCGGAATAACTACTATTTAATATTCTGTCTATTATTTAACTAATAAGAGAAATTCTAGAAATACATAAACATGATATTTGATTACTGTACAGTAACAAATATATTCTGCATAGGATAAATACTCTATTTAAGTGATAATAGGGAAAATACTAAAACATCTGAGTTCTGAAATTTATACCAAAAGACGATACAGAAAGTCTGATCTACTGAAAATGGCTACAGTCAAACACAGTTGAAATAGTCTATTTCATATGAAAATTATTTAAACAAACAGCAGGAAGAGTGACAGAACCTGTAGCTATGGTAGACAATAACAGTGATGGGAGGCTGTTCCTCCCTACCAATTCCTGGAGAGTGCCCAGACAGCACTTCTCAGGACCCCCGAGCTTGCTCTGGTCTAACTGGCTGGAATCTAGGTACAGCCAACAATTCCCTCAGCCAAAGCAGCTACACTAGAACCAAGTTACTGCAACTTCCTGACTCAAAACACTTCCTTACTGATTTTCCCACTTCCTCAATGGGACTCCTGAATAGCATTCACCTGAATGTATTCTCCCTCTAGAACAATTGTTGAACCCCCAGCTCAGTTCATTGAGTAGTATTTAAAAGATTGCCTAGGTCTTAGTTGGGCTAACTGTCATTAATGAGCCACCTGCTCAGATTCCACTTTCTTGGGGAATCATGACCCCAAAATATAGGGAAGTTGCCACCTGCAACTCAGGAAGTGTTTGAGGATGCTGCCACTTGTCTTTTGTCCTTCCACCTAATTCCATCCACCAGTTAGACCAGTAACCTCTTTTAACAGCTCTCCCATGCTGTTGTCTCCATAATTTATTTATTAAATAATAATTATTAAGAATTTACATTCCATTTCTGGAGACTCTGCTGAGTCATCCATTCCTACTTAGCATTAAATTTAACATAATGTCTCAGGAATATTTATAAAATAATTACATTATTTTAATAAAATTGGGGTATGTGACAGCCTTCATTTCCAAGCATCATGAATGGCTCAGCTTAAACCTTCAAAAAATAGGAGGAAATGATAAGGGGAAAGAGGGAACCCCTACCTGAGCCCATGAGAAGGATTGCAAAATTCAAACCCCAATCCAATTATTAAAACTACAAATGAGGACATGGTTACACATCCCATAATCCACCAAACCATATCCAAATTGAAACCCATATGAAGCAATAGAAGCCTTAAATAACTCCATAATACACTATCATAGGATTTGGAAGATCTAGTTTAACTGTAGAAGTTGGAATATTCTCCTTCTTTAAAGTGTGAATACCTTCCCGTGCCAATCTACTAGTCTCATGCACCAATCTTCCTTTAAGAAAACCAATTGTTTATCTAAAATCACTCGAGAAAGCAATGGATTTAGATGGACCGCCATCACCTTTGATATTATCTTGTAGATGTTGTTGCAAGGAAAAATCAGTTGAAAATCATCAAAGGTTAATGGACAGTCCACATTAGGAATTAAAGCCAAGAATGTAGTATTCAAATAGCTCGGCATCTGGACAAACACTCAGACTTCCTCCACTAGCTTCAACAAATCATTGCCAATGAGCTCATAAAAATCCATGAAAAAATACACCAATCAACCATTTGGACCAGGGATTTTGTCCCACATGAAGGAACATTAAATTTCCTATAGATCCTCCTTCTCAACTAGCTAGAAGAGGTCCTCACTCTCTTCCTTCTCCACCGGTATAGGCAAGAAATCCATAATATTTAAAACCTCCCTCATATTGGCACAATCCAGTTCTATAAAAATGTTATGAAAGTGGTTGACCCATAGACGAGAAAGGTCATGAAACCCCCTGACTAGATGGTCCTCTTCTACTCTCAATTCCTATATAGTGTTGTAAAACCTCCATCTTTTAACATAGTTTTGAAAATTTTGGCGTTTTGATCAACTGAGGGTATCCAAATAGTTTGACTCTCTAGTCTCCATTCAATCTACATATCCCTCAGAAACGTATCCCTCCTCTATTTCATATCGATAACCCACTCCTTTGTTTCCTCATTATAAAACCCCTCCTCATGCTCGACAAAGAACTACCCTAATTCATCTTGGACTTCAAGGATCAAACCATCCCTTTAAGATGACATTCACGGGCCCAATTAACTGCCACCTTCTCCTTTAAAAAACGAAGAGAGTAGGCAAATTCCACATTGTCATGTTCAGCCCATTCTTTGTCAATATGAATCCAATATTGTCTAACAAGCTATTGTAATTATTCATCCCCGAACCAGCATGAGTTTTATTTGAAATGAGCTCACAACTTTCTTTTACCAATGCCAATCTCAAGAAAAATAGGAAAATGGTCTGAAAACATATTAATGCCAAACCACGACTGAATACTCTCCATGGATTGCACAATAGCTTCATGGATTACAAACTTGTCAAGCCTCTTGGTCATGCCCTCAAGACCAACTCTATTGTTGCTCCACATCAATCGAAGCTGACAAGGCTCAACGTCAAACCAAGCAGACTCCTCAAATTTATTTAACAAATAATGGGAGTGAGAATACTCCCTAGCGCTCACACCCCAAACTTCCTCCTGACTAACAATAAAATGGAGATCCCATCCATAATAATATTTTTGGCCTTCATACACTACAACCTACTGATGTTGTCTCAAACCATATGATTCCCTCATACGGGCCATAAAAATTCAGCACCAAAAAATAATTTCTCCAAACACTTGCTATAGATTTATGTAACCAAACTTGAAACCACTGCAAAACAATTCAATAAGGTTATATGAGTATTGAAACCAATAACTACATCCCCAAGAGAGACCTTCCAAGTCTAATGCGAGGAAATCACCACCCCAAATGTTCGGCAAAGTTCATAGACCAATTCCTTACCTTATCCCATGGTTTCTTGGACAAGTATAAGATCGGGTTTCTTTGCATTATAGATTCTTTTGAAGGAAAGGAGTTGTGCTTGTCCTCTCGTGCCTCTAGATAGAGACAATTTTCATTTGAACACTCCTCTCAAGGATTTTCTTGCTTTAAGGACACCAAAAATTAACTATTTCCGACCCTAACTAACCTCTCCCATAACCACCACTTATGTATGTTTGATGGTCTATTTATGGACTGTTCTAGAGTGAACAACTTGTTTGGGACTATCAAATCTAATACCCCCCGACTCCCCCTTCACCCAAGGATGAGCCCAATATTTTCAGTAAATATGGACCACCCCCTCTCTCTGAAGATGTATGGCTCAACTCTTGGGGCTAAGGGATTTGGAGAGAACCAAAGAGCAGATCCGTGTTTGCAAAGAGGCCTACCACTAAAATTTCTTGAGAGATGTAGGATCTTA
The DNA here is from genome assembly GCA_027924585.1 of Larix kaempferi. Lineage (NCBI taxonomy): Eukaryota > Viridiplantae > Streptophyta > Pinopsida > Pinales > Pinaceae > Larix > Larix kaempferi. The sequence goes on along the minus strand of BSBM01000976.1, from coordinate 2,054,941 downwards.
TTCCTACCTCAAACCATGAAAGGAATCGGGGGGAGTGGCACAAGAAACCAACCCAAGCTAAGCAATTGATATGGGTTCAGGGTTCAACTCGATTATAATAGGATTTTCATAAACCATCGGAGAGGACTTTCTCGGTGGTTTTTTGCAAGAAATGCCCATTATCCAAAGCTTATTTAATTGCTCCCACTGCTTTTGAAAAGGCTCTGAATCTCCAAATAAATCACATACAATCACTGGATGGTCATCATGTGATCAATTATCAGCATTATGAGGAATAGAAATATCACCAACAAGAAAATCTTGTGAAGGTTGTTGGGAATGTTATATTCTTTGCATGTAAATCGACTAAAAAAGTCTATATTTGAATGGTATAAGTCAACTAGAGTTGGAGGTGACAGACGATGGAATTTTGGTTGAATGACCGACCAGAATAGTCGTTTGGTCAAAGGAAAATGACAGGAAGTCGATAGGATGACCAAATCTCAATGGGTAATCAATCAAATTTGACCCAGTCAAGTCAACTGTAACGGAATAACTGAAATTGGTTAGGAAGTTATGGATTTCCATTATTGAGCAGTTGGTTGTATTGGAACTATAAATAAGATGTAATGGCAAAATATCAATAGGAAGGCAAGGAGTACAATATGTCTTTGTTTAGCATATTTTGTATTGTTGAATTTCCCAGAGGAAGACACTGCAAAGAAACTATGGGAAAAGTTAGGGTACTTGTACCGGTCGAAATCTGTAATTAACAAGTTGTTTCTTCTGAAGAAGTTATACCTTATGGGGATGGGTGAAGGTGACTTTGTTATAGAGGACATGAATGCGTCCAACACTATGATCAATCAATTGCTATCTATGGATATTAAAATCACCAAGGAGAATAAATGTATCAATCTATTGTGTTCTTTTCCATATTCCTAGGATAGCCTGGTCATGGCCAATGGAATCAATAGTACCACATTGAATATCAACGATGTGGTTGCATCTCTATTGTCATAAGAGATGAGATGAAATAGCATGGAATGTTCAACCCATAGTGCCTTGATGGTTATAGTTTGAGTCGTAGATAGAGGAAAATGAAAAACCTTTGGTAGAAGATCAAATTCAAGAGGAAGATCTAAGACTAAACTCCTGGTCCAACAACGAAAACATGTTAGAAATGCAGTAAAGTCGGGCATTATAAATGAAACTATAAGTTGACGGAAGTCAAGAAAGGAAAAGGGTCTAAGTAATGTCAGTCAACTAAAGGTAATTATTCACAAGAAGAGAAAGGTGATGTCTATTTGGCCTCCACAAGTACACAGTCGAAACATGACTCTTGGTTGATTGACTCTAGTGCATCATATCACATGACACCTCACATAGAATGGTTCTATGAGTATGAGAAGTTCGATGGTGGTGATGTCTTGCTTAGAGATGACTCACCAATAGGGATAGTCGTACGAGGTAAATTTCGACCGAGATTGAGAGATGGAAGAATAGGAACACTTCCATGAGTGTTGCAAATTCTAGTTTTTGCATGAAACTTGATCTCGGTTAATGACATGGAGAATGCAGGTGTTCAGTTTGTATTTGAGAAAGATATGTGCAAGATGGTGCGAGGAGCGATGGTACAAAGTAGAGGAATCCGGACTAGAACTTTGTACAAGCTATTGAGAAGGGAAAACACCCACAAATGTGTCAATGTAATATGTCCTAAGTCTGAGAGAACATCTACTTTCCTAGTCGACTCAACCATGTTGTGGCATCAACAGATGGGCCATATAGGTGAGAAAGGTATTTGTGCTATGCACAATAAAGGTATGGTCAAAGAACTCTCTGACCATACTAAAGAAGTTGATTTATGTGAACATTGTATTTATGGTAAACATAGTCATGTGAGGTTCTCATCTAGTGCTACTAGGGCTAAGGAAATACTAGAGTTAATACACAGTAATGTGTTTGTACCAATGTTAGTCCCTTCACTAGGAGGATATCAATACTATGTCTCTTTCATAGATGATTTCTTGAGAGTGAGATGGTTGTATTTTCTGAGGAGGAAATATGAGGTTTTTGAGAAGTTTCAAGAGTTCAAATTTTTTGTCGAAAATAAGATTGGTAAAAAGATCAAGGTGTTGAGAACTGGTAATGGAGGAGAATGATGTGGGAATGCATTCGACCAGTTCTATAGGAAGAACGACATAGATCGACAAAACACAACTCCTTACATGCCTCAATAGAATGGAGCTATTGAAAGGATGAACAAAACATCGATGGAGAAAGCATGGATCATGCTTAGTGGTGCAGGAGTCACACAAGACTTCTAGGCAGAGGTAGTCTACACGGCATGTAAACTAGTGAATAGGTCGCCATCGGTGAATTTGCTTGACAAGACTCCATATGAGGCATAGGCTGGTAAAAGACCCTATGTTACACATCTTAGGATTTTTGGTTTTGATGCCTTTGTGCACATTCCAAAGGAGAAAATAAACAAACTCGACAGCAAGTCATAGAAATGCATCTTCATCGGGTACAAGGATGGAGTGAAAGGGTGTAAGCTATGGAATCTATTCATAAGGAAGGAATTTTATAGTAGATATGTGATATTTAGAGAAGTTGGAGGCACTTTCAGGGATGAAGAGGTTAAAAGATAAAAGGAATCAGAAAATTAAGAGTTTGAAATGAACAACGAATGTTTGGATTTGGGTGAGTTGACTGAATCCTACAAAGAGGTAGAGCAATAGACTCCAGATGTCAAGAGGTCTGGTCGAGTAAGGAAATAACTAGAAATGTATAGTCCACCCAAATTTCACTCTAATTTTGCATTAATTGCCATAGAAGATGATCCCGGGTCAGTAGAGGAAGCGATCGAATTGACAGAGGGTAAACTCTAGAAAAGGACCATGGGAGAAGAAATGGAGTCCTTAAAGAAGAATGAAACATTGGATCTAGTAGAAAACCCATCAAAAGTGCTTGGGTGTTCAAGAAAAAATTGAATGTAGCAATATAAGTCGATAAGTACAAGGCTTGACTGGTAGTGAAAGGATATTCCCAAGTCGAGGGAGTCAACTTTGGTGAAATTTTCTCTCTTAATGACAAGCTAACTTCCATAAGGACACTAATGTATTTAGTTGCAACATTTGATCTTGAGATAAAATAGATGAAAGTAAAGACATCATTTCTTCATGGTGATCTTGAAGAAGAGATTTATATAAAGAAGCCTGAAGTTTTTACAGTGGAAGGAGAATAAGAGTTGGTATGCAAGCTCAAGAAGTCTCTCTACGATCTTAAACAATCACCCAATATGTGGTACTAGAATTTTGATATGTATATCCAACAGTTGGGGTTTCTAATAAGTCAAGCTGATAACCCTATTTATGGGAAGAAATTCAGTGATCATTTCATATAGGTAGTTTTGTATGTCGACAACGTGTTGTTGGTTAGAAATAACATGGATCTGATTAAGGAGGTAAAATTGTAGATATCCTCCAAGTTCGACATGAAGGATCTCAAAGAAGCAAATTCCATTCTTGGAATGGAAATAAAGAGAGATCGAGTAGGTAGAAGACAATGGTTAAATTAGAGTAAATATGTTGAGACATGTTAAAGTTATAGCATCATGATTCATTCTCCATGTCAATATTGTGTGTCAAGATTGAGCCTCGTGTGTCGAGGTAGTGCCTTATAGGAGACTGAGTTGGACTCAGGAAACTTGTAGAAGAGTCTTGAGTTAGAGTCGAGAATGGTTAAGCTTCATGTGTTGAGGCAAGTGCTTTGTATGTCTAAGTGATGATGTTGTACAATCTTGCTAGTAAAGGCTAATATCCTTTGTGTCAAGACAGATCATCATGTGTTGAGGTGATTCTTTGCATGTCGAGGCATGTATGGTGTGTGATGTACTACTAACCATGGTTGAGTTATTAATTGTCCTCTAGAGACTGGACACCTCTAGAGTGAATTACTTTAGCATATAACCACTTGGAACAATAGTAGGACAATATGATCACATCATTGGGAAAATATCCTTAGTATATTTGATATGATAATTAAACCGGCACATGTGGACCATGCAGATTATTAAGACAAGAGATCAAGATAAGATGTGATAATATATGAGAGAAATTGAATTGCACACAAAAGAATTAATTAAGAGAGAATTTGAATTGTTAAACTTCAGTGAAGACTTCAAAAAATCAAATGAGAACTTGAATTGAACACTAGAGTGATGTTAACAAGAATGAATCAGTTAAGAGAGTTAACTAAGTGATAACAAAGAAGATATAGTTAACTAAGTGTTAGTGCATGACGACATGTATGTTAAACTAAAAGATGACACTTAAGTTGCGACACTTTCATGATGACACTTAAGTTAGCCACCTAACTAAGTGGGCAAGATTTCAGTTAAGGGGAGAGCTCATACTAAGAGATAGTTCAATGAGTTAATGCATTGCATGAGAAGTGGGGCGCACTTCTTCATGCAAGATTGATACATCCATATGGAGGGCGAGTTCATCCTGAATTCAGAATATAAAAATAGAAGCCGATGCATGAGAAGAATGCATAAATATGTTATACAGGATTGATGAATTCAAGGTGAAGTGAATTCTCTTCTCCCTTGAAGGCAATGCGTTTTTTCTTTAATTTGTGCAAGATATAATTCTAAGTCTCTCTTATTCATCTTTCTCTTGCTTTGTAATTGCATCGGGGGTGCTTGATGTAAAATACATTCTCTGCTATCTATCAATATACTAAGGAAGGTTTTGTTGGGGTTTTCTCCTTCAAGTCATAGAGGGTTTCCCCATGGTAAATTTATGTATCGAATGTGATTGATTATGTGTATGATTGTTATTTCATTTCAAGTATTATTACAGGTCCAAATTAAAGATCAAGAATTAACAAGACAGTTCTTCAACGTTTCAACTTGCAAGAGAGCGGACCGGTCAAGGTTCCTATTCCTGTGGGAGTTAAGATATCTATTGAACAGTGTCCTAAGACACGGTAAAAAATAGAGTGCATGTCATATGTTCCCTATGCTAGTGTTGTAGGTAGTATGATGTATGATATGGTCTATACACGACCTGATATTTCCTATGTAGTGGGAGTATTGAGCAGGTACATGTCGACACCTAGAAAAGAGCACTAGACCACAGTAAAGAGAGTATTTAGGTATCTATGCAACACAATGGATTATGAAATCTGTTGTGGGGGAGAACCCGAGGACAACAAGGAAAACAATGTACATGGATTTGTTAATTTCGAATGGGCTGGAGATATCAACTGTGGACGATCGACTAGCGGATATGTACTTAAGTTATTTGGCAGAGCAGTCTATTGAATGAGTCAGAGGCAATCGATTGTTGAACTGTTGACTATTGAGGTTGAATACATGATATCTACTCATGTATGCAAGGAATTTGTTTGTTTTTAGAGACTGTGTCTAGATGTTGGGTTTGTTCATCATGTTGTTAGGTTGGATTGTGGCATTCAAAGAGCAATCTTCATGGCAAATAACCCAGCATATCATTCAAAGGCAAAGCATATTGATGTATAGTACCATTTTGTGAGAGAAATGGTGGAGAACTAGAAGGTGTCACTGGAAAATGTAGACATGGTGAAGAATGTTGCAAACTCATCGACCAAGTTGGTAAGCACGGAGAATTTTTCCTAGTGTGGGGAAACAATGGGCTTGTTAGCCCTATGAAAGTGAACTAAAGTTTTGAATCTCTTTTTTATGTAAATAAGACAACTAGTGGGAGAATGTTTGGAATATTATATTCTTTGCATGTAAATCAACTAACAAAGTCGGTAGTCATCTGGTATAAGTCGGCTGAAGTCGAAGGCAATAGATGGTGGAATTTTGGTCAACTAACTGATTGAAATAGTCATTTGGTCAAAGGTAAACAAATGGTCGATAGGAAGTCGATGGGACGACCAAAGATCAATAGGAAATCGACCAAATTTGACCCATGCAAGTTGACTGTAACAGAATAACTAAAAGTGGTTAGGAAGTTATGGATTATCATTAATGAAAAGTTAGTTGTACTGCATCTATAAATAAGATGCAATGGCTATGCATGTGTATAGCATGATCATGTAATGAAGTGTGATTTGTGGTTTAGCAAGTCACTGTTGTAAACACCTATTATGAGTGTTTGATTAATAGATGAGCCATAAGCTAACTGGTTTTTTAGTTTTCCCCGAGGAGAGGGGTTTCCTGGGTAATTTATGTGTATTGTGTTGATGTGTTGTGTGCCATTATGTTATATATAATTGTGTTTAACTATGTGAATCAATTTGCAAACCTATTGTAATTGATATTAGAACTAAAAAGGTTCACCATCTAGAAAATGAGATGAATTTTCATTCATTTCAATATTTGTGCTCCCCTTCTACACTCTCAACACATTTGCTATGTCAAAGGGACCTTAAGAACCATTCACTTCCTAACCTTCTATCCCCTGGTCTTCTTTCCTTTTAGGACTCCAAATGTGCCAATGAAACCTGATCCACCACAACGTACCCATAAAGATGGTAGTGTGCACACCTAAAGGGTACATTGAGATAGTCCAAGCATTGGGTATATCTATGTTCACACATTACCAATTCCATCAATTCAATCAAACCTAGCGAATGTTTGATTCAGCCAATATCCATGCTACCAACTTCCTACGACTATCCAAAAAGCTAGCATCCACTGCTATGAATTTACCAAGCATGTTCTTTATATACTAGAGACCTACCTCTATCCAAAACTCCGATGGGATTTTAGGAAACTTAACCCAAACCGAAGAGTTGGAGGAGAATTCACTCCTGGGGTTGAAAAGGGGATGCTACAATTTTAGCACTAGGATGACCTTCTCCAAAAACCAAGTGAGAATCATTTGCGCGTCCTCTTTCTTATGGAAAATAAACCTCAACCACTCCCTTGACAGAGTGTGAATCATGGGGTTGTATCCCACCACCAACTCCCATTACTCGTGTACCCAAGCTGATAATGTAGTAAAGCCAACTTTCCGACCACAAAACTTACCTATCAGGGCTTGACACTACAGATCAGTTATATCCATCAATCTGAGCCCTTCTCCAACAACTAAAGTCGCACCACCACCCAGAGAATGTATCACCTTTCACCTTCTCTTCGAGGCTACGAGTGAGGGTCTTGGACAAAGACTAAGAAAATCACATAGTTCTAGTCATCATCCCACAAAACCTTGTGTGTGAACTACTGATTCCCTAAGCTCCAAAGAACAAAAATCAATGGAAGTCTCTAGAGAACCCCTGAGCGATGATTTACCTTTCCCATCCCACACTACACCACTCAAGGCTCTATCCAACTTTGATAATGGGGACAGACTTTCACTTCCACCTAGATTTGTCGTTAGACCAATCATACTAGCTAATTTTATGTCAAGTATAATGAGATATGTCTGGTCATAGAACTCCAACCATTATGACTAACAAGATCTGGAAACAACCACCTCAACAAGACTCTCCATGTCAAGATCGAAAGAAACATTTGGGCTTCGTTTAAGCCAGTTTGATGAGCCTCCAAAAATACTTCATTCAAACAAATTATCATATGAATAATCTATTACTTGAATGTCGGACTCCATTATATCATCAGAGGACAATAGGGAAAAAACCTACCTTGCAAAACCCTCATCCTTCTAACTCTACATAGGATATATAGTTATGTGGCAACCATGATGTGTATAATCATTGTTACCACCTGAAAATGCATGGTTATGTTTGCAATTTTGGAGGCCTTCTTTTCTCAACAAGCACGATGGATGGGTGTTAATACTTTTTGAGACCAATGATAATTGTAGGTCATGAGCAAAACCCTAATGCACGCATTTGGGTTTGATCTCAAACTAGGCATCACTCATGGTTGATCGTGGTAGTATAATTTTGGCATGGATGAGGGTAACAATTCACCTAAGACCCCATTCATCCAAAGCCAAATCTATATACGAAAAGGAACATTTAACTTAAAAGAAAAAAAATCAACATGTGGCAAACCCTCTTCTCTCTTCAAACAAATTTCAAAGTAGTGTGAGAGGAGCGTTGCATATACATATCCTTTATCAGGTATCACTTGCACCCTCCGGCTATCCATGTAGCTTATAGTCTTTATAAGAATTTCTTATCGATCAAATCGATGAAAGAAATACATGCCTTTGGTTATGATTAATGCATTGATATGAATCAATACTCTCATATGTGTACATGTCAGATGTATCATTGTATTTCTATGAATGGTGTGCATGTTTTTTGTGGTGCAAAAAATCAAAGCGTCAACAAAGTGGGTTTGGTAGACATTGTTTTGTACGTGGCAGAATCCTTGGTAACAAACTACTTCCTAACATAAATCTCAAAAATCATATGGAGAAAACCATTATTGCATTGTTGCTTGAATGTCCATAAAGCCATTTGGAGGGCATGTGGATTTAGTTACCCTTGCACATTCTTTCTTTTTGATGTCTAATGTCAAGAAAACCCTTCAAAGATGGATGACGCTAATCCAAAATATCATGGATATGCATTTGGCATATTGCACCTTTAACCTAGCTTAAGGACTCTTCTACATCCCCCCAAATTATAAGCGGTATGATGCACCTACTTGACGAGAACAATTATCTCAAAACAAGATCTCTCGTAATGATTATAGTTATAATGAAGTATTATTTTTTAATATAATTGTATTTTTTCTCTTATAACTTTTTTTCGATACCTTTATGATTAAAATAGAGTAGTATTTATCTAACCTTCTATCTATTTATTTAAATACACAAAAAAAGGTAAAATGGCCACATCATAAAATACTTATTTAATATCAATTCAAGATTAGTGCTAACAGCTATATAATATGCATTAAAACAATACAATAGCTAAAACAAAGAACTACTCCATAATGGAATTGAGGAGGATGGAAGGGTTTGTGGTAGAAACCCTGGAGTATGTTGAAGAGCTACTGGACTACAATACAAATATGACTGAGGGCATATCAGTTTTCGAATATACAGGCCCTCGTAAAGTGTCATGGGACCCTTTTCAGTCTCATTAAAGTCCCTAGATGTGTCTATCCGAGGAGATAAAATTTTGGCAGTTAAAGGGACTTTCATGATGTGGGGGGTAACATTTTAGGTATTGATGTTCTAGCTAGCAGAGTTAATGGTTCTAATAATGATGGGAAAAAGGAGTAACTTGCGAGGTCAATCAACGGGGTCTCTACTTTACACATGGTGAACATTACATGTGAATCAATGGTTGCATTTCCTCCTAGCCATAACTCTGCAACTACTTTGTATTTTGGCCCCTCTACTTTGCATGAGGAGGACCCTTCTGGAAACAATGCTTCTTTGTAGACCATATTTCCCTCAGTAAGTCAAATCAGTGATTATGGTGTCTCAAAAGGTGTTGAGTATGTTGGCAAAGAGTTATATCTATATTCTTGTGTGGCGTTGTGTGAATCAAGGGTGAGGGCTTAGAAAAAGGCCCAGGGCAAAGGGATAAAGCTCGCAGGGTTATCAGGAAAAGGGAAGGTCATGTAAAATGGTTGTGGGAGAAGATATTAGAGTCTCACAAATTTTGGATTACCTTCAGAAAACTTTAGTAGGTCATTTTTTCGGTCATCAAATCTCAAAGAAGAACGTGAATGATTAGATGCGACACTTTTGGAAGCCACTTTTGGGTTATCGCTTGACTTTTAACCTTTTGGATAGATGATGGATGAGCTTTCATTTTGTTCCGAGAAGGATGTTGAGGTGATATTAGTTAGTTTTTGTTGCTCAACTTTTCTGCATGGAGCTCATTTTTTGGTCAATGGTCAAAGTAGTCCCTCAAGATTCCTATTCAGGTCAAACTCCCCAAACTCCATCTGGAATTTTGGTTGCTCCTTTTTCTGATAGAGCTTGGGAATCTATTAGCTCATACTTTAAGAGTAGATTATTATTTTCTATGTAATTGTTCACGTTCTATTGTTGATGTTCTTGTGGACTTAGATACTAGTGATGGGTTGTTGGAATATTTGGAGATTGAGGTAGGAGGTCTAGTTCATATTCAACTACTCGATTATCAAAAATTTCCTTTATGGTGCTCTCAATGCCATCTCCATGGCCACTTTGTGGTCAATTTCTCTCTTCCTTTTATGAAAATGGTTTGGCAGAAGAAAGATAAATTTGTAAAATTAAATTGATTGATGAAACCCACAAGCAAATGCTAGAGGGTGGCGTATTGGCCTTCCATAGATCGAGAGAGGAAGGGATTAAATACTCTTTATTGGATTTGACTATGGGAGAGAATCATTGCATTGCAAGTGAGTAGGTCTCTTTATCGCCCCCTGAAGCGAAACTAAAGGTGGATGAAGGTGGTAAACAAGTTACTAGTCACTTCTTTCCAAATTCGACGGTGTTTCTAAAACCTCATGAACCCTTAAGAGTTGGCGCTCCTATTCTTGGCCCAAAAGGTATGTCCCTGAATACCAATATTGATGCTACTCTTTGGGTTTCAATTGGGAGAGAGGTCTAGTCTACCTAAGTGGAGGCTTTGTGCCTTTTGAAAGATATGTATGGAGGGGAATCCTCCTTAAAGGAGGACCCAAGGAGTATTAAATGTCCCCCCTCAACCCTATGGTATACCAATGACTCATTGGAGTCTGGGAGGGGAGGGGACGGACTTACTTTGACTGGAAAGTGGTCTAGGGTCTAGGATCACAAGTATCTTAACCCTCGCCTAATGGGTCATAAATCTCATATTTTTTCAGCAAAGGAAAGAGCGGCCTTAAAAGTTTATTAAGGAAAACAATCCATAATTATTAGGTTTTTTCGAGATCTGCAGGCCCTTAACAAAGTGGCATGATGTTGGTCCTCTCTTTAAACATTCGAGGGGTGGGAAGTCTCGTCAAGAGACTTTTCCTATGTAGGTTACTGGAAAAATATAAGCCAGTTGTAATTATGCTATGGGATACTATGGGGGTTGGGGATTTATTGATTGCATAAACTCAAAAGGTTCTAATGTAGTGGGATTCGCTTGTAATTGACACAATGGGATGGTTTGGAGGGGGGATTATTTTGGGATGGAATTCTTCCTTTCAAATAATCAAATATTCCCTATGTGTCCAGGCCTTTGCACATACTTATGGAGTAAAGTCTTCAATTGTACTTTTTAGATTATAAATTTGTATGGCCCATATGGTGATAAACAAGACCTATGGGATGGATTTCTCTCATTTTGATTGGTCCATGATGGAAATCTAGTAATTGGTGGGGATATTGACTTCTCTCTCAATAGGAGATAATTTTGAGGGGCACATGCCCGTTGTCATCTCCTTGTCGATTACTTATCTTATAATTTTGAAGACCTTGCATTAGTGGATATAGAGCATGTTTCAATTCGTCTGACTTAGAGGAATAATTGTAGAGGGGATGATATTATTTCCAAGTGATTAGATCACTATCTTCTCTAGGATAAAATTGTACAAGAGGTGGATTGTTATTTTTCTTGGGTGGAGCCAAGTGCTATCTTCAACAATTGGCTAATTTTCTTAGAACTAGAGACTCAAGATGACAAGTAGAAAGGCCCCTTCAAATTTAATGCCAATTTTGTTTTCAACAATAATTTCAGGGATTTGGTTACAGGAAACTGATAGGGGTGTCACGCATCTTTAAACTTGTCAACAAGTAAGCAATTTGTAGATTCGCTAAAGCGGGTTAAAGACAAAGTGGTGTCATGGGATGCAGCTAGAAGGAAGGCATGGGCTGCTGAGTTGTTGGAGGTGGATAATGCCTTACAAGGCCTCTTTAATACAAACACTTCAGGAACGTTCTATGAAGAGGAACTACAAAGGCTAAAGGAGCTACAGCTTAAAAATAAAATGCTTCTATTGGACAAAGAGGCAAAATGGTGTTTAAAAAGTTGAGCCACTTGGCTTGAACTTGTTGATGAAAACACCACGTTCTTCCACCATTTTGTTAATCACTGAAAAAGCGTGAACATTATTTGGGAACTTCAAGTGGAGAATGGGGATAAAGTGAAGGGATTTCACGACTTGGCCTCTTTAGGTGTTTAGCATTTTGATTAGATTCCATAGGGACTGGCCTGATCCAATATTCTAGATATTTTAAAATTGATAGGATTTTTCCCCCGACTAGTGAATGAAGAAGATAACCAAGATTTTTGGGGGAGATTGCAAAGGATGAACTTCGCAGGGTAATGTCTTCCTTCCATAAGGACAAACGCCTGGGTGGACCATTGAGTTATTCCTAATATTTTTCTATCTGATGGAGGGGAACCTATTCCATGTTGCTAGGGAAGTTTGGAACAATGGTTGAGTTTTAGGCTCTTTTAATACCACTTTTATAGACTTAATTCCGAAGGTAGACAAGGCTATCAATTTTGGGTATTTTAGGCCATTTTCACTCTATAACTGTATGTACAATATTCTCTGAAAAGTTATAGTTGTTTGTCTCAAGAAGATTTCGTCAAAGGTCATTTTGGTGGAGCAATTCAGTTTCCTGGAGGGATGGTTTATTCATGAGGACATAGGATTGGCCCAAGAGGCCCTTCACTCGATGCTTCAAAAGAGATTGGTTGTTGCAATATTGAAATTGGATCACTCTAAGGCTTATGATCGTTGTTGTTGGTTGTATCTTCGATTATTACTAACTCACATTGGCTTTAGTGTGCAAGTGGTAAATTGGATTATGGGTTGTGTGGCGTCGGTGAATTATGTTGTTTTAATTAATTGGACAACGTGACTTTCTTTAAACCAATCCATGGTTTGAGACATATTTTTCCTCTCTCACCTTATCTCTTTGTATTGGTGGTTGAAGGCATGAGTCATGTATTATTGATGGCATGAAGGGAGAGGACCATTAAAGGGATCAATGGGGATATGGAACACCTCACCCACTTGTTATTTGTTGATGTTATGCTTCTCTTCACAAACGAGACAATGGAGGAAACTAGTGTTTTTCAAGAGGTTTTGAGGATTTTTGTGTGGCTTTTTTTTAGTCAGATCTTTGATTTCAAAGTTCTCAATTTTGCTGATGTACTAAAGTATTTGGGATTTTTTATGAAACCATGTAGATATGGTATTCGGGATTGGGTTTTATAATAAGTAGGATTTAAAACCAAATACAATTATGGTGTCATCGATGGATTTTGAGAGGTGTCCAACTAAGTTTGGTATAATTTGTATTAGAGGATATCTCGATCTATTGGTTTTTTATAGCTTATGTGCCTAGGGGTGCGTTGGAAAAAATCAAAAGGTTGTGTTTTGACTTCTTATGGAAAAAGAAGTGGCATAGCTTTGGATTTCATTTGGCACGCTGGAAACTTTTGGTGAGACCAAAACATTTGGGAGGATGGGGTCTAAATCACTTGGGTTATTTCAGTAAGACACTAGCGGTGAAAATTTTATGGAACCTCATCACTAAGGAGGGATTATGGAAGTGGATCCTAGATAAGAAGTGTTTGGCACCAACTTCTTTACTCAATTGGTTAAGATCCCCTCAAAAACAATTTAAACACTCCTCTAATCATTGGAAATATTTGGTTAGCACTTTTCCTCTTATTGGGAGCCATCTTCCCTGAAGGGTTGGTGAGGAGAAATTTATGGAAATTGGTGAGGATGTTGTGATGGGATGTCAGCAAACATATTTCTTCTAGAGGGCATTCTAGAGGATTTACATCACAAGGGATTTCTCACATTAAAGGATGCAGCTGATGTGCCTCACTCCAATCTCTGGAAACAAGGATGGTATAACTCAGTTTTTATGGGGTTTTAGGGTCCTTAAGCGGAATATTGGGATCAATTTATAGTTGAATCAAGGAACAATCCTCTAAGGATGAGGGATGATCTTGATCAACTAATTTGGAACAAGAATAAGTAGGGGGTAAAATATACAAAAAAACTTAGCTATGAGGCTTTGATGGATGAGGAGGGGCAACCGTGAAGGTTGGGGTGGTCCCCAATTTGGAAGGTTAAGGCCCCTAAGAAAACTAATTTTCTTATGTGGCTTGAATTAGTTGATAAAATCCCCACTTGGGAATATCTTTAAAAAAAAAAAAAGGAAAGCTTGTGACTTTGCTTCCTATGTAGGAATTCTAAAGAGAATGTCACACACTTGTTCATTGGAATGTACTTTTGTGGTGTAGGTTTGGAGAGACTTCAAACGATGGCTGAAGAGTCGAAATATTTAGAAAGGTGGGACATTAGAGGAGGGACTTCAAGGTTATTTTTAACGATGCGACTAGAAGCATTATTAATTTGCTCCATTCCTTATTTGTTAGGGCATATGGATGGCTCACAACAACATCATATTCGAAGAAAATCATTCTCAAACCTTTCAAGTGTCTACTACTATTATTAATTTTGCATATTTTTTCAAGAGATAGGGGAATGTAGACAAAGCTCAAGTGGTGGGAGAACTTGTTATTGATGATGCTTCTAGGTGGGGTTTTTTTTATGGGGCAAGCTAGTGCAAATAGCCCATTGAGGGTATTGGGGACGTTCTTTTCTTGGATGACCAAAGGTATGTACAATTCTCTGGGAAGGTAGAGTACAACACCAACAATCAAGCTAGGTTGTTGGCCCTTTGGGCTCTCTTGTAGTTAGCATTTTCTAAGAACAAATTGCACCTATAGGTTTCCGATGATTCCCTTCTTGTTATTCGTTGGATGAAATACTTGCTTAAGATATCTCGCTTCAATTTTGAGTACAAGAGTTAAAGAATATATTGTGGAGTTTCATGTCTATGAGCTTTAACCATGTGTATATAGATTACAACTAGTTGGTTAATGTACTATATAAAGAGGGGTTGAGGAAGACGTTTGGTACATTATTTCTCAAAGAATTTTCCACCGGCACTATCTCAACCTTCAACTTCAATCTGATTTAGTTGTTTTTACCTACTATGGTATGTACCATTCGTTTTTGGTGGGTCTAATTCTCGAGTGCTTTTTTTGAGTTGAGGAATGACCATTTTGGTTTGGTTGAGCGCTATGTGGGAGGTCGGATTTATATGTTTGTGTGGGGGATAGATATATATCTTACTTGTAATATGCAGAGATGGTCTGTCTTATATAGAATATTTTTTTTTAACTAATGACGATGGTCTGTCTTATATAGAAGATTTTTTTTTCACTAATGACGATGGTCTGTCTTATACAGAAGATTTTTTTTTAACTAATGACGAACATACAAGAGAATATTCTTATATATATGCACTGTGCAAAAAGCACATGATGAATGTAACTTTCATTCTACTATGAATAAAAGCTATAATTTTTTTATGAGGAAAAAAAGCACTACTCCATAATAATTTGGTGCTCAATTATCAAATAAGTGTAATAGTGTTTTACCATAATCAATGTATTAGCGCTTTATCATAGTCAACACATTAATGCTTCCACATGTTATAACGTATTTAATAATTTGATTATATAGCCTAACCCCATCTTGGGAACCCTTAATGATATAGTGCACCATTGAATGATAGATGCACCAATTTGTCTCACGTTTGATAGAGCACATGTGTCACATGATACCAACAAGGCATTGGTTTCAACCTTTTGAAAACTACATCCTCAATATGACCAAACCATCCTAGAACTCTTGCTACCACTAGTGCATCATAATATCAACAAAGCAACGATGTAAATATTTGAAAATTGCATGATTAATTTTATCGAACAACCCCAAGCATCTCGCCCCATATGTTGTGCTTGTATATTGCACACACTTATAAACCATATTAAAAGAAGGATACCACTATTTTTTTAAATATAGATATTCAAATTTTATTATTATAATTATATATTAACACTAAATTTTAATCCCTACTTTTGTCATGGTTATGCAGACATCTCCAATCTCAATTACATATCCTCCTTGGTTCACATTAGATAGGATTCGCAGTTCTCTACCTCATAAGAGTTTTACAACATGTATCATACGAGTCCTTGCTTTTCAATAACAACACGAGTTAAAGAACTCTAATACATCATTTACACCCAATCAACCACTCCCAATGGCATTCCCATTCATTCCTCATAATCTTGAAGCGTAAACATGCGAGGCTCTACAGGCCTGGCTGAATAATGTTGTTGTTTTTTCTGACTTCGGGGCTCTAGGGGGCATGGTTAGACAGGAACACGGATAGCTTTCAGGATCTTACCATTCCTCCACAAGTTTATGCTTCCAAAATTTTGGTCATTTTGGATCATTTCCCATAGTCTACAACCCCTCCTAAACAGAGAAGGATATGTGAGGAGGTTATTGATAAATATGGTTGTTGGGCTTCTTTAAATGGTGCCTCTCAAGGAAGACCATGCATGGGAGGAGTTGGGGATCACCTTTTCTTATATAATTCCCACTGGTTCAAATTCATAGTAGGTCTTGGGAGGTCCACCAACAATCGTGCTGAATTGATGGCTCTTAAGTTATTATTTCTAATTGCACTCTTTAAGAGGGTTCAAAAGATCCAAGTATTTGGGTATTCCACGTTGGTTATTGATTGTTGAAGCTAAAAAATCCCCCAAAGAATATATAGTTGAAGCCTCTATATGAAGAACTCATCATTTCAAGATATTTCATATCATCATATTTACAGGGAAAGGAACATATCAATTGAACATCTTTGAAAGTTGGGGCTACAGGTGGGTGAAGGTTCTTGGCATCAGTGGGAAGGTATTAATGATACAATTTGTGAATATGACGTGGGATCTCATCCCGAATGACACTCATACAGACTGGTTTTTGAAGGAATGTATTAACCTTGCTTACTACTTTTGTTGCTTATCTATTTTGTATGTATATATGATTTATCATTCCAAAAAATTTAAGGATGTGACTAGTATAGGAGACTTATTATCACATACTGAAAATGATGAGAATGGGTATCTTTGACCTAGGAACAATATGGTTCATTTATCAATATAATAAATTGAGACTGTTTTTCCTGGAAAAAAATATTATCCATACAAAGTAGTTTTTGAAGGAATGTATTAACCTTGCTTACTGCTTTTGTTGCTTATCTATTTTGTATGTATATATGAGTTATCATTCCAAAAAATGTAAGGATGTCACTAGTATAGGAGACTTATATCACATACTGAAAATGATGAGAATGGTTTATGTATGGTCTCTTTGACCTATAAACAATGTGGTTCATTTATCAATATTTGTTGTGTTAAACTTTGAGGATTGTTTCAACACTAACCATTCACGCTATATTATATTCAATACCCTTTACTTATGGTATTTTAAACTTGTTTTCATTTTATTTGTGGTTTTAGCTTTATATTAATAACCAATATTCTAAAATAATAATAATAATATAAATTGAAGTTATATAAAATAATAATAATAATAATATAATTTAAGGTTATAGATAAGTATATCGAATTTTTAGTTTTATATTAATAATAAATAAATAAATTAGTCAGAATGGTGGAGGGAGTAGAGAGATTCTGTATTAAACTATTTTAGGAGAATCATACAAAATGATACATGATAGAGCATCTTGAAAATATTCTAAGTGTTGGATAACAACAATACAACATTTATCCTCCTCATACCTCCATAAGTTTATGCCTATCACCTTCACAAAACATTGACAACTATAAATCTGTATAAACTGAACTAACAGTTAATACAAGTAAAAAACATAGAACAAGATACATCCGAATGGACTCATGGCCATTATGGCCTTGTTGTTGATGTTGTTGGTCTTTGCCCGAGTCATTAGAGATGGAAGTTTCCATTGCAACGATGCTTGACTGCTAGATTGTGTCCTCCATATGCATGAAACCCATCGGTTAATCCTTTGCAGGATAAACATCTTTAGACATCCCTAGGAGGATGTTAAAATGCATCTCATATCACTAATTAACTTGGCGATTTGCTTCCCATGTTTTGTAAAAATGTTCTCAATAATCCTTTACTTTTCATAATGCAAAGCAATATGGGATTTAATATTGTCAACGGTCCCTTGCAAACCCTCAATCCTCAAACTTGGAAGGCTCAACATCCTCTTTATATTCCTTATGTCTCCCTATGCATCCCAACTCCCCCACGACACCACATCTTGTGGGACCATTGGGCCACCAAGAAGGGTGCACCCCTTCACTTGACCACTCTCATTGAGTAGGGTGCTCCTTACAAGGAGTATTCTTCTTTCTTTCCATCAACAAGTGTGAACTCTGTTTTATTGTAACCAGTTAATAAGTGGATAGGTTAAAGGTTTCCTTGCTTATAAAAGGCTCACCTGTCTCATAATAAACTTGATGGTCTTTGTCTAATCCTACTCTATTGTGTGCGATTATTCATTTCTATTCACTTTCTGAGTTCTTCATCATTATTCAAATCTACTTATGGATCAATTGGTATTAAAGCTTAGATCCCAGCCAAATTCTTCTCAAGATGTTAAAGAGTAATCCATTCAACCATTCTCATAAAAAATTGTTTATGTGCAACACTAGGGTTCCCCTTGGCAACGCTAGAGTTTTCCTATACAACACTAGGGTTCCCCTTGGCAACGCTAGAGTTTTCCTATACAACACTAGGGTTCTCCATTCCAACGCTAGGGATCTCCCTTGTAGTGCTATGGTTTTTTTAGTACCAATATGAATTCTCTTCAGAAAGAGGGGTTTCTGTATCATTCAACATTCAGGATTCAACCTTTTGCAAAGTGTGCCCTTCTTAGGGACAGTTTGTGTCCAAATTCGAGCACCCTCTTCAGGGTTTTAGTCTTTTGCAGTGATCATTAAATCATCTAGTGATGGTTTCCAATAGATCCAATATGTCATTCTCAGGGCTTCAAGCCATTCTAGTCAACCCTTCTCAGGCTTTCCAGCTTCATTTTTTTGCAATGCGCTAAGGTTCTTTAAGCAGTTTCTTCAGTGTGCCTTACTTCCAGGTCTCAAATTTCCTGTGCTAAGCTCAGATCTAGAGTTTCCATCCCTATTTATCCAAGGCGCCTTACTTCCAAGGGTCAATTTCTCAGCGTCAATGCACATATCTAGGGTTTCCAACCCTACTTCTCTAGGTTACCTTACTTACAAGGGCTCATTTCATCTATGTAGAGCTCTCTCCAATAGTGTGTATGTCTCCAAGACATTCTCTATCCAGCACGTCTTTAGATCTAGCGTTTCAAGTCTACTATTCCACTGCGCAGGCCCTCTCTTGTAGTGGCCTTGCCTTTTGATCCATTGTTTTAATGCACATGGCCTCCCTTGTTGTTGTTGGTGTTATATATTAGTTTTCTTGGGCCTCTTGGTCCCTTAATTCCTATCCTCAAAGGCCTCAACCAGTTGCAGCTCCAGTGCTAAGGGTTTCCCATCCTCTGTCTCAATGCACCCTACTAAGTTGTTACAGCTAATGAAAATTATGCCTCCTCATCGAGACCCCTCACTAGATGATTCATCCTCTTATATGTCTTCATTGATTCAGGACTTGGCCTTGGCCCTTAATGAACCCATACGTCTCTGGCAAAGATGCTCTCCAGCACCCAGGCAGTTCAATATGCGCTTGTTGAAATTTTCAGGCCAAATGAATAGCAAGGCAGTCAACTCCTAGATTTGTATCCTGTCCACATATTTTAAGACTTGTTCAGGGTTGGACAAAGACGTGAAGCTTTAGATCACTAATATACAATTGGAGGGTATTGTGAAGGCTTGGTGGGATACCGAGCTCGAGAAAAATTCATTGGTCATTGAGCTAGGGATTCAAAGGCTACGACACCACCAGGCATCGCTTCTTGGGGTGCCTTATACCAGGACTTGCAGAACCACTTCTATACTCCTGAGTATTGACATAAACTTCTTACCAAGTGGTTACAACTCCACCAAATCTCTAGCTATGTAATGTCCCTTTTTAATAATTTTATTAAAATGGCAAATTTTTCACTTTTTTCCCTAGTTCGACCTTTGACTAGTTTTGATGTCTAGGTCTCCAATTTGCACCAAATGCTCCCAAATATTCTGAGAAGGTATATGACTGATATTAGGACTTTAATATGATGTTCATGGATTATATATGACCTTTAGATTACTTCTGCAAATCCTCTTGTAATTATTTCCAAAGTAAGGAGTTTGACTAGCAATTCCTCTTTGACTAGTATTGGTCTCTTGGTCTCCAAATGACCCCAAATGATTGTATAATGGGTCTGAAGGTATTTGAGAGGTATTAATACATATAAAAGAGGCTCACAGATACTTAAAAACCCTTAAAACACTTCTTCACATTCATTTACAATATGGACAAAGTAGGGAAGATTACTAGTAATTTCGAGCTTCAAACCCCCAATGGTAGATGGCTCTAAATAGCTCCAAATGCTCTCAAATTGTACCAGTAGGTGTATGAATGATATTAATACATAAAAATGGTGTTTATAGGTGTCTTTTAACCATCAAATGACTTCTGCAACTCACTTTGGAAATCCGATCAATGTATGGAGTTTTACTAGTAAAATTGTGGTTCGAATCCCCTAGGGGTAGATGATGAAAATGACTTTCCAAATGCACTCAATCCAACTCGAAATTCTGAATGGGAGAAGGGAACATATAAAGGAAATCAACATTAACTCATATGCATCACCATTTAACTTTTAATGTCTACTATAACTCCCTTAAATCAGATGCAAGAAGACTAGTCTCGACCTTGGGGGAAATAGCATTAAATCTTCTTCAAATGAAATAAAACTGAGCAAGATGGCTCCAAATGCTTAAGTGATGAACATGAAATTTGTAATACTCATCAATGGAAATCCATACATCATAAATATATCATAGAAAAATTCTTCCATTCAAAATCATCATCAATACATCGGCGTACATCAATCTAGTGGGGGAATGGTCATTGTTTGCTCAATAATCATCAATTTTACATACAACCACTTGATATTTCGACCTAAAACTTTCTGGAGATGAAGAACAGAGTATTTAATTCATATTATAAAATAAATGGGGCATTAGAAGCTCCCCCAAAGAGTACAATAGCTCACCAAAAACGTGCTCCCTTAAGGATCAAGAATATGCAATAAAAACTGGAAATGGTTGAAGGAATGAGCTGCAATAGAAGAAATCATGATCTTCCCTATAGATTACACCTGCAACAAATGACTCCATCAAAGCTCCAAATGAAAGGTCTAAATGGCCTTTCCAATTACCAACTTGGATGGGAATATTTCACCCTCGAAATTGGCTAAGGCAACAAACTAGTCATCCACTAGCTCTCCCTCTTCACAAATGCAATTGCAAATTCTAAAAATGATCAAAAGCTCCTATTATTCTTTGTTCATGACTTTTATAAAATTCTAATTCCATCCATGGGTCGAATTCCTTCCAAGATATTCATGCCAACTCAATTTGGGAAGAGATTCCCAAGTATGCCACTTGTCCTTCCAATTCTAGCTCTCTCCTTCTCCAAATTCAAATTGGTGTCTCTTTGGCTGCCCTAACTCACTTGGGCGCCCTATTGGAGACTATTTTTACCCCTAACATGTCATATATGTCATATTTCAGCCTTAAAGTCTCATTTGTGTCATAGGTGTCATAGCATCTTCATCATTATTGTCATAGTGCTAGGGAATCTAGTCCAAGTGTCTCACTAGCTCCAAATTGCCTCTTCCTCTTCCATGGGAGTTATTCTTCCACTCCAATTCGACCTTACATTACTCATGCCAAGTATATTGACCTTCCAACTCATTCCAAGAACCTTTGGCTTCTTATGGATTTGAAATGACAAGAGGAGAATACCATGTGGCATAGAAAATCTAGCTTGTGTGGGTCCCACTTCCTCCATGTGTCTTCATGATCAAATGCCACTTTGATTTTCCATTGTATATATTTATTTAGCTACTTTATTAAATATTTATGCTCTTCTAATGTCCACACATAATTTATTATCCTTCTTATTTCAAATCCCAATGCTTCCACCTACCACCTAGGAAACTAGTAATTTTCCTCCTCGGCAATTATTTGACCCTTAGCATCAATTTGACAAACTCTCATGAATATGACCAATGGGCTTAGGCCATTGTGACCCAATGCAAAATTTGGGACATGAAAAATCCTCCCTTCCCAATATTTCTTGTCCTCAAGCAATTTCAAACATGGGTGTTGAAGAACCTACTTTCTATATGATTCTTTGAAGTTGCCACTGAATTGCCCAACCTTGAATCTTCGAGATTCCATGAAGATTTTAGAGAGGAACCAACATGCTTGCTGCTGCACTACTCTGATAAAAAACCACTTTATTAAGTGGGAAATCCATCTCCCATGCTGCTTGTTTCCCAAAAAATTGAAACCAATGAAACAAAAATTATTCCAGGGTCCCATTGTTTGTATTGCACCCCAACAATTAAGAGTGCTCTCCAACCCATACCATCAGATAAGAGGATTCCTGGATCCCATTTTATTGTATGCATTCTTCCAAACATCATGAGTACAAAATATATATTATCAAAGTACATAACAACATAATGAAAATGTACATCAAGAAGATGCTTCATCAAAGAGTCATGAAAGTGCTTATACCTCCAAGCAAGTAGACCACCATTTTCCAAGTGCATACAATCAGCAAAGTAACCAATAAAATCTACTCCAATGACATAGGTGAGTATCCCATGTCCTATAATGCTGCTCCAAAAGGATATTATATGCATCAAAATATCCAGCCATATATTCTTTCATCCAAGAAGTGAATGAAGAATCTCCACTAAAATCTGAACTAAATAATGAGCAAAAAAAACGAGACTTCAAATGACTCAAAGAAGTCTCACCCATAATCCATGAATGTGAGAATCATAAAGATATAACAAGGTATGTAGCTGCCAACAAAAATATTCTCCAATCGTAAATCTATTTACCCAAGTGTTGGATGAAGTTCCTCGAACATCAAATGAACCAAGTGTTGAGCAAAAAAAACCATGAGTCTTCAAGTGACTCAAATGCATATCATAGGTGCATCCATGTAGATGTGCATCATCATAAAGTGACAAATGATTATGCTGCAAATGTGAATAAGAATGTGCTCCAACCATGTCATCATAAAAGGTAAATCTAGGAGTTCCATACTCCTCATGTGGCACCATCAAAAAGAACCCTTTCACCCATACTTCATTGAGACTAATGCTGCAAAACATGGAATTGTAGGATGTAGGAGAATGAACTAACTCACCCAAATGATCAAGAAGTGCAGAAGTTTCATCGTGGGAAAAATCCATATGGGTAGTATCATGCAGCTCTTTCAAAAGTGTGAAACCTTTGTCATAGATTGGTTCCAATGTAGAGGAATCATGCTCTTCTTTAAAAATTGCATAACCTTCATCAAGAGACAATTCAAGTTCCTCTTCCACCACATCAAGTGTTTGGATCTCTTCAAGTTCATCTTCAAACACATCAAGCACATTCAAATTTCCACATTTCTCATGATCCACCATGTTATGAGAATCCTCCAAACAATCTACCATTTGACAATCTGAAACATAGGAGGAAAAACAAGTATCTTGCAACTTTTCAAGAAGTTGCTCATTTTGAATTGTGAGCTTATGATTATCCTCATTATTCTTCAAATATGCATCATGTAACAATTCATTAAGCTTAAACAAATGGTTTCTATCAAAAAGCAAAGACATGAAATTACCTTTGATGTGGCACATTGCTCTTTGAATCTTCTCCATGTCTTCAAGGAAGGGTGTTTCCTCCAATGAAGTAACTCTCCAACAAGAATTTGACTCCAATGCTTGAGTGTCATGGAGAATGATGAGGGACTCTTGGATATTCTTTTCATTCATCTTTAAGGACCCTTCAAGAAAATGAGGCTCTTGCAAATGAACCTCCTCATCTTCTTCTTTCTTGCTTGGACCAACTTCATGAAGCTCAAGTGGTGATGGGGAAGTTGATCTTGTTTCTTCTTCAGCTGCTACAAGGTCTTCATTTTCATGTTTAATGGAAGTTTGGCTTGCAGCAACACTTTCAACAGTAATCTCTATGTAACCAACATAGAGGTGTGAGCACCCATCAGTAGGTACTTCTTCACAGTTCAAGCATCCATCAATAGATTCTCTTTGGTTCATGTCTAAATTAGAAGGTGTCTCGAAATGATCTTCCATATTTTCAATAGAATCTTCTTCATGCTCTTGTGGTGTCTCTTCCTTTTGCTCCTTCAAGCAAGCTGATGCATTTTTCCCCTTGGTTTCCTTAGTATCAATATCTTTGGAGTCTATTTTTGAAGAAAATCCAAAAACTCTCCTCAAATAGGACATACATGCCTTCGTTGAAGCTTCAGATATTTCATTGATCTTTTCACTCTCACACATTTCACTTACACACATATGATACTCTCTCCAAGGTTATTTACACGAATGGCATAAACCTTTCTTCACTAACTCCACATCTTCCTTTTTGGGCCTATTTGCAAACACACAATCAGCAGAGTCTTCTAAAGGCATGGCATTTTGTGTATCTTCCCTCAAAGCAAGATATTCTTGATATTTTTGGTACTGTTGGGGCAAGGTTTTATATGTTGCTCTCCATCTTTGTAACTCGTTCATAGAATTATCCTTTGGTGGTGTGACATACTCATATTTATCATACATATGGTCATAATAATAGTCTTCATTCCTCCAAAAATTGTAAGTGTTGCATGATGGCACCTCTTTCTCATACCATTCACGTTCTCCTTCATATTGTTCATAAGCATCTGCATATTCCTCATAAGAATTGTACTCATAGGATTCATCATAATAGTAAGGCATGGCTGCAACTTATTCTTCAATGTATGATATGAATTCACAGGTGCAAGGACCATGATCTGATACCACTGTAATGTCCCTTTTTAATAATTTTATTAAAATGGCAAATTTTTCACTTTTTTCCCTAGTTCGACCTTTGACTAGTTTTGATGTCTAGGTCTCCAATTTGCTCTAAATGCTCCCAAATATTCTGAGAAGGTATATGACTGATATTAGGACTTGAATATGATGTTCATGGATGATATATGACCTTTATATTACTTCTGCAAATCCTCTTGTAATTATGGCCAAAGTAAGGAGTTTGACTGGCAATTCCTCTTTGACTAGTATTGGTCTCTTGGTCTCCAAATGACCCCAAATGATTGTATAATGGATCTGAAGGTATTTGAGAGGTATTAATACATATAACAGAGGCTCATGGATACTTAAAAACCCTTAAAACACTTCTTCACTTTCATTTACAATATGGACAAAGTAGGGAATATTACTAGTCATTTCGAGCTTCAAACCCCCAATGGTAGATGGCTCTAAATAGCTCCAAATGCTCTCAAATTGTACCAGTAGGTGTATGAATGATGTTAATACATAAAAATGGTGTTTGTATGTGTCTTTTAACCATCAAATGACTTCTGCAACTCACTTTGGAAATCTGATCAATGTATGGAGTTTTACTAGTAAAATTGTGGTTCAAATCCCCTAGGGGTAGATGATGAAAATGAATTTCCAAATGCACTCAATCCAACTCAAAATTCTAAATGGAAGCAGGGGAAATATAAAGGATATCAACATGAACTCATATGCATCACCATTCAACTTTTAATGTCTGCTATAACTCCCTTAACTTAAATGCAAGAAGACTAGTTTCGACCTTGGGGGAAAATAGCATTAAATCTTCTTCAAATGAAATAAAACTGAGCAAGATGGCTCCAAATTCTTAAGTGATGAACATGAAACTTGTAATACTCATCAATGGAATTCCATACATCATAAATATATCAGATAAACAATCTTCCATTCGAAATCATCATCAATACATTGGCATACATCAATCTAGTGGGGAAATGGTCATTGTTTGCTCGATAATCATCAATTTTACATACAACCACTTGATATTTCGACCTGAAACTTTCTAGAGATGAAGAACAGAGTATTTAATTCATATTATAAAAGAAATGGGGCATTAGAAGCTCCCCCAAAGAGTACAATACCTCACCAAAAATGCTCTCGCTCAAGGATCAAGAATATGCAATGAAAACTGGAAATGGTTGAAGGAATGAGCTGCAATAGAAGAAATCATGATCTTCCCTGTAGATTACACCTGCAACAAATGACTCCATTAAATATCCAAATGAAAGGTTTGAATGGCCTTTCCAATTACCAAGTTGGATGGGAATCTTTCACCCTCGAAATTGGCTAAGGCAAGAAACTAGTCATCCACTAGCTCTCCCTCTTCACAAATGCAATTGCAAATTCTAAAAATGATCAAAAGCTCCTATTATTCTTTGTTCATGACTTTTATAAACTTCTAATGTCCTCCATGGGTCGAATTCCTTCCAAGAGATTCATGCCAACTCAATTTGGGAAGAGATTCCCAAGTATGCTACTTGTCCTTCCAATTCTAGCTCTCTCCTTCTCCAAATTTGAATTAGTGTCTCTTTGGCTGCCCTAACTCACTTGAGCGCCCTCTTGGAGGCTATTTTTAGCCCTGGCATGTCATATATGTCAGATTTCAGCCTATATGTCAGATGTCAGCCTTCAGGTCTGATTTGTGTCATAGGTGTCATAGAATCTTCATCATTATTGTCATAGTGCTAGGGAATCTAGTCCAAGTGTCTCACTAGCTCCAAATTGCCTCTTCCTCTTCCATGGGAGTTATTCTTCCACTCCAATTCGACCTTACATGACTCATGCCAAGTATATTGACCTTCCAACTCATTCCAAGAACCTTTGGCTTCTTATGGATTCGAAATGACAAGAGGAGAATACCATGTGGCATAGAAAATCTAGCTTATGTGGGTCCCACTTCCTCCATGTGTTTTCATGATCAAATGCCACTTTGATTTTGCATTGTATATATTTATTTAGCTACTTTATTAAATATTTATGCTCTTCTAATGTCCATACATCATTTATTATCCTTCTTATTTCAAATCCCAATGCTTCCACCCACCACCTAGGAAATTAGTAATTTTTCTCCTTGGCAATTATTTTACCCTTAGCATCAATTTGACAAACTCTCATGAATATGACCAATGGGCTTAGGCCATTGTGACCTAATGCAAAATTTGGGACATGACAAGCTAGTCCATCAAGAGCTACATTGATGTCTTCCGGAATAGGTACTTATTGTTAAATTGTATTCTTGTTTATTGTTAGTTTTTAGACGTGGAGTAGAATTGTTTGACAATCCATCCTTGGACAAGGCCCTTCTTAGGGATTTGGCTGTGGAACGTAAAGTGGATCCTTGAATCCTCTCTCCTAATAATAGGCCTAGCCCCTCTACTTATGTTGTCTCCTCCCCATCCTCACCCAAAAATGCTCTGTGGTGTACTCTTCACAAGACCAACTCCCGTGCCTCTATAGACTATCGTGTTCCCAAGAACCTCTTAGCCAACAAGACGCTCTTTACTGACGCTGCTCAATCATATACAAAAACACCTTCAGACTTCACGTCCCTCAATAAACCTACTAAACCCGACCTGTCACTGATTCTGATGACCATTGATGACTCCGCCACCACCTCTGTGTCCTTGTTTACCCATAGTTTTCAAATTTAGAATGAATTGGCCATACTGATTCTAGACAACGGGAGTCAAAAGAACCTCGTTGCGCAGGACTTGGTATAGTGCCTTCAAATTCACACCACTCCTCATATATACCTCTATCAACTGGGATGGGTACAAAAGGATGGCCCTTGTTTGACTATATTGTGGCGTTGTGTAGTGACCTTTTTCCATTAGCCCTTTCTGGGATACACTGATATGTGACGTCTCTCCTCTATACTGTGTGGATATTTTGTTAGGCCTCCCCTATCAACAAGCCCATCATGCTATGTATCATGCCAAATACCATCAATATCATCTACAATAAAAGGGGCTCACATGTGTCCTTGCCTCTTCTACAACTAAACCGACCAAGCATCTCATCAGTAAAACGACCATCAAACAGGTCTCACTAAACCAATTTGTCTCACGTTGCTTAGCTCGCCTCGTTAAACTAGACAACATGATCCACCTAATGCCTCCTTCCATGGACCCCCTCCTCCAAGAGTAGCATATTTTTTTACACAACCCATTGGCCTCCCCCCCCCCTTCCTGTTGAGCATACCATTGATCTGATTTCTAGATATTTCTTTCCTAACGCCCCATCTTATCATCTCACTCCCCATGAGGCTGGCAAGATAGAACAACAAATTGCTCAGCTTATGAACTCATGCCATATTCAACCCTCCTCATCGCCATGTGATTCTCCAGCCTTCATTCTCCCTAAATGGGATTCTTTTGAATGGCACATGGTGACTGACTACCGTGCACTCAATAAAGCCACGATTAAGAACTGCTACCCCCTACCCAGGATTGAGAATTTGTTGGACCACTTACAAGGGTCTCTCTTTTTCACCAAAATGGGTTTTACAGTACACTACAATCAAGTCTGAATGCATGCAATAGACACTTGGAAGAAAACTTTTAAGATGAAGATTGGTTTGTTTGAATGGTTGGTCATGCCTTTTGTCCTAACCGATGCTCTAGCCACTTTTATGAGGTTAATCAATGATATTTTTCGACCACACTTGTGCAAGTTTGTGGTGGTCAATTTGGATGATATTTTGATATTCGGCGCTACCTCGAAGGAACATATTCAACATGTGCGCAGTGTCCTTGAACTGCTATGTACACATAAGCTTCAAGTAAAGGAGAAAAAGTCATATTTTAGCCAACCCTTAGTTTAGTACTAGGGTTCATTCTGGACAGAGAAGGTGTCCGTCCAAATCCATCTAGCATGCAGGCTTGGGCACAATGGCTAGTGCCCATTAGATCTCTCGACCTCAAAATTTTCAAGGGGGGTATCAACTTCTACCGAAAGTTTGTGCCTCACTTTCCCCACATGACCCATCCATTACGTTAGTTGTCCAATCAAGCGAAGTTTGTGTAGACTTTTGAGGCTGAGCACCACTTCAACGAGGTCAAGGTAACTTTATGCTTTGCCCTAATCCTCAAATTGCCTAGTATGAATCAACTCTTTGAGATTGAAACCGATGCATCTCAGTTTTCCATTGGGGCCCAGGTTCAAAAACGAAAATGAGAGACAGTAGAGCCATTCCCAAGGAGAGAAACCCCTATTTCGCACAGCAAACCAACCACTATCGAGACCAATCAACAAGACCATAAACTCTTCACAATTACTAGTAGCAATTCGACCCTCAATCTATCTGAAATATATGCATAAGATGCAAGATCACTTACCAAAGGTCCTCCTCCATGGGAGGGAAGTCGAGTTTGTACGTGAAATACCAGGAATAACCCTTTGTCTCTTCATTCCATGATGAGCTCAATTGTCGACTTGGGTTGGAATTGTCCCACCTATACTGTGAAAAAACTTAAAGGAGGCCATAAAAAGATCCATAACAAAGAGAAGAAGCACGCAGAGGAGGGAGCTTGAAGCACAAGGAAGTGTTAAGGCTCCCTTATAAGCAATAGACTTGTGACAATATCCCACACATGATGGATCCTTCCCGAAATTATCCATGCCTCTAATTCTGAGAAACATTAAATGTTGCTTTGAATACTTAGAGCTACTTCCACCCATAAATATATATTAAGGGAGACACCTTCTTTCAGGAGGGCCTCCATTTTGGATGAGAACTCCACTATCAAGCTTTATTGCCTCATGAGCTAATTGATCAACTAGTGAGATTTTGTGCATTCAAATATGCAGGAGCTTGGCGTCACGGATTTGATTGAGTCACTAGATGATCCGCTCATAGATTTGGAAAGAATCACTCCCTCTTTGACAATCTTTACCCTTATCTGCTTGATCACCACTAAAGCCTCATGGGATAAGAATTTTTTGAATTTGGAGACTATGAGCAATCTCCAAACCCATACAAAGCGTAGAGTTATGCTTGGTTATTGGTTGTTCTACATCCCCCAAGAATAATTAAGTTCCTTTTGTCCATTGGAATCCAAAAGGACTCCCACCAGACTTGTCGCCCCCATATATTAATACTAAATATTATAAAATAATAATATTATAATTTAAGGTTACAAACTAATCAAACCTCAAATTGATATATGAAGTCCTTTTGTTTGTAGAATAAGAGATCACCTCTACATAATGATTTTACTACTTAATCTATATAGGTGTACATCCTTCTTTTTTCCAAAAAAAAAAAACTTTTTATTAAAGAATAATTAAAACATTTAAGTACTTATAAGACACACCTATCCCACCCTTTCTAAATTCAAACATGTAAATTCCGAAAAGTAAACATATATTCTTAATTATTAAACCACTTAAAATATACTTAACCATTAAATAATAATATTAATTTATCTGTATAAAATAAACTTACAAGTGACAAAGACAAAGTGTAGAGTCTTATGATTAATCATAACTTAACAATTATATAACGAATATAACGGATATCAAAATTGGCACTATATTGACTTATCACCTATTAATAAATAAATAAATGTGAGCTTGAGATAACAAAGGTTGCATTTTTAAATTTCCTAACATATTTTAGCAAGCTCGTTGGATTAGTTAGCTTATTAAATACAAGTAAGCCACATTATAAAAAGCCCGGTGCTCAATTGTAGTGCGTGCGATCTTCGGATTTTATATATATATGTATATATATAAGGGAAATAGCTGCAAAGCAAAGCAGCTAGTCCCTGCTTTAAATTTAAGATAATTGAAATATAATATATGTTTATTGAAAAAGAAAATATTTATGATATGTATATTTGTTATTAGAATTTTTTTTAAAGAATTAATAAAAGTTAATTTATATCTTTGGTTTTAAAGAAATTAGTCATTTAGCATATACAATATATTGTATTTTTTTTTCTTATTAAAAATATATTTCATATCTAATATATAATTTGTTAATTTATAAGCTTCATATATATTATATAATTTATTTGCCTATTATTTTTTTAATATATATATATAGATATGATATTATTTTGTATAGTGTGCAATTATATCTCATTTGTTGATGAAAAAGGAAACAAATATTGTTTTTTGGATTGTTAATTGGACGGATAAATTAATTCGGTCATCCATAATAAAGCTTTTTTTGTTTTGCAATACTTGAGTCTCTCTATTTTGCATATATTGTTATTATTATTATCTTTTTCTTTGTCTTCTTGCATTGCGTTGTGTTTCTTTGGAGAATGGCATCTTTGGTTGATCATCGTCCATAATAGTAAGATGAAGTGATAACGACCTATACATTCTCGTGAGGGAGCTAAAAAGGTTGAACATGTAACATTGGAAATAATTTCCACATTAAGGTTACAAGATTCAAACCTGGTTCTGTGCACAAAACAAATGCGCCATTTGGACTGTGCTAAACCTCTTCCTACTCTCCAAAAATACTTGTCAATAAAATACCCAAAGTCTATGAGGAGGATTTCGATTTCAAAAGATGTTGTGATGGGTTCTTCTTTTTCGAAGTCTGGAGAGAGATCATGCCTCTGTTCTCCAGCCACTCATGAGGGCTCCTTTCGCTCCCCCCTTCATCAATCGTTATCCTGCAAGTCCCTATCTTAAAATTATATTTATATTATATTTATAATGTTGTGTCATGATGACAATATATTGTTAGAGATAAGCCAACCACCAAGTTTATTTTCATCTACTAATTGTTGAGCCTAAAATTATATTTATAATGTTGTGTCATGGTGATAATATATTGTTAGAGATAAGCCAACCACCAAGTTTATTTTCAACTACAATTACTAATAAGTTATTGAGATTGTATACTCTAGGTTCAATAATATGGGATATGTAAGGCATTGAATCCATTGATATTTAAGGTCAAAATTTGAGGGGAATCATTTCATGCATTTAAAATATAATTTAAGTAATGAATAATTTCAATTTGACTAAAGCTTATATAATAAGTGGTGATAGTTAAAAAAACAAATTGAATAATATTAAGAATAATTCACTTTTTAATAATAGCTTTAATTTTGTGATTAATTCATAAAATGGCATACATAAAATCATTTAAACATATTTAAATACATAAACACACTTAAAAATATATTTAAACATAAATTTCATTCACAAAAAATTAAAAATTAAACATATAACATCATAATGTATTCAAATTAAAATTTAAATAGTTTATATTAAAAAAAATGTTTTTCACCAAATTTCAATATAAGATAAAATTAAAGTTATCAAGTTTTAAAAAATATTATAAACTAACTCTTTTCATATTTGTACGATTATAATCAATTGCATTGTATGGTTATTTTCACGGTTATATAAATCATTTGATTGGTAATTCATGTAAAAGGTTTATTGTTATTAGGTTAAAGTAAAATTATAAATATAAACAACAGAGAGAATGTAAAAGAAAATATTAGTGGTGAATGCCTTTAATTATTATTTTCCCCTTGGAGTGAATGCCTTTAATTATTTAGATAATTAAGATATAAAATGAAGATTATTCATTTAATTATTTTTATATATTTAAGATTTAGATGATTTTGTATTGACAATATAAAAATTAAATTTATATATTTACGATTTAGATTATTTTGTATAATTAAATATAAAAAATAAAAAAGAAATTGATAATATATTTTATCTATAAAAAATATAGATTTAAAATGTTTTTAAAAAATTTAAAATACAATTTATAAGTAATAAAAAAACTAACCATATAACAATGTTTAGTTAATTAAATTTGAGAATTTATAAAAATTATTATTAAATTAAATTAATAAATCAACTTTTTTTAAAAATTATAAATTTTATATATATTATATTTTTAAATCTATTAAAAATATTATATATTTTTAATTAAATTTAAGAATATATAAAAAATATTACTAAATTAAATCAATAAATCATTTTTTATAAAAATTTATGAATTTTGTATATATCATATTTTTTAAATTATTAAAAATATTTTATATTTTAATAAACACATACTTATATTCTATATTATTAATTCTCAAATTCCTATATCAATCTTGATATTAATGTTTAACGTAATGTATGAGTGTTTATTGAAAAAACAAAACAAAAAACATATTAAAAATATTAAAGTTAAAAGTGGTATTTGTGTTTAGTGTAATGCATGAATGTTTCTTAAAATAAATTTAAAACAAAATATTTTAAAAATATTAAATTTAAGAATTATGTAAATATATAAATATTATCTATTTTATTTTTAATTATAAATTGATTATTATTATTAAATAGTAATTTATTAAATAATTAAATATTAATTTTAAAAAATAAATTGCATCAAATAAATTATTTAATTTATTCATTAGTTTTTATTTATAAAACTTGTTTGAATTGTGAATTTATTTGTAGTTATACAAATACAAATAAGCTATGTTGAATTTTATCATGGCTAAGAGTAGTTGAATTAGTCATTATGTATGACTCGTTTTTATAGCCAAATTGTAAAATAATTTTGTGGCTGAATGAAATCCAACTTGCAAGTTATTGAAATATATATTGATTCCAACAAAATCCACTTAACTGAAAAAAATTAATCGCCTGCTAAATTTGAAAGATTCTTCACGTGTATAATATATATATATATATATATATATATATATATATATATATAACACGGACTTGGCTACACGAAAAAACATGAAATGTTAATGTTGTATATGTAGACAGAGAGCGATGAACATCATGACTATCAAATGCAAGGCTTGACAGGTAGATTTAGGGCATGCCATGCACAATGCCATTTGTCAAAAAGCAGGTTACCACAGGCATTGACACGTTCAAGGTCATGAAAGATAGATATGATACTTTGTATGCATGCATGCCCTCCATTTGTTTGGTAGCAGAGTATGATCCCACGTCATGGACATGTCTGCAGCGACACATGTAGTTCACACGACCGAAGTCTTGATCGTCATCATGGCCGTTGTGTAAAATTGTTGCAGATTTGTGTAAAATCCACTTGACTGTGCTTCCGGCCTTCAAATATCCTAAAACTCGTCTTTGTCTCTACGGCTGGGGTTATTTCAAAGGTATGAGATCATTTTCTTTATTGTTTTTTAAATCTGTTATTGAATTTTTCTGAATATGCCTCATTTCCATGTCTGCATTGTTAAAGCAGTTCGAGTTGGAGAGCATTTTTTCAGCTTAGAATTCATTAATTTCTCTAAATACACCTAATTTATCTTCATCTCCGTTAAAGCAATTCGATTCTTACTACGTGGTGAAGTGCTATGTTACAAATATTTGAATGACTCAAATTTGCTACAACTAAGCATGTATTATTTCTTCCTTCCTTAGTTTTGTACATACCTGTACGCAGAAGAAGGCAAGACTGAATATATGGACTTTCAACTACAACTATGCGTTATTGTTCAACTACAATTGCTACTTGTTGTTCGCTTGTTGTTCGCTTGTTGCTTAGTTAGAACTTTGGATGATCTACATATTCACAGAGCACAATTATTTAACATTTTTTTATTGGAAAATTTTCCTTATGCCGGCATGACTTAGCATTTGTATGTAATGTAAGCAAGAAACCAGTAAACCACAATGAGGATACCAAGTTAGAATTCTTAGTGCTTCGATTGAATATCTAGGCCACGACTGAGGCTATCAGATTAGAATTATTATCTGGGGTCATTTATTCCTTTTATGAGGTATAATTGGTGGCTTTTAGTGATACATGGGCAAGATGGGATGTGGCAAAGAGATTGCAGATAGAGATCTGGAAATATTTAAAGGACTAGGTCGGGAAGAGTGTTGAAAATGGACAAACTATTGTGGGAAATGAAATGAGAGGTTGAGCGGAATGGGCCACAGGCCGGGTAGAATGTGTAAACAAGTTGTTTCAGTTTTGGTTTAAGCCGTAAATAAATCTCATTGCAGGCATCGTTAGCGTTGTAAAAATGTTTTTGCAGGAAATATGTCGGATAACAACAAATATATTTGCAGGTTAGCTTTATAGATTTGAAATTATTAATGAGACTATTACAATAGCATGTTTTTCCCCTAATTTTAACTTTTATTAACTGGAAATTAAATGAGTTTCTACATTTATAATAATCGAGGCAGGTTATCGAGGCCTTCAGGAAAAGAGATTTCGAATAGACCGTTGATTTTGACATGAGAATTTTACAGGTAGACTCGAAATTGTAGCCTTCTTAGTGCATTGTGGTATAATGTGTTCTTTTAAATTGCAATCCGAGATACTCATATTGGATTTTCCTTTATTTCTTCAATTGCACCTCCTCCCCATCTAGTAATGTCGATGGAGTGTTTGGTTACAGGATGCGTATTTCTCCTTAAATCTACACGATCAAAGGACTTCTATTGTACTACTTTTTTTGCTTCTGAATTCTTGGTACCTCCTCCCCATCTAGTAATGTCGATGGTGAGTTTGGTTACATGATACATATTTCTCCTTAACTCTACACATAATTGAAGGACTTCTATTGTACTCTTTTTGCTTCTGAATTCTTGGTAATTATTTATTTTTTATGTATTTGTGCAGGGTGGTATGCATATATATATTTTTCTTATCTATTGTTTCCGTGGTTGTAAGTAGATGAAAAACTTTGGTGATTCTATAATGTATTATTATAATATGTTGAGTGCGAGCAAATAGATCATCCTGATTTGTCAGAAAATATGGCTCCGCATATTTTTGTATGGTAAAAGTATTATGAGGTTGTAAGTAGACGAAAAACTTTGGTGATTCTATAAAGTATTATTATAATATGTTGAGTACGAGCAAATAGATCATCCTGATTTGTCAGAAATTATGGCTCCGCATATTTTTGTATGGTAAAAGTATTATGATGTGACTAATGAGGAACTAATGAAGTTGATGAATCCTTGAATGATGTTTCCAATGAAAACAAACTCTACAAACTCTTTGTGGAGTTCAAAGATCCTATAATATAAAGTTGCCAGAACTATGAACATACGACAATTGAGGTTTTTTGGTCATAAATATTTTCAGCGGGCGGTTAAAATATGTGCAAGACTGCAATGAGGCATGAAATATTAAGTGTGGAATATTACTTCATTCTTGCAAAGCAGCCGATCACAGAATTTATGTGCTCCAGCCACGGATGACGTCAAAATAATAATGACGGGTCAGGAGTAGGGGATAATGATGGCAAACAGGGATAATGACTGACAAAGATGATATGATCGGTCATATCAGCGAATGAGTATGCCACACTTAAACCAATAAACCAATTAATGACTGTTGACGTGGCATGTTTTTGTTTTTTTTTTCTAATTTTTTAATTTTTATTATATTTATAATTCAATAATTATTTTGCATACCAGGGAAAATTAGTCAAGTCCATGTACTTTACCAATCAGAAATTAGATAATCTAATTTAAAAAAAATGTTAAAAATATTTTTAATTTTAAAGAAAATCATTTTAATACGTAAGTTTTTGAAAACTTTAGAAAACATGAATGTAAAAAATTATAACAAAATAAAGTCAAAGAGATATAACGACCAAACGATCGCTATAATCCCTGCAGAGCAGGGACTAATAATTTATTTTTACATAGAGAGTAGTGGGATGTATTTACAAAGGGATTGAGATTTGATTAATCAATTTAGTGTCGAGCTAAGTTGTGATTTTTTTTTCTTTCTTTTTTTAATTAGAAAATATACATCTTAGGGAATATTACTCGACATTCCCCCATTTTAAGGACAATACCCAAAGTAAACTAGAATATGTAAAAGCTTAAAACTTTTATAATACAAAACTTAATATCGTTACAACAATATATCATTAAAAACTCAACCTGTTACTTGTGGAAATTAAAACTAAATGAGGAGGATAATCCTCCTCCTCTTAACCACCATTCCTAGACCCATGTTACAACTGTGACCTTTATTACTATAGTTATTTATAATACATATGAATGAAATGTGTAATATAATGTCCATAATGTGAATACTTTAAAATGGAATGTGTATATAATGTCCATAATGTGAATACTTTAAAAGGGAAAAAATGGTGTATGTGCAAATAAACATATTAATAAAAATAAATAAATAAAATAAAATATATCTTAACTTAATATTTTAAGCATAAAAAAAGCTATGCCTCAATTTTATTTGTATCTCTTTTAATACTTAAAAAATCCAGAGTTTAAATGAGTTTACTCTCATTTATAATAAGTGCATGTACTTGTATCAAGAAGCCCTTTAGTTTAAGAAGATCATATATCATTTGGGAAAGTGGGAACCATTGTTAACCCTAAGGGAGAAGGGAGTTGGGGTCTCAAACATATTCATATGTTTAACACATTATTTGTTGCCAAAAGCCTCTAGAATCTCATCACAAAGGATAGTTTGTGGAAGAGAATTATTATCCAAAAGTATATTGTCCTTAGGTCATTGTAAGATTGGATTAAAAGTGAAAGGAAGAATGTCGAGAGTGTTTCTAACCAATGGAAGCATTAGTCTTAGCTTTTCCTATAATTGGTAATCATCTAGCTTGGAAGGTGGGTAATGAAAGACTTGTTGTTAAAATAGGAGCAAATGCAATTATGAGTTGTGATAATGATACATATCTTCATGTTGAGTTGATTAATAGACTTCAAGAGATGTGATATTTTAATTTAGATCAAGTAGTGGACAATTGATTTACTATTTATGACGTCGGAGTTGGAAGACAACTTAGAGAACTTTGACTATTGGGATAGAGGATGAACCAGTTGATTATTGGAATGGCTATTTGGCTGAATTGAAGAGAAGTCACATAAGAATTAGGGAGGATCCATATGTACTTGGGTGGTCTAAGAATAAGATAGGAGGAAGATATGTACCTAGGTTGGGTTATTGTTCTTCACAAGCTAATGAGCAACAAGAGATCAAATGGTGGTGGTACAAAATTTGGAAGGTCAAGGCTCCAAAAAAGACTATTATTCATATGTGGCTTGTTTTGGAAAATAGAGTGCTAACTTGGAAAATGTTACAAAAGAGGTGCACTCAAGGGTCTAGTTTTTGTATGCTTTGCAAATGTGTTGAGGAAAATATTACTCATATGGCCATTTAGTGCCCTTTTACAGTTTAAGTTTGGAAGGATATCAATCAATGGTTAGGATTTCAAAATATATAGGCTGGGATGAGTATCGAGGATTTCCTTAAGAGTTTGTTCCACAGGAAATATCTCAAGGAGTTGAGAGCTATCCCATTTATGGTGATATAGGGCATTTGGCTAGCTCGATATGCCCCACTCTTTGAAAACAAACAAATTCTCTCCATCTAGGTATTTGCACATATTTGTGTTATTTTTCAACATTGTTAAAGGGTCATAGAAAACAAACCGCCTCATCAAATTAGGGAGCTACAAATAAATAAATCGTAAGCTTAGGAATTTTTGTATGGAGCCTAGCAAGGGCTTGAGTACATTAGCAGTTTGGGAGGTATTTTATGCTTTATTGAAGAACGTTTTACTATATTTAAAGCGTGTATTGGAAATAGTTCCAATAACAATACCAAGTTAATGGCATTTGGAGTTTTATCAATGGTTGATCTGGACAAGAGTGTACAAAGACTACAAGTTTTTGGAGACTCTTTTAAGGATGAAGAATGGGCAACTCATTCATAATGTTGCATTGTAGATTTTAGCAAATTTGATTGAAGTGAATTCACAATTGTTTGAGAGGATATCCTTTACATGTGTCTTTTGAGAACATAACATTGAAGTTGATGCACTATCTAAGTTGGGTTTGCAATAAAGTGCAGAGTTCGTATGGCTAGAGGAAAGTGTTGATCGGATTTCAACATAATTAAGACTTTCATTATGAATTAATCACCTTAAGATCCAATCTTATGGTTGTAGATTCAATTTTAATTATCTTATTGTTGAGAAGGTGTCACAAACATAAATAAAATAATAAATAAACATAAACTAACAATTAATTAATAATAATTATAATTATAATTATTCTAAGAGGACACGACTCCTCTCTAAAGGTGCCTAACAATATATAAAAAAGACTCTCAATGTAATATTATTCATCACATTCAATTATCATTCAATATGTATTATTTATGAAGATGGATCTCTTCTTTATCCGGATACGGATTCCCCATAACACACGGATTCGATGTTACATTGGTATCAGCCCCTTCTTGGGCATTTCGTTGATTTGGCTTTTGGCCAAATAATTTGAGAGTTTCTCCAAATTAGATCTTTGACCTAAAGAAAATAAAAAGAAAAAGAAAAGAAGATAGTGAGAAAAGAAGTAAAAAAAGATTAAAAAAAAAAAGAGAAAATAAGTAAGAACAAGAAGTAAGAATAACATTCATGAAACCACACATGGTTTTATGAAAGTGCACATGGTTTTGTGAGCCCTTGGTTTTATAAAACCATCCCTTGATTTTATAAAACCAATTCTTAGTTTTATCAAGAAACCAACTCACACCCTTACTTGGATATTATTAAAAAAAATAACTTTATAATAATGTTATTATTTACAAATAATAATTATTATTATATTGATTTTATTACTTATTATTATCTTGATTTCATTAATAATAAATAATTATTATTATTATTAATTAATCAAGTTCCACATAAATCACTGGGAAAACTTTTACGTTGGCCATGAGGTCAAAATGGGAAGAATTGGATATGCTTTTTGATGAGCAAAGGAAAAAGATGGATAAGATGTTTGATCGTATGGAACAATCAATGGTAAAAGCTACTCAAAAAGCTATTAACAACGCCTTCAATAAAGTGATCCAGCAAGGGAGATCAAAGGCTTCTCAAGACAAGGAATCAGAACCTAAATCTATATCTGACGTTTAAAGCCCTGAAGAAAAACTAGATAAAGAACATAAAAATGACAAAAAGGAGGAAGATATAGAAAATCATTATGGCAACCAAGATGAGATCAATAATATTAATCAAGATAATAAACAAGACAAGGATACAGAATATCCTAATAATGATGAAAATAACAATGATATATATGATAAAGATGGAGATGATATTGACCAAGTTTGCGAGAAGAGCCAAGCCAGTGTTGCTGACAATAACAATGATCAATGCAACGATAAGGGATCGATACCACAGTGTGCAAAAGAAATCAAATCAGAGAAATCAAATGTTTCAGATTTAAACTATACCTTGACTATCCTCTCACCTCAAAAGAACATCAGTGAGAACAACTATAAGATTAATCAGACACAAGATAAGATTGGCATCAAGTCTGTCAAGTCTCTCCAGTTGACGACAAGAAGAGTTAAGATCTATAAACAAGAAAGCGGTAAAAGCATAAACGAAACTTCACCAAATATATATTTAATGCATATTCCGAAGCAAAAGAAACAAAAGGAAGTAATGGTCGTAGTCAAACTTACATGTCTCAAGTCATCAGTTCGACATAGAGGCAGAATAATAATAAAAAACGGCATCAGCAAACTAAGCTTTGAGGACAAAGCTTCCCTTCAGGGGAAGGCAATGTCACAAACATAAATAAAATAATAAATAAACATAAACTAACAATTAATTAATAATAATTATAATTATAATTATTCTAATAGGACACGACTCCTCTCAAAAGGTGCCTAACAATATATAAAAGAGGCCCTCAATGTAATATTATTCATCACATTCAATTATTATTCAATATGTATTATTTATGAAGATGGATCTCTTCTTTATGTGGATACGGATTCCCCATAACACACGGATTCGGTGTTACATTAAGACTTTCATTATGAATTAATCACCTTAAGATCCAATTTTATGGTTGTAGAATCAATTTTAATTATCTTATTGTTGAGAAGGTTAATTAGATTTTCTACATGGAACATTGTAACATGTTAGTTGATAAACTATATAGTGAATTCATGATCCAAAATGGATGATTATATAATTTGTCATCTATTTTGGTACTTTATGGATGGAAAAATTCGTGCTACTAGCTTATAGGGCCCATTTGATGGCTAGGTCTGTAATGTCCCTAACCCTTAACTAAGGTTAAGGGTGCTAATATTAAGACTGAGTTGAGTTCAAGCGCAACATATTGAGAAAAAATATAGTTAGCCAATACTTCAAATAATCAAACTCTTGATTCTAGAGTCAAATTATTTATTGAAGTTGCGATATTTAATTAATTACTAAATTAAGATAATGTCGACACTTAATTACGATACTTAATTAAATTAATTACCATAGGACATAATCACAAAAAAACGTGATTAAGGCATGTTGATGATCATCCTTAGTGATAATAAGGTCCTAAAACCGATTCATGCTTTATAAATTGTATTAATGTTGAATTCACAATTGTTAAATATTTGAGTATTGTTGTTATCATTTTTTCCGCAAACTAAGTTAATTTTTGTTTTGTTATGTGTGTGATGTTGGTGAGGATGAACAGTTAGAAAATCACACATCAATACACATCCATAGGCTGTAACCTACAACCACACCACAACCAAATCAAAGCAAAAGGCACCGACTGCAATCATAGCCAACTAAATCAGCTCCCGTTAGTTGTCCCCTACAACCAATTTTTCACTAATATATTTCAGATTGTATGGCTGCCTCCCTCCAACCATCAATCAATATTACATTATTCAAACTCATATATGCAAATAGGACCAAATCCATGCACATAACATTTCCAATATAACAATCGGTGCACTCATCCTAGCACCGAGAAAACTGTTGGTCCAAAACATACATATCCTGGTCATCCATAAAGTTTTTTTTATGAAACGAAAGGTGGTCCTTAATGGAAACATTGTTTTGGATGTAATGGAATAGGTCTCATGACTCATAAATGAGAATAAATGGGTGAAACAAAACCTATGGTTTCGCCCCTCTCATCACCATTAGTGTTACATTCATAAACTAAGGAGGAGGGGAGAAAGAATAGAAAATAGAGGAGTTCCAATACGAAGCATCAAGAGCCATCCAACCTACATATAAATCATGTCACATCATCCATAAACAATTCTAGAATTCATTTCAGCCTCTGTGGCACATAAAAGTAATAAAATAACATAAATAAGTATATGAACAAATACTTACCTTTAATAACAATTGGCTGCAGCAAGACAACTTTCTTCCCAACCGTAGACACAGTCAATCCTTCCTCACTTGAACAGGTCACCCCCAAGATAATACCATGGATCCACAGGTATAGACACACTTAGTCTAGCAAATCTCGGAACTACCTCTTCCAAAAACCACAATGCTTCCCACTACTACTTTCTTATCTATCTCCATTGCCTATGGGATGTGACTCCTCTCACCAACCCATTTCCTGGCTTCATGTGTGAGAACCTGGACTAGTAGAGTGATATAACATGAGCAAATGGAAACAAATATACTCACTCTACGTCTCAGCACACTCTCAATACTATGAACATTCCCAACATGGTGAGATAGCACAAGTCAATTGATCCAACGCTCAAGATTAGATTCAACAAGAAGAGTGCACATGTATAAATAGTTTAAGGAGGGAAATTCGAACCCAAGGTGGCCAAATAGAATTGGTTTGAGTTTGGTTGGGCTTCATCATGGATACTTAACTCAAATTAGTGTAGTGGTGGCCTAGTTAGGAGATTCCATTTCCCAGATTAGCACCATGAGGATGAGTTACCAAAAACCAAGGAGTGGAGCCATGAAGGGCTCGAGGAGGCACACTAAGCGGCATAAGGGGGGTTACAAAACATGAAGGAGGGCACATTAGGTGAGAGAGGAGATTCAATAGGGTCATAAATATCATAGAAGCACAAAAATAGAGATGAATGGAGGAGTGGGGCGCACTTGTGGCGGAGAGGGTTCATAAATGACAAAAACACATAAATATGAGGGAATTTATCACAAGGAGGGCGCACTAGGAAAGAGGGGCCCACTAAGGTATGT
This sequence comes from Larix kaempferi, assembly GCA_027924585.1. NCBI lineage: Eukaryota > Viridiplantae > Streptophyta > Pinopsida > Pinales > Pinaceae > Larix > Larix kaempferi. The sequence goes on along the minus strand of BSBM01000976.1, from coordinate 2,012,100 downwards.
ATAATGTGCAATAATAACTCCATAGTTCATCAAAATCAAAATTGGGTTCCGTTGTACAATGTTTAGGTGACCAACACTACTAAAGTCACCAATGCACAAAATGAACTAGGATGGACAACTATCATCCAACAAAAAGTTCAAAGGTGCTAGGGATGTCCCCCATTCCCTCTCACTCCATGAGATCCATGGTCTCCCATACTCTTTTAGTTGCCTTTGCTCAACCAATTGTTTATTTAATTAATAGCAAGAACATTCAATGATAACAACATTAACATTAACATTAATAATAATAATGTCAAAGTCCATAATCACATCATCAAACAAATGAGCATAAGTCCATAGTTACATTAACAAATAGAGCATAAGTCCATAGTTACATTAACAAATAGAACATAAGTCCATAGTCAAATAAAACACAATAAGTCTGGGGTATTACAAGGTCCTACTTTGGTGATTTGGGGTCCATAACCTTTCAAAGCTCATTTGAGGCATTAAATGATTGTTTTGGGGGTCAAAACTTCATGAAATTGGCTTTCATCTTCTTGATGTTGTTCTACACATTAGAGCTTTCCAACGACATGAAAAATCACCTCAATTAGTGTTCGTATGCAGATATTATGCCTCCCGTAAGTTGACCTATATTTTGACCTCCATGATACAAAGTGGATGCGATGTTAGCTCACATTAATTACACACGTGGAGTTGGTCTCAAGTGGACTTTCAAGAAGATTCTAAAAGGTCCAAAACACTAACATTAATTAGGGGTTGAAAAATGAAAAAAAAACTAACCCTGGATGGCTATCAAACCAAGTAAAACATTGGGTCACTAGGAAAGGAAGGGGTTTCATTCTTATTGTATTATGTATTGGTTCATAGTCGAACATAGCATCTAGGAGTGGATATTGAAGTAAATCGTAGGAAGTAGAAGGTCCTATAACAACCATATTGGCCATAGCTTCTATGGCAACTCCATAGTGAGTGTCCCTTTCTTTGTATTTGCACTTCATAACCGAGAAGAAAAGAACATAGCATAGGCCTCACCTTCTAGTTGTGCTTTTCTTGTATTGGATTTTCCCAGGTGTTCATTGTTGGATGGCGTGTTATTTGCTTAGCTTCTTTCATTTTAGTTTTAGTTTATTCAATATTCCACGCATTAAGCTAGTAACAATTTAATTTGAAGATCTAAGGAATATATTGCATAATAAGGGAGTTTTCATAATATTGTAAGATTTGTTGCAATGAACTATTCCAGTGGAATATCCATGGCAATTTACAAATCAATCTAGGTATTGGAAACTAAAGGAAGTATATGATGATGATAAGTGTGGGATGATCATGTTGATTTTTGGGACATTTAGAGGATTGCTTAAACTCTTATTGTTGGTTATAACATTGTTATACTCCATATTTATGTAACAATGCTAAAGGCCCTTGAAAAATGTGCTTTCTATTCTCTCTTTTTTAACACAAGCTGAATTAGGATTATATTAAACAGTTGAGTACAACTATCCTTGACATAAATTTAAACAAAAACAAAATTTTGACTTTGTGTATGTTCTTTTGGATTTCGCTATGTCGAGGTTTAACCAGGATGACGTGTTTTGAGTGGACTCCCCACCCATCTTCAGGATCTGGTGGGTGGAAAATCTGCATACTAAGAGAAAATTTATTGTTACTAGCAGAGTCCATTCCAGATATTTCTCTGTTGTATACAAAAAATTACCAACAATTTTTTCAACTACTTCTATCACATGGGTGTTTCAAGCTTAACATAATGATTACAAAATATAGCACAAAAAAACATATCAAAAGAGGTTGTTGTTGAATACCATCTAAACTATCCTTGCCTATCCATTTTTCCTCGAACTAGTTGAATTACTAAAACTTCATCCATGGGCCTGGCTTCATATGAGGGAGATTCTTGATAATGACTACAACGATTCATTTCACCAGTTGTTCCAGATCCTTTATGACCTCATCCATCAAAGCAATTTTCTCACGCATATTGTCATTCAAGTCATTTGTGTGAAACTCAGGACAAGCTATATTGTTTCCATTATAGCACGTTTCCTCAACCAGGGTAGCAATTTTTGGGTGCACTCTCCCAACCCCTTCTTGAACTACTCGCAACTTTCTTTTAAAATCCTCCAGATATCATCTGAAGCTAGCATAAATTTCATGCCAGGAGGGCATGGTTCCTAAATCTGCCGCAAGAAGGGAAAAGGCACTCTAGTCTATGGAAATATTCCCTTGATCATGTTTACCCGAAGGAGTGGGATGGTCAAAAGTGTTTGTATTCGGACAACTAGGATTGACAAAAATCTCATAAGATAGATGCACATAACTCTTCCTCCCTACCCGAGGGAGGGGATGCACATAAAGGTATGGGATTATTCCACTCAATGACTGTAAATCTAAAGGTGGACAAGTCTCGGCAGAGATTTTCCTCCTCGTTAAGGAACTCAAACTACGGCTTCCCCCAATTTGTTGTGTTACTATGATGATTATACATCGTATTCTCTTTGAAGTCGCCCTTATCAACCATCGAATCCTTACTTGTGCAAGCATGAACCTTTCGAGAGGAGTATAGGACCGTTCTTGTGGTGGCCTTAATGCCACATTCATTTAGTAAACCCAGTGCAATAACTCTGGAACATACTCGTCTCATCTAGTGACCGCGACATGTCCTCATTGTGAGAATGGTCTTGGGTTTGGTGTCTAGATGGGGGGTACCAAGTTAATCCCTTCTTAATCCTCTTGCTCAAAGATGTTACCATACTCTTGCCTTCGATTCTCCCTAGGCCAACAACCCATTTATTAATTTTTAGCATGGGATCCACTTCCTTGTCGAAGGTTGGTTATCAAATACTATCATTCCTTGATAAAGCTTTGTTTTTTTATTTGCCAACTCATATGTTAACCCGTTGTTTTCTCGCTTGATATGAAACAAGGAAGCCGAGCTTAGGATGAGAAGATTATGAATTATTTTATAAATTCTTCCACAGTTGGATGGATTATCTTTGTAGGGTCTTCACGTTTTTTGGATTACAAACCTGGAGTCACCAAAGATGAGGAGTTTTGAAATGCTTAACTCAGTTAAAATTTCCATGCTTTGCAATAAAGCCAACCATTATGCATGGTTATTTGTTCTTCTTCCTAGTCCCCAAGCGAATGTTTTCACAAGTTTTCCCTTAGGGTCCATGATGACTCCTCTCGCTCTTGCCACCCCAATTCTTATTGGAATATAAAATGTGATTTTTTCCTTGAAAAAACAAGAAGCCATTGAATTTACATAAAATAAATTTACTAATAATAACCAACATATATCCATCTTAATGACAAATATATGAAGCAATGAGAGGGATAAAAAACAAATATAGGTGCTTAAAAGATTGAGGTTGAAATGGATCTATGTTGGTTTTTCTTTGTTATTATTACCAATTATTACCATTGACTTTCTTTCACTTTCTTTTCTTTTATTGTGGTTTCTTTTCACTTTTACATTACAAATCTAATTTTGTCTTTTACTAGCATTATGTTACATGTCTCATCAACATTGAATTGTAGAGTGTACCTTGCTTGTGTCAATATAATTATTTAGAATTATATATATTGATCATCACTATATTTTTTCCTAGGAAAACCTCAAGGATTACGCCTCTTCCTTAGATTCCTAGATGGAGGGAGGCTCTACTCTAGCCACAATAAGGATTGATAACCTTGTGGGACTCAAATGGATTTAAATTTGTATCCATGGCCTTCCCATCAAGAACATGCCTTGGGTGGATGGTTCAACTAATCGATCTAATCTTCATGTCTCTATTTTTTTATAAGAAAAACCTCACAAGATCCCACCTTCTTCCCTGTAATATCTAAGTAGAAGGAGGCTCAATCACCAACTACAATAATTGTATATAACCCAAAAAAAGTAAATTATATTTGAAGTTATAACCCATGACCTCTTTATTAAGAACAAACCTTGAAATAATACTCCAATTTTTTTCTGTCAAACTTGTCGATCTGTCAAAATTCCTTGGGAAGTAGAAAGAATTTCTTTATTAACAACAAACCTTGAAATAATAGTTTAACCAATTAAAAACAAATTTTAAAAGTTATAACCCATGACCTCTTTATCAATAACAAAAACCTTGAAATAATAGTTCAACCAATTAAAAACAAATTTTAAAAGCCTTTTTCTATTCAGCGTTGTCGTGCGTATAAAACGACATACTGTAAACGGATTAGCACTGTATCGGCGGGTTGTAGCATCTTTTCTGATCACAGGTTTCCTTCTCTCCGGCGCAGTCGGCATTGGTGGATTACACGTTATTAGCACTTCTTATATATTATTCTGAATGCCGTTTCGTTCCCCTAAATATTCTTCCCCTATTTGTAGTTGTCGTCGCATATTCCTTACTGATTGGAACTGACGCTGTAGGTTTTGGCATTGTAGTTTTCATCTGGCAGGTAGAATCCGTTAAATTTCTGGGTGCCGTTGGTATTTTAGCTTCCAGAATGGGGGAAAATATACCGGTCCCCATTATCCCGGCGGATAACAACTTGACTGTGTCCGACTTCATGATAGAGGAAGCCGGTTTATTCAAACCGAACGCATTCTTCAAAAACCAGTTAAAAGGAAAGCGGGCACTTAACCTAAGCAGCAGACAGGTGGCGCCTTGTGTCAAGGCGCATAGGGGACATTTGACGGGGGGAAGGTCACCTGCTGAAGCTGTGGTGTCGGACCCGTCTGTCGGCAGCGCTCGTGGTTTACCTGGTTTGGGTAACTGTGACAAATCTGGGTCTTCTTCCCGCGCGGCTATAAGGTTGAATGGGAAATACTTCTGCAGACCTGGGGAGGCATGGTTAACTGTTGGAAGGGATATTGGCCTCGAAGAAATAGTGGAGTTTAACATGACAGTGCTGGTTGGCAAGTTTTCATACCACGCCATGAATTGTCGAGACATTGTAAAATGGGTGACGGAGAAGTGGCTTCCCATTCTGAAATACACTCCACAGGTCTTTGCGTTGGCATGTGGTTGGTATGGGTTCAAATTCGAACAAGAGGCGCATTGTTCCCTCATTTTGGAGAGGTTATGGCTTTATGGTTTGGGCAGCTTAATGCTGCAGAAATGGCAGACCGATTTTGACCCTGAATCTGCTTCGGTTCGTCTTAGGCATTTATGGGTGCTCCTTCCGGGTCTTCCACTGGTACTCTGGAATCGCGAGGCTTTTGAAGCCATTGGAAATAGTATTGGGCGGTTTTTACACGTTGATGAGGAGCACCTTAATGGATTTGATCGCCGTATGGGCTGGGTCCTCGTGGAGGTGGACATTTCTTTGGGTCTAATTGATGTTCTTAACATTAATTGGTGTGGACGAAAGCTCTCTCAGGTCATTGACTACTGGGGCATTCCATTTCGATGCTCAAATTGCAAAGGTGTGGGGCACTTGTGGCGGCAATGCAAAGCTCCGGCATCTTCTGGTCGTATTAAAGATGGGCGTCCGTTCTGGTCCTCTAATGATAGTAGCGATATCGAGTTGGATTTGTCGGGCTCACTGGACGACTATTCAAACAGGGTACCCAACCTTGCTGCTTCGGACTCGGCCTTGTTCCGCAAGTTGGAATCTTAGGACCCTAACTTCTTCCATTCACTAAATGGTTTGGATATTTCATTTATAAATGCGTTAGATATAAACAATAGAAATAATGGAAATTATATGAGTCGTTGGCACCACATGGCAACAAACTCCTCCGAGTTTGAACTGGGTAATATTGAAACTTCTGGAAATGATGACCCTGTCTCCGAGAACGAGCCGTTTGTGAAAAAATTCACCTGTAGCCCTGCCGATTCCTCCCCGGTCAAATCTGTTACTCCCGGGCTTCCTCTTTCAGTTTCACCGACTGTTATTGTATCTTCCGACTCAGAGCTACCCTTCCTGGCACGGGATGTTGATGGGGGTGGAAGAGAGGAGTCGAAACCTGACGGGACTTCTCTTGTGTCTGATATTGGGCGGGAGGGGTCTAGTGGACTGAACCCAGTGAATATGTCAGGGATAGCTTGCCATAATGTGGGTCCGGGCATACCTATGGATCCAAAAGAGAAAATGTTGCTTATTCCTTCGTACTCAGAGATGGTAAAGAAGACTCCTATTCCTATTTTTTTCAAAAACTGGATGGTTGATGTGACTGAGCCATCAGCGCAGGATTTGGGGGGTTCTATGGGCTTGAAGAACTCTGGCTCAGATGGGGCCACTAACAATTCCTTTGTGGCTCCCCCTGAAACAATTGGCATTATATGTGTTAAAATGGGGGCACATAGGGGTGGCTTGGCCCCGGAATTCTCTCCTATTAAAACGAGAAGTGCTAGGAAAAATAAGAAGGTCATCCTGGGGGGGATTGAGGATGACCGATGCAAGGTGGACTCCCCCAAATCTTCTGAAACCCGGGCTCTTAGAGGAATTAAAGCCCTTGCAAGGGTTCGCAAATGATTTTTTTCTCCTTAAATATCCGGGGTGTGGGGGGTCTACCTAAACAATTGGCCCTCAAGCACGCCCTTCACATTACCAATCCTGATTAGGTTCTTCTTCAGGAAACTATGGTTTGTGGCGAGAAGGCTCGCATTTTTTTTAATAAAGTCAAGCCGGGGTGGATGGTTTGCACTGTGGATGCTATTGGTCTTTCGGGTGGTCTCTTAGCTGCCTGGAATACATTGGTTTTGAGACTTAATCCATCAATCATCTCGCTGGGTATCTTATTGTCCGACAATATCAGGGGATCGGAAAAAAACTTAAATATTATCAACTGTTATGGGCCATATTGTGATAGGGTGGCTTTCTGGGATTTGGTTGCCTCGAGTCACCTGCTGGAGTTGGAAAATTTGGTTCTAGCCGGGGACTTAAATTTCACTTGGGGGGATGATGAATTTTGGGGCACTGTGGCTAGAAGGGATCCTCTCGGCTCATATTTCAGTAATCTCTTCATGAAATACTCTCTTGTTGATGTGGCCTCGAGGCCAATGGCTCCAACTTGGTTGAATGGTAGAATGGGGGAAAATATGATTCAGAAGCGCATCGATCGGTTCTTAATATAGGAATCCCTTCTGGATTGTTTTCAGAATTACAGGTCCTGGATTCATCAAATAAAAATCAGTGATCATCTTCCTATTATTCTACAATTTGATGGGGAAGCCTCACACCAATCCCTCCCTTTCAAATTCAATTCTACATGGCTTTTGGATGGTGAATACACTTCGGGTGTGAAGACTAAATGGCAACAGATGGATGTTTCGGGGGAGAGATCTGCAATGGATAAGTTGGCGGTGAAACTCAAGGCTATTAAAGATTATACTATGTTGTGGGAAAAAAAAAAGAAGGAATCGATGGGATTGGAACTTGCTGAGATCGAATTGGTAATAAAGACTTTGATGCTGAGATCAGTTGGTTCTGGGCTAAGTCCTGAGGATGTGATAAAACTATCCTCGTTGGAGAGCCGTAAGTTAAAAATTCTTCTTATTCAGGAGAAAACTTGGAGGTTAAAGAGCTGAGCCATTTGGCTCAAAGCTGGGGATCAGAATACAAAAAAATTTCATCAATTTGCGGACTCCAGAAGGATGCAAAATGCTATTTGGGATCTTAATGATCACAGGGGTCAGAGGATCTGGGGGGAGGAGGAATTGATGAATGAGGCTGCCTGTCACTTTCAGGAATACTACTGTGACCCGAAAAACACAAGCCTAGCAGAACAATTCAAGATTATTATGGAGTACCCTCGTATATTTAATGAAGAGGAGGGGGACTCCATATACATGGATGTTACTTTGATGGATGTGGAAAACACATTGCGGGGGTTTGCAAAAGATAAATCACCTGGTCCGGATGGTTGGACGGTGGAACTTTTTATCCACTTTTTTGATATTATGGGGGAGGATATCCGAATGGCTGTGGATGAGTCTCGGATGTTAGGCACGGTCTCTGGGGCTTTAAACTCAACTTATTTGACCCTCATCCCGAAAACATCACACCCGAATAACTATAATGATTTCAGACCAATTTCCCTCTGCAATTTAGTATACAAGATTATTTCTAAGATTATTGCAGACCGGATCAAACCATTCCTTTCCAGGCACATTTCCATGGAGCAGTATGCGTTTCTACAGGGCCGTCAGATCCATGATGCGATGGGGGTGACTCAGGAAATCTTCCGCACGGTAAAACAAAAAAGACTTGATGCACTCATACTACAATTAGACTTGGTGAAAGCTTATGATAGGGTGAACTGGAACTTCCTGAGATTAATTCTGATTCAGATCGGTCTGCCATGGAAGGTGATGAAATGGATTATGGCATGTATATCTTCGGTTAATTATGCTATACTGATTAATGGACATCCAACGGAATTCTTTAAGGCTACCCGGGGCCTTCGTTAGGGATGTCCACTTTCGCCGCTCCTCTTCCTTTTGGTCATTGAGGGCCTGATTCTATCCATTCATAAGGCTAGCAGGGTTGGATTGATTGAAGGCATTAAAATTTCTAGAGATATCTCTGTTACACACTCTTTGTTTGTAGATGATGTAATGCTTTTTGGTAAGGGTATCCTGGAGGAGTGGATTCAATATAAGAAGATTCTTGACTTATTCTATTCGGTTTCTGGTATGATCATCAGTTATATAAAATCTCAATTTTTGAAACACTCCCTATCGATCGATGTGGAATGCTCGATTAGCTCTGTTCTACCATTAAAATTTAAGGAGATTGATGATGGAACAAAATATCTGGGATTCTTCATAAAGCCTACAAATTACCAGAAGAATGACTGGACTTGGTTAGCTAGACGTTTTGAAAGACGTATCAGTCACTGGAGTTTTCGCCATTTATCCTTGGGGGGCAGATTAACGCTGGCAAAAGCCGTCCTGCAGAATTTGGGGGTTTATTGATTTTCACTGTGTAAAATTCCCAGATCCATCCTTTGTCTTATTCGACGGAAGATGTACAGCTTCTTATGGTCGGGTGGTGGAGTTCAAGAAAAATTTCATCTTATAAAATGGTCTGCTTTGGCCCGACCCTGGAAGTTGGGGGGATGGAATATTAAGGACCTGGATCTTTTTGTAATGGCCCTACATGCGAAAAGCCTTTGGCGTGCCCTCTTCGATAATTCTGTTTGGTGAAGAATTATCAGAGCTAAGTACCTGAAGAATATCTCGGTATCAAACTGGCTAAGATTGGACCGGCCTGCTACTTTGGGTGTTTCAAATTTTTGGAATGGGTTGATGGGATCTTACAAGATCATTACACAATGGATTGCGTGGATCCCTGGCAATGGGCGAGACATTAAACTGGGACTTGACCCGATCATGGGGGGGCCTGCGAGGCATATCCTCTCGTTGGAATTAAGGACTCATCTCAGGTCAAATGGTTATTGCTCCCTGGCTCATGCGGCTGGGCAGAATCAGGATGGGCGGTCGCTTTGGCTCTCGGCTCCTCAGTTGGGATTAATAGGTACTTTGGGAAATGAATGGGATGGTTATATCAGGTCATTTTATCATTCAAACCTTCAACTATCATATTCTGCGGATAGATTAGCCTGGTCGTGGGATGTGTCTTGTGGCAAGGTTTCAACTAAATTGGCTTATGAGGCAATGTTTGCAGAGTCCCATTCTAATGTTCGCTGGTGGGATAAAACTATCTGGAAGCTGGTCATCCCCCTCAAGATAAAGTGCTTTATCTGGCTAGCATTGTGTAATAAGATACTTACTTGGGACAACTTATGTCGACGAGGCTTTAATGGTCCAGGATGGTGTCCCCTATGCTGCTCACAGGAGGAGTCTGTTGATCATCTTTTTTCCTCCTGTGTCTTCATCAGGGATCTTTGGAAGCATATCGCATATAAATCTGGTATTCAATTCTGCTGGGGATATCACACTCTCTGTGAGTGTCTGGAGACTTGGTCCTGTCTTCCCTCAGGGTGCTCTGAGCTTCCATACTTTATGATTTGGGAAGTTTGGAAAGCTCGCAACTCCAGAATTTTTGAGAATTTGACACCTCTCCGTGATGGGATATGCTACAGAACCATTGCTGCACACAAGGAATATATTACTACTTTCGGAGCAGATGTTGGCAGGAAGGCTCGGAATCAGAAAAATCGGTATGCTCCCCCGATCCTGGTATTTCCTTGTGGATTCTTTGATGGGGCTGCGGTGAGTCGGAATGGGTCGGGTGGGGCAGGTGCAACAATTCACTTATCCAACTCTGTCTCCATCCATTTCTGGCTTAATCTGGGAAATGGAACCAATACAAGAAGTGAGATTTGCGCCTTATGGCTATTACTATTTTGTGCCCGCATGAGAAAGATCTCATCCCTTGTTATATTTGGTGACTCGCTATCTATAATCTCTTGGGCTAGGGGCACTTCATCACTCAATGTTCTTCTACTTAATCACTGGATGGAAGCGGCCCGTAAGCTTATCCTTGAATTCGAACACATTCATTTTGATCATATCTTCAGAGAGGTGAATTGGGAGGCGGATATGCTATCAAAACGGGCTCTGATCTCTCTGGCGGGGGTCACCATGTGGCAGGAATGGCGGGAGGATATACTATTTACACAGGGTTCTTATCAGTTACATTGGTCATGATTGATTATTGATTTTGCTGTTTTCACTTTATTGTTTTCCTTACGGCATTTTGCGGCTTTATGATTCTTATATGACTTGCAGTTCTGTGTGCAGATCCTTGAATTTCTGAGTCCAACTACTTGTTGGGTGACTTTTCTTTCTCACATACTTTTTGCGGCCTATAATACAGCCTTATGCAGATGCTGCTTGGTACTTGCAGATCGGTTGTAATCTCGTATTAACATTTTGATATATGTTGTTAATTTATGACATGATTATGGGATACTCTTCTGCTGGCGATACCAATGGTGATTGGTATTTGCGGGTGACTATTTATTGGACTTATGTATTATTTTTGATATGTACATATCTTCTGATGTGGCATATGGTTTCGGTTATTCTTCATGGACTCTGTTATGCTTCAGGATGTTATCCTGTTGAGACATTTGGATGTTTTTAGGGACATGTGGCTATTATTTTGGTATTTTCGGAACTAGCTGCTGGCACATGTTGCTGCTGTGACCGGTCACTCCCTGGTCTTTCGTGTGGCAGGGTTTGTATGCTTTTGTATGGTCTGATAGTTGGATATTATTACTATTTCGTATATTAATAGTAAGTTGAATTTTTCTATGGAAAAAAAAAAAATCACACTTAAATAATAGAGAATGTAATTTTCTTCTTCTCATGGGAATGAAATTTATTAAAAAAAAATATTTTAAAAAATATACATTTTTTATAAACATGTAGATAAAATTAAATTCCATTTTTAACTTTTAAAATTTTAATAATAAAATCTTCCATATTTTAAAATGTACAAGTAACCTACTTGATTAAAATGATGAACCCAACATCTCATGGGGAATCTATGATCCATTAAAGTAACTTTTTTCCCCACAATTTAGATGAAACAGCAAAACTTAAAAAAGCGAATCTAGTTGAAACCCTCTGGTTTCACTTGAATCATGGGCCCTTTTACTCAATCTCTGCATTTTATTTATTCATTGCGTTCCATTTATTATGTATTTTATAATGAGTAATGGTAATGTTTTCGATATTGTTTAAATGATTATGTCAAGATAATTTAATATCAATTGGTTTTGGTTTGTGACCACTTTGTTAGTGGATAAACTCAATTTTGGATTTTTATATTATTGGAATTTAGATGTGCGATCTCTATATATAAATTTTTTTACTTAATTTCATGATTTTAGATATTTTTATATATTATATATTAGTTTAATAATTTAGATAGTAATTTTATTTTTGAAAGTCTTTTAAACAAGATAGGGTAGAATAGATGGGAAGTTAATTTATATAAATAATAATAATTGATTATATATTAGGTAATTAATTTGGATAGTAATTTTATTTTTGAAAGTCTTTTAATTTGAGGATTTTTTTTATGATGATAATTGTTACTATTTATTTGGTTTAATTTGTTTTATTGATTTTGAAATAATGATAAGAAATCAATTGGTTTGTCTTAATAGTATTAATATGCTAAAAAAAATGGATAAAATCTTTTCTAAATCTTCGTAATTTTGATGAGTTAATAGGTTAAGAAGATTACTAGTATTATAAATATTTTGAAATTGAGATTTAATGTGGACATACACAAGACATTTTAAGAGAAAGTGTCTTTCATCCTCCATGTTCTTAGCATCACAAAGATGATAAACTCTATCCTCCCACAACATTTTAAGTTTTGTCCTTTTCATGTACGATTAGTGGATAAGGAGGATGACTTGATCTAGTCCATAAATGTAGATGGCGGTTCTTACACTCCTAGTATGGGATATAGGGTCATCTATGAGGAAGAAGATCTTCATGAGCCACCCTACTAGATTCATGTGATTTGGAAGCTAAAACGCCCTCTTAAAGTCAAGTTGTTTCTATGGTTGGAATTATTAAAAAAAATGCATGTTTGGGAAGTCATGATCAAGGGATATTGGATTGGACCTGGTTGGTGTCCCATGTGTTAGGAAACTAATGAATCCATTGAGCATATGTTCATCCACTGTCCATACACAAAGAGGATGTGGGAACACATGGCACAGGTGAAAGGGATCCAAGTTATCTGGAATGGATTGGATCTATAGGATGTTCTTCACTCCTAGATTAACAATGGGGATTTTAAGGATCTTTTGGCTCTCCCATCCTTGTTGATTTGGAGACATTGACTGGCTAGGAACAAAGTTATTTTCAATGTTGTGGTCATTGCCCATGTTGTATATGCTTCTAAAAGTTTGACAATTCTCAGTCTTTTCCCTCGAGATGATGGGCCTCCTACGATACGTGCTAGATTTTCTACTTTTAATCAATAATTATCTAGGATCTTATTGAAAGAATAACACAAGAGACACAAAGATTTTCCTCGAGGAAACCATCAAGGAGAAAACCCCGCAACTTCCTCAGAGATAGAATGATCACCAATACAATGTCACAAAAGTAAAACCCAAAAATAGAGATGGTCTTCAACAACTTCTCTCTTCTCCACTTGTGCGAACTTGTCCTCTCTCTCTCTAATGCAAACTTGTGAGTGAGTGAGTGAGTGAATGAATAAATAGAGAGCCTAGCTCTCTATTTATACTTTACCTTTCACTTTACTTTTTTCACTTGACAAGTCGGCCTCAACTAAAGTTGACTGGGCCGACTCCTTTAGGGGACTTAAAAACCCCATTACAAAAGACTATAGGGGAACTAATGCCCCAACTTACATGGGAGGGTTTACCTCAATGACCTTACATGACCCAAATACAATAATGACTTCTTCGACCGGAGGAATGAACATCTTCGTCGGAGGTACAAATAAAATACAATAATAAATACAAATGAATATCTTTCACAGTTACAATAACATTAACAATACAAAGGGTGGAAGTGGACGTAATTAACATAACAGATTGTCAGGATTACTTTGATGGGGCATCACAGGGCATGCCTTCCAGGGGAGGTGCAGGTGGTAGCGTTTATTTTTCATACCAACATTGGATTAAGTTTTATGCATGTGTGGGCTTGAGAACAAAAAATCTTGTTGAACTTATGGCTTTAAAGTTATTCATGTTGCTTGCACATTCAAAGGGAGCATAAATGGTTGAGCACAAACAATCTTGTTGAACTGATGGCTTTAAAGTTATTCATGTTGCTTGCACAGTCAAAGGGAGCACAAATTATACAGGTTTTTGGTGATTTGAAGCTTGTGGTGGACTGGATGAGGCTGAAGAGATCACCAAACAACATCTAGGACCTCATCCTGCATGACAAAAGTTTTCTTTTGCAGGAAAATCTACAAAGAACACTCCTATAACTATACCATCAACAAAGGGTTTAAATGCAAATCAGTTTCTTAGGGTGGTTCTTTTTTTTTTTTTGTGAGAAAAAAACTTGAATGTTATATGCTTTCAGCTAAGTGACATAGTCACAAAGTTCTAATCATATGTTTTTTTTGTATATGAACTCAAGATATACAGTGAGATACTCATTGTATCATTTGAAGTATCAATGGGACCTATGGACTTTATCTTGAAGAAGTAATGTATGACAAGGCCTTTGAAGCCTCTGAACAAGGTGATTTATTTTAATATATAAATTGTTACTTTTTTTTGGAAAAAGAAAATGTAGTCTGTCAAAGTTTGTTCTACCAAAAAGATAGTTATGATCTTCTAGATTGAGCTTAGTAACCTCTTTATATGATGTTATTTTTTCTCAACCTCTAGTTCTTCATTGCATTGCATTTGTACATTGATATACAAACAATATGAATCTCTTCTCTATATCTCTGATCTATTATTGATTATCAATAACTAATTACCAGCTTATTTATAATATTTGGGTGATGTATAAATATTCTACTAAAAGAAGACATGATAACTCATTTCTCATTTGTTTATATCCTAAATTATATTTATGTGCAATTTTTTGGAAGATGGGTAGGCTTGGAGAAGAAGATGATCCTTTTATATGTTGAAATGTGTTGACCTAATCCATTTATACAAGTGCACTTGCATTAACTTGAGTTGTCCACCTACAATAAAGATGTATGTACCAAGGCAATACAATGACCTATAAGTATAACTAGACTTTGAAGTAATGTAATTGGATCACAACATAATTATAATAATAATAATAATAATCTAATGTAAAATCACAACTTAAATCAATTCGATGTATATTAAAGCTGGTTCATCTATGGCACCAAAAACCCTCCACATAATGATTAATACATTTACATCAAAACTTAATTTAACTATAGGGAAATTTTTGGAAGTAAATTGTATTTAAATTTAGAAACTTTATAAGAAGTTTTTAAACTTCAATATAATTTAACTCCATCACTTTCACTATAATTACAACTTATCAACTAGTTCAATGGTCTACATCCGATTAAGGTTCTACTGTTGGAGACCTGGGCTAATGACATCAGATGTCTTTCGCAGTCTTTTGCCCAGCTGGGCTGCTCTCACATTTACCATGAAGCGAATTCGGTTGCTGATGGCTTATCTAAGCAAGCAGTCTGGCCTATGGATGGTATGATCCACTATGTGGAATTTGTGGACAACGGGGTTGTAGACGAGGGTGCTTACAAGGCATTATGAGTTTGTAGCAGTGCACCCTCTTTGGAGGGTTCTCCTCTCTATCTTTTATTTTTGTATGTTGGTTTTGTTTTGTCAGACACTGATTACAGTCCCATGTTTCTTCTCATCTCCTTTATGAACTATTGTCATCGTTTTCCCAGGAAGGGTATAGAGTTTCGCCTTTTAGAACAATGTTGAACTGCTCTAGACAAGATTCTCTGATGTAACTTTGATTTTTTTTCTTAAAATATCAAGTTACGTTTTTTTCTTCTAAAAAAAATAATAATAAATTACAACTAACCATGGAAATCTTCACATTCGAACATAATATAACATTTAAACTTATATTATTATCATATTTTTCAATACAACATTAAATTATTCCAAGGAAAAATACAACATTAAATTATCATTCCAATGGTCACTAAAGCTAAACTCTAAATTTAGATTTTCTTCTAATTAGAATACAAGTCAACCAATAATATGTGCCTATGTTTAGGCCAAATCTCCAAGGAGTTAGTTAAAAAGTGGACAAATTCAATCTTCCCGATAAGTTTTTTACGAGGTAAAGTTTCACTCTCGTATCTCAAGGATGGGTTAGGGCGAGGCACTAGCAACGCTGGGGAGTTTTCAGCATTGTTTTATACTTTAAAACTTGCTATGAAGAGGGGCATCAATCGCTTACACATTTTCAGGGATTCTAGGTTGGTTATTCAGTGGATGTTGGGTGATGTTGAGGTAAATAATATATTGATTTCTCCTCTTCCGCTTCTATTGAAGGACATCGTGGCCCAGTTCACACACATTAGTTTTTAGCATATTTTCCAGGAACTTAATGTTAAAGTTGATTATTTATTAAAGGAGGGTCTTCAAATGATGGACATTCTTTTGAATGGGTAGAGGAAGATGGTGGACACAAGGTAGCTGTTTGATCGAGATTTCTTGCATAACTTTAATTTTGCTTTGATGCTGTTTTTTTTTATATTGATGTAAAGTTGGTCATGAAATTGATTTTTAGACTTTCCTTTTAGTTCTAATGAAGGAGCAAGGATGATGATTTGCTAGTGAAGAGGTAGTAGTCCCCATGGAAGATGTATGCTTCCAATTACCTTTTGGAATTAGTGTTAAGGGCACCTGAGGATTGTATTTTTTCTTCATCTCAAATAAAAAATATGGTTTTTTTTTTAGGAAAAAAAGTTTCACTCTAATTTACTTTTTTTCTTTTTCTTTTTTCATTTCAATAATAATAATTCAGATTTTCATAAAATAGGCCAAAAATCTCTAAGAACAAAGTTCCTATTAACAAAATGGAACTAAACTTCCAATTTTTTTTTTATCAAATAAATAGTTAAGTTTCTCCAATTTTTTTATCTAACTCTATTTTTAAATGATAATGAACTTCTCTTTAACACATTTCCTCATAAATAAATAAGTCAACTTCTAAGTGCTTTTGATATATATTTTTTATAAGCAAGATCTTTCCCTTAAAGTACTTTTATATATTAATATCATTAAAAAGTTTAAGAATTGAAATTCGATACAACTTCAACGTATAAAATAAAATAATGATTGAAATTTTAACATGTAACAACTTTGGCATATTAAAAATAGTTTTCGATGATAAGGATTCCCCACATTTCATTTCGATATTTCTCCTTTATGCTATACCCCATTACTTATTATTCTCATTCCTTTTTTTGTTTTCATAAATGAGCACCATCATCATTACTTACTTTATTTTAACCCTCCCTTTATGAATGGTTGGGATAATCAATCTACCAGGCTTTGTATTAAGCTAACTTGTTTAAGGTAGGTAAAATTCTACCGTTTTAGGTGTTCTGTTTTATCTTTCATCTATTTTTATCACGTGATTTAAAAAGTTGTACTCACTTAGGTGGGCTAGTACAACTCTGAAGTAGTTTTATTTTAGTATTAAAAAGCTACAGTATATAAAAAGAGTTGTTTGTATCTTTGAGAATGCATTGATTGTTTTAGTCACTGCCATTGTTCTCCATCCACTTCCATAATTTGAGAAGGATTATGTAGTTGATATGATTTGAGAAGGATTATGTAGTTGATAGGAGAGGAAAAATAAGTTATGTGCCTTTTATTGTGTTTGCATTAGTTCCATGGGCGGATAGAATGAAGGAAAAAAATTGGTATCTATAAACGAGATAGATTGTTTTTTAAGTCTCATCTTAGCTAGGATTAAGTATGAACAATGTTAATCATTGATTGGATAAAATTGAGGATGAGAAACTTTCCAACATGTAAATTTTGTATTATTTTTAGTATTTGTCAATCTTCTACATAAATACAACTTAGAGGGTTGATATATAAGTTGGAAGAAGACATCTTCATGCATAAGTATCTTGGAATTTGAATGCGAAGACAAAGATTAATCTCTCCATATCATCCAACTTTTGGTATAGTGACGAGAATTGTTGCATAAAAAATGTCTTGGAATAGTGTCCCAAAAGTTGGAGAAGATGTTCCAGTCTCCCCTACTAGTGTTGTAAGAGTATGCAATGTAAGATGAATCTCCACATGTATAATATCCAATGTGTATGTTTAGTTAGAGTAGAAGGCCTTGTGTTCATGAAAATGTAATATATCTTGAAAGTGTTTTCATTCATACTATTGAGTGTAAGTTGTTGAAGTTTGGGGAGGGAAAAATTGATCCACATTAGGTTATGCTAGTGGGTTATAGAGATGAGTCAAGGTTTCATATGCTCAAAACCAAAATTGGAGTAGCTATTGATTGTTAGTTAAGATGCCTTGTCATCAAGGTGTAAAAAGCTCTTTACAAACAAATGGATAAACAACCACCTAAGAATGTGTTGCTTGAGATGCCTTGAAGTAGGTTGCTAGTGTTGCAAGAGTTGGGATTCCTTACTAATTGAGTCTAGTTTGGGTGGTTGAGAGGAAGAATTGTTACTCTTCCCACTTAGATTTAAATCATGTTTGTAACATGTTATCTCTTTATGAGCCATCATTGATCGAGGCATTAGACATGAGGAATATCTCACCATTTCCTATGAGTTGGAGTGTGGGTGAATAGTTACAAGCAAAAAATTGGGATTCCTCTGAATTGTTGTGGTTAGAGTCAATGATAAGTGCACGAGTTTGAAAATTTTCACCACAAGGTCTATGATCCAAGTTTGTGCGAGAGCAAAATGAAAGAACACATATAGAATATAGTACACGGAGATATATTGCAAGAACACAATGATATAGTAAACTCAAAATCTATAACTTAATGAAATCTAACATGATGTAAAATATAGAATACAAAATAGCTAGCATGGTGGTAGGTGATCTCTGAGAAGAGATGTGGCGGCTATGCTCATCCGTAAGAAGATGAGTTAGAAATGAGGCCAAAAGGGCCCTTTAACATAAAGCATCAATGAGAAAACCCTAAACATCAAAAACCCTAACCCCAAAAGATGAAACGTCCAAAGGTTTGTGGGCCCCGTTGTGGTTAGTTGATATGTCAACTTCCTGGGGGCGTAACTTTTGCATACAATCTCCATTTGGGGCGCTTGGTATCCCGTCAAAAAGGTTTGATTGGGAGGTACACATTTGAAATGGCCCAAACATTGACTTTGGCTACTGTGGCGGCACTGTCGTGCCAAGAAAACATCATTTAGGGCCTCAAAACGGGCTCAAGAGATCAGGACCCAAAAAAACTGTAAAAAAAATGCCAAGCTAGAAAACTGTATTTTGAGCCAGTGGACTAGGTGGGTGTCCACCAATATCGATCTAGATCATTTCTCCCCCCTTGGGAAGCAATGGTCTCCATTGCATCAAGTTCCCTCATCAGATGGGAAAATTTATGTTGAATTTGATTCTTGGTGAGCCACTTGCCATGGTGAAGGAGATGCCCTACTTCAATGACCTGATAGAGTTGAACACATTGTCAACAAGTGTCCTTCACCTATGTATCCATGATCTGATCAACTGTATCCGTCTCCAAGCATTCAAGGTTGATTTTTGTAGGTGTCAATTGCTCTGCCACCTCTGAGGTGTCCAATAGCAATGGATAATATGGACGAAGGAGCTCCACATTAAATACCGGATGCAATCCAAGGAATGGAGGAATGCTTAATTTGAAAGAATTCTCGCTAATGACTTGGTGATGGTGTAGGGCCCATATCGAAGTGGACGAAGCTTGTGATGGGGTCTTGTGAGCCTCTCTTTCAGTAAATGCAACCAAACCTTGTCGCTCACTTGAAAGTTGTGCATAACCTAATGTTGATCATTATATTGTTTGTACTTGGCATTGGGTTTTTCCAAAATGTCATGGACTTGTTGGAGGATGTGTTGAAACCATTCAATAAATTTGGTGGCCTTGTCAACTTCAATTTGAGCATGGGAATATGCCTCATGTGTGGATGCAATTGCCAAAGCTATGTCAATTGGGGCCAATGGTTGGAACCCCAAGCACACTTGAAAAGGGTTGGGGCCAATAGAGCTATGAAGGGCTCTGTTGTAGTTGTGTTGAACATATGGAAGATTCTCATCCCATGTGCGAGGATGTTTAGAATTGTACATTCTTAGAATATGCACAATCATCCTATTGACCGCCTTTATCTATCCATTGGTTTGGGGGTGGAAGGAAATTGATTTGGTGAGCTTGGTGTCCATTAGTGACCATAGGTTGGACCAAAAAGTGCTATAGAACATGCTGTCCCAATCTGAAATGATAGTACGTGATAGCCCAAAATGAACCCAAATATGTTCGAAGAAGAGCTTAGCAGTGGCCTCGGTTGTGATACACTTCTTGTAGGCTGTCATAATAGCCATCTTAGAGAAACAATAACGACCATAAATACATAGTCAATACCATGATTTGTTGAAGGTAATCCTGACATGTAATCCATGGAGATTGATTCCTAGGGCCTGTTAGGAGTAGGCAAAGGGGTGTACAACCCTTGCTTCTTAATGGCGAGTTTGGTGATGACACAAATAGTGCATGACCGAATATATTTGATGACATCATATCAAAGCTTTAGCTAATAAAAATACTTTTGTAGATCTATTATCGTCTTTTCTATGTCAAAGTGCCCTGTCACCCAACTATAATGAGCTTCCCAAATCAGCTTTGCACACTCGCTTGAAGGAACACAGAGATGGCCTAATAGTCCATCCTGGATATGAAAGTTGGAAATTGGTGTGCCCGCACACAGTGTTCGATAGGTGGTACCAAAATTGGGATAATTGTCATCTAGTCAGGACCATCTTGAGGTCTCATGGCGACAAGAGTTGAGCATTGTTGTCAAGGCTACAACTGGAGGTCGACTAAGGCAATCAACTACTCAATTGGTGTTGCCCTTTTTATATTTGATGTTCAAGTGGAATTGTTGTAGGTATGTGAACCACTTTTGGTGGTGATCATTCTATAACTTCCCTTTTGTTTGCATGAACTGAAGGGGCTTGTGATCTGTGTGGATGACCATCTCTTTGCCTAGAATGTGATGCTTCCATTGGTGGAAAGCTTGGACTATGGAATACATTTATTTTTCATAAATGCAGTATTTGCGGTCTGCACCTATGAATGTCTCACTATGGTAGGTCATTGGATGGCCATGTTGAGTAAGGACTGCACCAATAACATATTCTAAAGCATCTATCTCAATCTCAAAGGGTTGTGGGAAATCTGGTAAAGTGAGTAGCGGTGCTAAACATATGTGGTGTTTCAGATACTCAATTGCTTTTTCTTGTGGCTTATCCCAAACAAACTTGGCTTTGGAATTGCCCCTAGTCACTTGGTTGAGGGGCCAAGCGATACGTGAGAACCCAAATACGAACCAACGATGGAAGTTTGTAAGGCCCAAGAAACTATGGAGCCTAGTTATGGTTATTGGGGTCATCCAATCGCAAATGACTTGGATTTTGGCTAGATCCATGTGCACACCATGCTCATCGACAATGTACCCCAGATATTGGACTCTCTACATGCCAAAAGATCATTTCTCTATATTAGCATATAATTTGTGCTATCGTAGGATATTGAGGATCTATTGAATGTGTTGCAAATGCTCATCTCAATTCTTGTTGAAGATGAGGATGTTGTCCAAATATACAACCACGAAAGAATTAATGAAGGGCCATAAGATGTCATCCATCATCCTCATGAAAGTTGTTGGAGCATTATTCAACCGAAAGGCATGACCAACCACTCGAAAATACCTTATTTGGACTTGAAGGTTGTCTTCCAAACATTGCTTTTCTCAGTTGGGACTTTGTGTTATCCGGACTTCAAATCAATCTTACTGAAATACTTACCCCCCTTGAGTTGGTCGAGAAGATCATCAATCCTTGGAACTAGATATAGATTCTTGACTATGATTTTGTTGAGAGTTTGGTAATCAATGCAAAGTTTCCATGTACCATCCTTCTTTTGCACCAACACAATTGGGCTCCTGCAAGGTGAGGAGATCGGTCGAATGTGCCCCTTTTAGAGTAACTAATGAATATGGCACTTGATTTCTTCATTTTATAGAATGGAGTGCCGATAGACTGGTCCATTAGGTGGAGGAGCACCTAGTGGTAAATCAATTGAATGTCTGACCTGGCAGTGTAGAGGCATCCCAGACAACGAGGTGAAGAGATGTCTATATTCTTCCAGTACTTTGTCCTCCTGCTTCTGTTGTAGAGAAATATCTTGGGTAGAGGTCACAAATGTTGCGCTGACCTTTTGTTCACTTCTAGAGTGAATCATGAAGAGGATGAATTTCCTAGTCTAGGATATCAACTTCCTGGACTGCTTGGCTGAGATCAAGGAGACTGTAGTAGTTGGAATGACCTCTAGTATCCTGTAAAGTTGTTTTCCCAAAGACACAATGACACAATGTGGTCAAGACTCATACACAACATGACATTTCCACATATATGGTTGTCCTAAAAGAACATCACAAACTTCGAGAATGGCAGTATCACACAGTACACGTCTTTGAAGGGCTTGATGCCATAGGGTAGGCGACATTGTTGATTTACGTAGATGGCATGTCCCTAGCTTAGCCAACTGATGTTGTAGGGATATGGGTGTGGTGTTGTTGGCAACTTCAACCTTTTCATGACCTCTACTTATATTAGGTTCTTTTGACTCCCATTGTCAACAATGAAATACAGTGGAGAACCCTTCACCCAAATCTGTGAGTGGAAGAGTCACTCACCTTCCTCTGACTCTTCAAGATCGCTTGGATGGACCTTTGTGGTAGCGACCTTGGCACTGGGTTTTGCATCAATGATCCACTTTCCCTTGTCTGCGACTATGACACTGGGTTTTGAATTAGAATTGGAATTGAGATCGAACTATGAGGCTTTCAGCTCAACAACCAATGAATGCTTTGAGCGACATTCATTAGTGTTGTGCCATAGGTTTTTGTGGAACTCGCACCACTTCTCGGTGTCTTTCTTCATCTTTCCATTACCTTTCTTTGCTTGTGGCTTGGAAAGGTTGTCCCGAGGTTGGTTATCCTATCCCTGCCCTTTGTTTTGCGAGTTGGGGTTTCCTTTTCCATGCTTATGCTACGATGAATTTGTAGACCCAAACTCTCGCTTATTCCTTTGCTCAAAATTTATGCTCAATTTTAACAGCATAACGATAAGTGGCTCCCAGTGACGAGATGTCTAGAAACTCCATTTCGGTTTGGATGTACCTACGTAATCCCCTACGATATTTTAGAACTAGATGTTGCTAAAAGTCTTTGATACCCATTTTAATGCACAAGGTGTAGAAGGTATTTGTGAACTCCGACTCTGTTTGGTCCCTCTCCTGACGTAGTGTGGTCCATCTCATGTATCGGTTGTTATAGTTTCCAACAGGGTAATATTGTTCCTTCATGGCATCCACAGAAGAGGCCCAAGTGGGATTGGATCCAAACAGTTCAAACTCCTCTCCGGATTTTTGCTCACAGTAGGTTTCCCACCAATTTTTGACATGAGGGACAACCTTAAGGAGTCCAAAGGTGATTTTTCCCCTATTGGGAAAATTGTGGATAGAAAAATACCCTTCTAGCATATTTAACCATTTTTCCAAAGCATCAACATCTATTTGACCTTCAAATACAGGAATATCAAAATTAACTTGTACCTTGAAGGGGTCAATGCCTCAAAAGTGGCCACTCAATGAAGACATGTATGTTGTTATAGGCTTCTGTCAAAGGATTTGGGAAAATTTATCTATCATCTTGTCCCTCTATCGCATCAGGGATTCCTTGAGGAACATCTTAATAGGATATCCTACTCCCTCATCTCTTTTTTCTTCTGTCATGGGTGGTCATCGATGTTAGTGAGGACAGTCTTTCATACGATCAAGTAGCTTGAGTCCCAACTCCTTATACCTCGACCTCGTTGGGGACATCCATAGAGAAACAAATAAAGAGTAGACTGCTTTGATACCATTGATATTGTTTTGTGCAAGAACGAAATGAAAGAATGCATATAATATAGAGTACACAGAGATATATTGCATGAACACAAGGATACAATAAACTCAACTATATAACTTAATGAAATAGTATAGGCTGTCAAATGTAGAATACAAAATAGCTATAATGGCGGTAGTTGATCTCTAAGAAGAGATGTGGTGACTACGCTCATCCGTAAGAAGTTGAGTTGCAAATGAGGCCAAAAGGGCGTTTTAACATAAAGCATCAATGAGAAAACCCTAACCCAGAAGATGAAATGCCAAAAGGTTCGTGGGCCCTGTTGAGGTTAGTTGATACACCAACTTCTTGGGGGAGTAACTTTTGCATACAATCTTCGTTTGGGGCGCTTGGTAGCCCATCGAAAAGGTTTGGTTGAGAAGTACACATTCCGAACAACCCAGACGATGCCTCTTATTATTATTTGGGCGCTATTGTGCCAAAAAAATCGTTTAGGGCCTCGAAATGGCCTTGGAAGTTCAGGTCTCGAAAAACTATAAAAAAAATTGCCAAGTTGGAAAACTGTGTTTTTAGCCAATGGACTAGGTGGGTGGCCATTGATGTCCATATGGATAAGTTTGAAGAAAATCAAGAGCTAACTAAAGAGTGACCTCAACAATCATGCATTGCCCTTCTTTTATCCAATAGGAACAATGCTTTAGAGTACCAAAATTCATCATATTAATGTGTTATTGAAGTTGATACACCATAAAGTTTAAGAAATAACAATATTTTGGAAGAAAGCCAAATTATGAAATTTTGTAACAACCAATTCCTCTTTGTAGATGATGATTTAAGAAGAGAATAATTTTTTTACCCTTTCTAAAACACACACTTGTACAAGACCAGGTCTCTCTAAAGATTAACTTTACGAAAATGCCATACGAATGCATTTTATTAGGAGCATTCGACTAACCACTTGTAAAAATTAAACCCTTAAAACCCCAAGAAAATGTAAAAACTAAATATGCAACACCCAACCTCAAAAGAGATGCATTTCAACAATCCTAAAATAAGGAAAACAAATAATGCAAAGATACAAGACTCTGCAACTTTAAACAAAAAGATAATGCCTTGAGGCCCGATCTTTTGGCTTTCTTTGACGGGGCTTCGCAGTAGGGGGGAGCTCTCTGTGGTGTTGGTGTTGTCATAATCATTAACCAGTTCCAACTTTTCCATGTTTGGATGAATGGAGGCATGGGCTCTAATACTCATGGCGAACTTCTAGCTCTATGGATGATTTCTTTTTTTGCTAAGCAGAAAGGTATCCCTTTAAAGTAGATTGTTGGTGATTCTCTTGCTATCATCGTTTGGGCGTGTGTCCATAGTTCCCTACACTCCTTGGCTCTTTATCCATGGATGGATATGGTGGATTCTCTGTTAAAAGACTTCCATCCTTTATCGATCAATCACTTATATCGAGAGCACAATTCTCAAGCTAACATTTTGTCAAAACTGGCTCTCTCGGCAGTTGGTGGTTGTATTCATTTTGAGTTTTGGTCCCACTCTTTTCTCAGTTCAAGTGGCCGTTTACTCCTCTCATCGTCTTCTAGCTGGTGACTCAGGTTTTTTCTTGTTTTTAGGCGGTTGCTCTCTCTCTCTGTTTTCCTCTATTTCTTCTCCTTTTTAGCTTTCGTTTTCTTTTGCCCTTCTTTCCCTGTTTCTTCCTGGCTGGAGAGTTGCGACTCTTGTGTTGTCTTTGAGTGAACTTCTTTTGGCCCCACTGGTTATTGTGTTGTGGCTTCCTGGTGATTTCTGTGCTCTTTGGTATGCTCGGGATATGGCTGACAGGCTTTGGCTCTCTCATGGAATGGAGGATTGTATGGACTATCATTCATATATTTTTATTAATAGAAATATAGCTTTTTTCCTGGTTGAAAAAAAAAACTTTGAACAACAAAGGTATACCCATTGTTAAATGCTTTGTTACGTTGAAGCGTTTTTTAAAGATGAATATTTTGAGAAACAATTTCATCATGTTTATTTCAAAATACATGAAGATTAAATAATGGATAAACTTGATCTCTTTTGTATTATTTTTTCACAAGTTTGGTAAGAATTTTGTTGAAAGTTTTAGTTTTATTTTATTTATAAGAACTTTTGTCGTAGAACTTTGCTTTTAAGAGTTTTGGCCTATTTAAGCTGGAGTAGTCTATTTATTCTAGGTTTTCGACTTTACGGTTGGTTTTGATCAGATTCCGGTATTTTTTTTGGTAAAATCCAAATTTATACGTGTTTAAATTGTATTTTTGAATCCCTAAATCAATTCGGCACCCTCAAATACCCCCATGGCACCCAAATTATGCAATTTCCATAGCTAATATATGTGATTTTAAGTTTTTTTAAAGATTTCCAATCGGAATACGAAAAAAATTAGACGAAAAATATGCTCGGAAAAGATTGAAAACGTAGATTATTTAGACTAGACCTTTTAAAATGACCCAAATCATTGGAATTTTGAAAGAAATAAATAAATCAAGATAAAACTTTGTCTCTTTATGGTTGTTGTTGTTGTTGTTAACTTTTTAACTTATTCCACAAGTGAGACTGAGGTTTCTAAAGGGCATGCTAGTTTGTCTCATATTATTTTATAGTTATATTTATCGATTTGCTAACTTGTTAATGCATAAACTTAAATTCATAATATCACTTTATTCCTCTTGGTGAAACTATGATTGACATAGTCATCCCTTTCATTGGCCACAAAATAACATTATGGCTTGTCATCGTTAACACATAACATCACACTTTGGATGGATGATAGCGGCAATGGTGGGGGGTCTCCTGGTTCTGGTGCATGCGGCATCACGCTCGTCTGGGCTTAGCTTGAGCTGGGCGTTCTGGTAGGCCGTTGTTTTCTCGCCACCTTTCTGTCTTCTGCCTTTTAGGTTTTTTCTGTATTCGCTATACGTTAGGTGTCTGTACTTTTTTCTGGATCCCTGGAGTCAAGCCTGCTGTGAGGTAGCAGGCCTAGTACCAGCCATGCTAAAAAAGTGGGAATGGGGTGTTTTAGTATTTTTTGCTATTGACTTCTAGGTCTGGGCTCCGCCGTGTTTTGTGGGTTTTCCTCCCTGGGGTTTGTTAATGCCTACGTTCTTTTGCGTTTTTTGTTGTTCACCTGGGTTTTGGATGTGGGTTTGGTTTGATGGTTTTTGTCTCCATTTATCGGTGGCAGCTTTGTGTTTTTCTGTTAGCTTCCATTTTCCAGGGGCAGATTTTCTAGTTCACGTGACAATGGTCCTTTCACCATGCCTGGGGGTGGAGCCAATGAGGGTTGTCACAAACCCTTTGTTGGAGGTGATTTTTGAGGGTTTGGGGAGTTGAAACCTTGACTCCTCTTTTGCACCGGTTTCCCCGGCATCACGGGCTCTACAGGTCCCTGCAGCTGACTCGGGTGTGTCGGTCTTGTTAGCTCCTGTTGATGGTTTTCGTCTAAATAACCCCAAGGGCCACAGGCAGAAGGATTTTTCGCCATCTTTTGAGAGGGTTAAAAAGGGTCATGCTGTTAGGATATTTAGACACTTAGGAGTTAGTTAAGATAAACTTGTGTAATATATCCGTTAGGAAAAGTGTGTTTCTTTAGTATGCATTAGTATGCATTTGTAAATACTTAATCCGACGGTCACGATATGTTCCCGACATAGAGTGATCCGACGGCTCAACTTCTCTTAGATCATACCTACCCCTGATCCGTGGCTTAACACCCGATTGGTCCATGATCTCTATTTAAAGAGCATGGAGGGTCATTGGAAAGTTGATCGATTATGAGAAGCTCATTTGTAACTTTCTTTCTTTGCATAATAAATTGTCCTGTAGAAGTTATTTGGCCGGGGCCGTGGAGTGTTTCCCTCACGAGGGTTTAAACCACGTCAAAACATCAGTGTATCGATTTGTGATCTGTTTGTGTAAAGTGGTTGCTCTAGGTGTTCGGTCTTTTGGGAGTATCATGTGTACCCGAACATGTGCACTCTGTGTGTTGGGTAAGGAAGTGACTTGTGATATGGTAATGGCACCGACGGATAGAGCCCTGGTGGGCAAGTTTGACTACATCTCGCTCGGGAGACTTGCACTTTTGGAGTGGATTCGTCGACAGTGGAAGTCGCTGGTAAAAAATATTCCACGTGTTCTTATGCTCACGAATGGGTGGATACTCTTCCACTTCCTTTATGTTGAGGAAAGGGTGAATATTGAACATAGATACTGGGTCATTGGACATGGCTCATTGGTTCTCACTCGGTGGCATTCTGGTTTCAATCCCAGGAATGAAAAATTGAAAGTCTGACACCTTTGGGTGCTCTTGTTGGGTCTTCTGCTCCAGTGTTGGTCACTTAAGGGTTTTAGAGCCATCACCAGCTCTATTGGGAAGTTTATATTGCTCGAGGAAGAACTCCTCTGTGGTTCGGACCTTCGGACACCTAGGGTTCTGGTGGAAATCGACACATCGGATGGTTTATTGGGTGAGCTGGAGATCATTTGGGAGGGTGGTTCTTTTGTTCAAGTATTGGATTACTAGAAGGTATACTTTCGCTGTCATGGCTGCCATGCACCTGGGCACACAAAGGCTCGTTGCCCCAGGCGTCAATCGATGCATGTTGGTTCTGTGGGCTTGATGGAGGGGTCAGGCATTCTTTCTGCTGAGGATCTGTTATCCCTAAAGTTGAACCTAGACTACGGGATTCAAGCTTAAGGAAATCTTTGTTCAAAAATGTATAAATCAAATGAAATCAAACTCAAAACACAAACTGGTATCAAACTAGGGCTAATGGAACTTCAAAGCACTAGAAGAACTTAGGCTAGTATAATTGTTTGTACAGATTACACAATTCTGGTATGAAATCAAAAGATATAAAAAAGCATCACACAGTTTACAATAAGATAAGCTGGGATATTTCACACATTGGTAAATACAAATATTTATACAAAGATCAAAGCATTGAAATGATAGGCTGGTATGAATCAGAGCAGCAAGAGAATTCAACAGATGCTGTATAACATGGAGTATAAAATACAGAATTCAATAGTAGGGTTACTGTGATCCTGAAAACAATAAGTGAAACTGCCACTATCTATAAAAATATAAGATAATTGTCTCTCACGATAAGAATTATTGCAATGGAATATAAATGACCATGTGCATAACAAAATTATCAGAAAACAATTTATGAGGTACGGAAGCAAATCATCAATATGTTTCATTCATAAACAGAACCTGTCATTGAAGCTGCAAAATGCTCATACTACACAGATGTGCTTACAATCGATCATGCATTACTCCCAAAACTGCCAACCTACAGTCCCCTGCGTTCTCCTGAAAGGAAGAACTCCCTCTGCTCTCGATCCCTTAGCTGGGAATTCCTCATTTACATATAAGTTTTTTACATTTTATAGATAAATTGAATTCTCAAAACAATTTTTTGAGATCCACAATTTGAGGATAGAATATTTCAACAATAGTTACAAATTACACAATTGATCCTGAAGATAATCGCCAGCTGAAAATTCTGTAACTGAATCCAAGAAGAGGAATCAATATTTATGTATTTGTTTCTTTAATAAATTCCTCCTGCTGCCACATGTTCATTGGATACCCTGTATTCTTGCCAAATTTGACTACTGATCCTGTGTATTCAGCCTCGATCATGCCTTTGTGGAAGCAACTCACTATTTTGGGGAATTTGGTACTTTTCCCACCTCTGTCAACTCCTTAATGCCAAGTAGCAATGGACTGCCACGTTTACATGCAACCGACTCATTGGGATAGTGTAGACTTTTGAAAATAAAAGCATAGATACCAATCTCTGGGTTCCCGCCTGCTCCAAGTTCTCTAGTTGACTTCTCACCAATCTGTAATCGATATTCAGGACTCACAGGTGACATTTTCAATGCCTGAGCATCTGTGTTGATAACTCAGAACTCCACACCCTTAATATCGCTCTCAACCATTATGTTCACAGCATTTGAGCCTCCCCCTGTGTAGCGAAATCTTCGAGGATTCCTTCTTTGCTGATGCCGTGCTCCTTTGGAGATTGCAGGATTCGATCTTTGCTATTCGTTGTCGACAAAATGGGAAACAAAAGAGAGGGAAATTTGAAGGACGCTGGAAAGTCGTTTGAAGTGAAGTTTGAGCAAATGTTGGGTTTGGTAAGTGGAGACGATCCACAGCAATTCTATTTAAAACAGTATTGTCAAGTATCACAACACAGTCAGCATGCAAGGTCAGTCTCTTGAGAGTCAAAAGCAAATTGTAAGGCTGTATAACAACATCACTTGTCTCCATCTGGTTTGAAAAAACGCTGTATTTTTGGACCAACTTTTTGCTGTATCGATCACTTAAAGCTTCCAATAGATATGAGCCCATTCCTGAACCAGCTCCTCCAGTTAGACCAGGTATGACTTTTGCAATTCGATTCAAGCACTTCTCAGAATATCCACGTGTTGCATCTATCGGATCTGATTGTGAGAATTTTGGCAGAACAGATTCCCAGTCAGAAGGAAGTCCACCCTGAAGAAAAGTCATGAATTCGTGCCCCTCACGAGGATATTTCTGTTTATATTTCTCCAGCATTGAGTTCAATTCTTCTTCGAATCTTTCTCCGTATTTTGTTTGCTTTTGCAGGTCCATCTTCATCATCGTGTGTCAATACATAATGCTTCAATATCTGTAACTGCGTGCTTCGGAATGCAGAGAAGTATATACATTGTAATCCAAACCCATTTGGACATTCTGTCATCAAAAAATTAACATGCTACCAATTTGGACCAATGATGCCAGTTGTAAGAATTCACCCTGTAACACATACTCTTTTGCACATACATGGGCTCATAATTAATGAATGGAAACTTTGATGATTTTAGGTAACAAAAGGAACCCTAATGGTGACCAATCAAATATAAAATATGAAACAAAGTAAAATTTAAAAACCAATCAAAATCAAAAATTTAAAAATAAGCAGGAGGAACAACCCTAGAGATAACAGGATCCTTTAGATATTTTCGTTCCCCTGGATCATTCGTCGGTTGCGGACCTGATTGGTAAGTTCGTTTCATCTGTTCCTTCCATCCTTAAATTTTTACCTACTGATGAGTTAAGAAATGCTCTCTCTTGGGTTTCTCATGATGATGAGGTTCCTACACCTGCGGAGAACTCTCTTCGACCGGTGGGTTGTGGCTCTCCTCCACTGGCTGATCCTCTCCTGTCCCACATTGCCCCGTCTTTGGGTATGGGCCTCTTTTCGGAGTTGCCGAGCTCTCCCCCTTGCTCTCCCTTGCGGCTATCTTCACCGGACCCTCCCCGTACCGAGACTACTTTGGAGCTGGACTCTTTGGTCTCCTTTCCCCCTTTGCTTGTCAGTCACCCGGTGTTGTTAGACATTTCCCTTTCGCCATCCCCAATTGGGGAATTGGGGGACACTCAACTTACAAAATCCTCATCTCCTTTGTGTGTTGGCTCGTTACCCGGGTACTCTCAACCGACTGATTCCTCTTCTCCTCCGTGTACCGGTCCGCTTCCTGTGTACTCTTCCATCTTGCAGGCCAACCCTGAAATCATCCCTATCAATTCCATTTATCAGGGGAACGTTACTGTTCGTAAGACTCGCTGTAGCCCCAAAGTTAAAGGGGTGGCTAGGGGTTCACCTATCAATCCTTCTGTTCAATCTTTGTTCGAGTGTGGACTTCCTTCTCAACCCACATCCCATCCTTTGTCATCTGGGGCTCTTAGAGATTTTTCAGCCCTCCCGGGGGTTACCTCATGATTATTTTAACCCTCAATGTCCGTGGACTGGGGTGCGGTCCTAAAAATGTGGCCTTGAGAAGGTTACTCACTTCTATCAACCCTCATATCATCTTATTCCAGGAGACTATGACCTCGACCTTAACTGCTATCGACACTTTTCTCAAATTAAAGCCTGGTTAGCTTGCGGCTGGGATTGATTCGGTTGGGTTATCGGGGGCACTCTGGCTGCGTGGAACCCGAATGTCGCTAATTTGAAGGCATTTCACATGATTGCAGGTATTATGCTCGAAGGGACATTACATGGTTTTGGGCATTCTGTTAGGATCTTTAATATATATTCTCCGTATTGTGGACGCAAGGTTTTTTGGGACCGGGTTTTGGCATCTGGTTTATTCGCTGATGGATACAATATTGTAGCTAGGGACTTGAATTTTACCACGGCTCTGGAGGAAGTCTGGGGGTGTGGTCGTTCTGCTGACCCACTTGCTAAATACTTTCTTGCTCTATTTGAGGGGTTGAAACTGGTGGATATAAAACCTAGTGTCCTGATGCCTACTTGGTCAAATAAGAGAACTGGATTGGAAGGTATCGCTAAGAGGCTGCACCGTTGCTATATGTCTGAGTCCCTATGCTCTAGCATTAACAGGTATCAGTCCTGGTCCTATTATGTGGGGTTTTTGGATCACCGTGTTGTTATGTTACAGTTGGATTTCGACTTCTCCTTTTCATACTACCCTTTCAAGTTCAATTCAGCATGGCTGGAAGACTCTGATTTTTGTTCAGTCGTACACTCTATGTGGCATCGCCCGACGGAAGGAAATTTCAGATCGTCTCTTTTACACTTTTGGCACAAATTGAAGCAACTCACTAAGGCGGTTCAATCCTGGGAAAAGGAAAGGAAAAAACAGTTACATGGCAATCTGGAAATCCTCGAAGCTCGGATCCATGCTCTCTCGGGCATGTTGGATGATAATCATTTTTCTGAAGATCGTGCTGCAGAACTGTCACTATTAGAATCTGAATGTTTGAAGATCCTATGCTTCTGGGAAGAGACGTGGAGGCAAAAAAGCCGTGCTATCTGCCTTAAGGCGGGGGACTTAAATACTAGGTTCTTTCATAATTATGCCAATCATAGACTCCTTAACAATTCAATTTGGGATTTATCAGTGGATGGTTAGGTTATATCGGATCTATCCTCTCTTAAGATGGTTGCGGTCGATCATTTCAAAGAAATCTTCACCCTGAAAGATCCTCCATGCTTGTTGAAGCAACTTCAAACGGTGCTGAAGTTCCCCCATTTCTTCAATTTTGAAGATTGTGAGTTTATTGGCCGACCTATTGAAGAAAAGGAGATTTGGGAGGTCCTTAAGGGTTTTGCTCATGACAAAAGTCCTGGGCCGAACGGTCTCATTGTGGAATTTTACCTACATTTCTTCGATCTGCTTGGGGATGATCTAACGGCGGAGGTGGATGAAACTAGAGCACGGAATTGGGTTCCTGCATGTCTCAATGCAACCTATATCACCCTTATTCCTAAGATTGACAGACCTGTGGATTTCAACAATTTTCGTCCTATTTCGCTTTGAAACCTCCTCTACAAGATCATTGCAAAGGTGATCGCATCTCGCCTTAAACCATATCTTGGGAAGTTTATCTCGGTTGAACAATTTGGTTTCCTGCAGGGTAGGCAAATTCTGGATGCAGTGGGGTTGGTGCAGGAGGGTCTACACTCCATTAAGAGTAAGAAAGTTGATGCGCTCATTTTGAAATTGGACCTGGTCAAAGCTTACGACCAAGTGGATTTGAACTATTTGAGGTTCATTCTTATTCAAATTGGGTTATCCGCTGAAATCACAGGATGGATCATGGCATGCATTACTTCGGCTAATTTTGCTGTTATCATTAATGGTTCACCTTCAGGTTTCTTTAAAGGAAACAGGGGTATTAGGCAAGGATGTTCACTTTCGCCTTATCTTTTTATCCTTTCCATTGAGGGACTTATCCTGTTGATCAAGGATGCCAAGTCCAAGGGACTACTGTGCGGGGTTAAGGTGGCTAGTGACTGCCACATTACACATTCAATGTTTGTGGATGATGTCTGATTGTTTGGAAAAGCTTCAATGATGGAATGGCATCAGTACAATGAGTTGGTTGATACCTTCTGCAGTGCCTATGGGATGGAAGTCAGCCTCCCAAAATCTGCCTTCATACACTAGGTCAAGGACCCTGTCCTTCAATCCTCCTTGCAGTGGATTCTTCCCTATAAGTGGGTAGGGCTTAATGAGGGATTCAGATACCTGGGATTTCTTTTGAAGCCAAACGGCTATCACATATCAGACTGGAAATGGCTTATTAAAAAGGTACAGCACCGCATCAACACCTGGACCTCTCGGTGGCTCTCACTGGGGAGTCGACTTACTCTCCTAAAATTGGTTTTGCAAGGGATTCCAATCTACTGGTTTGCACTTTTTGCCACTCCTGGAAGCATTTTGGCAGCCTTGAGGCGTTTATTCTTCAATTTCCTGTGGGCCGGTAAGTTGGGCCATCCAAATTTTCATCTGGTAGGGCAGGGCTCCTTATCTCTTCCACTGTCTTTGGGTGGGTGGGGCATCAAAGACCTGGGTTTATCTAACCAGGATTTATGTGCTAAAATCTTATGCAGGTCTCTTTTCGGTGGTGGATTATTGGGGAAAATCATTCATAAGAAATATTTAAAACATCTTCCCGTGCCTTATTTCTTTCGGGGAACTTTATCCAACAGAAGAATTGCATTTACTATCTGGTGTAGTCTCCTTAAATCTCTGTCGCTCGTTCAATCTGCACTCGCCTGGGATGCTGGCCATGGTACACAGATCTACATAGGTATTGACCCTATCTCGGTGTGTCCCTCTAATCATGTTATGTCCCATGCGCTGTTACAGTTCTTACACCAAAAAAATATCATCGTTTTAAAGCAAGCATATGTCCACCAACCGGGGTCTGGATATCACTGGATTACTACCAATGAGTTGCAGATGGAAGGAATGTTGGCGGTGGAGTGGTCCACATTTGTCCAGTCTCTTAATCATGCGGGAATTATGCTCTCTAAGTGGGAGGATAAATTGGTCTGGACCTCAAACTCTTCTTCAGGAATGGTCATGGCTGCAACTGCTTACCACACACTGATTATTGATGCTGGCCCTCGCTCTGTTCCTTGGTGGATTCCATGGTTGTGGAAGTTGGGTTGCCCCCCGAAGGTAAAACTATTTTTTTGGTTGGTCCTCCTAAATAAAGTTATGACTTGGACAAATCTACAAAGGCGGGGTTTCATTGGACCTGGATGCTGTGTTTTGTGTCATTTGGATACTAAGACGTTGACGCACCTGTTCGATAAGTGTTCTTTCACCAAGGACACTGTGGGTGAATTATCTACCCTATTTAAGCTCCAACTATAATGGACAGACACTTCTTTGGAGGATCTTCTACTGCTATGGCGAAGAACTCATCGTAAGATTGCTGCATTGTTGCCATTATGTTTCTGGGGAGTGTGGTTGGCTAGGAATGATGCGATTTTCATTGGGGTTTCTCCTTCACCTCACAGGGTGGCTGCTGGTATCTTTGCCATCTTCTCGGCTTATCAGACCTCTAAGCCTGCTCGGCATCCTCGTTTTGTTAACCAGGTGATGGCAGATTATCCTTTTCCACAGGGCTTCTTCGATGGTGCTGCAATGAACGGCAGGTGTGGTGCTGGTGCTTCATTAATTATCAACTCTTCTCTCTCATTCCATTTGTATCTAGCGGCCGGTTTCGAATCAAACATGCAGGCGGAATTAATTGCTCTATGGGCTCTCCTGTATTTCGCACACTCAAGGGAAATTGGTGCTCTTTGGATATTCGGGGATTCCAAGTGTGTATTGTACTGGGTTGGATCCGGTTGCATACTTCACTCCTTGAAGTTAAATCATTGGATGCAGTGCACTCAGTTGCTGATGCAATCGCTCTCTGATCTACACTTCAATCATATATATAGGGAATTAAATGGTGTTGCAGATCGGCAGTCAAGAAGGGCGATGGGGGGAATGAATGGCTATCTGTCTTGTGAGGAGTTCCATGAAGGAGTGCTCTTTAAGTCTTTTGAGCTGAATTTTGGTTAAATTATCTCTCTTAAATGTTTAATTTTTAGTTGTTTTAAGATATTGGATAAAGATCCTTTTGTAAGCATCAAATCCTATGGGGATGGAGGCAAAACTAGGTTATAGTTTTGTCACTTATGAATACGTGTTTAGATCAAGACTTACTCATATGCTATTTCTTGGGGCTCTTGAATACTTGTTGATGAGTCTATCAACAATTTTGTATGATCACGTCTTGTAGTCAGCGTTTATCCCTTAATATAGAAGCTGTTTTTTCTTATGAAAAAAAAAATCCAACTTTAGTTTGAGTAAAATTAAAACTTGTGGGATATATTATTTTGGAGATTCTCAAATTTATTAAAAAAAAAAAACATTTAGAATAAAAAATATATTAGAATTTTGTTTATAAAGATTTTGATTCATTTTAAAACAATCTAGATTTTGAAAAAAATTAAGTAAATCAAGATCAAATTTTACTTTATTAAAAAAAACAAATTGATCTATTTTTTAACTCATTCCATTTATGTATGTATTATGAAATAATTATCTTATTGTTTTATTGAAATGGTATGGAAAATTCAAATCTCACTCAAAATAAGGAGATTGTGCATTTATGCATGCTACTACTTTATATAGATTTGTTAGGTTTCTAAGAGGGTATGTTAGTTTGTCTCATATTGTTTTTGTAGTTATATTTATCTATTTTACAACTTATCAATGCATAAACATAATGTCATTGGCACTACTTTACTTTACACTTGTTGCCATGGATGAAACTATCATTAAGGTAGTCACACTTTTCATTTTTTTTTTTTCATAAAAAAAAATTATACTATTTATATTAAAAACAATATTGTGACTATTACAAAAAGTTAGTAGTGAGGATTTCGTAGATTCATTCATAAAAACAATAATAGAGTGCCACAGGAGGCTTGGATCTTAGTCCAAGAGGAAACCATAAGATATATAAATTCCCTTATGCTCAAACACTTAAAATATAATAAAGTGTGTCACAGGAAAACACGAGATCATAGTCCAGAGTCTTCAATACAAAATAATAAGGATAAGTATAGTTTAGTCCTAGTCTCAACACAAAATGACAACAAAACTGAATGATAAACAACAAATTGTATCTGAAAAGTAATCTGCAAAGTTAAAAAGAGTTCACAATCGGGGAAGCTCGAGGATTTTTGTAAATATGGATTGAGCAAAAACAAAAAATTCAACGGGAGGTTGACATCGCCCACATAATCACCCTATAGAAAAAATAGATGCTGCAAAAAGATATGTGATCATTGTAATAAAATATAGCAAATATAAAGGCAAAACTACCAAATAACCAACGAACCCCTAGAGTGCAATTGATCAACAATCCATTCCTCAGTATGAATGATGCCTTCAGAAGCCAAAAGAGCTCTCTTAGAAAGCTCATCCGTCAATTGATTAAACTCTCTGAACGTATGTGTAAAATGGATATGGTCAAATCTATCAATGAGACCTCTCGTATCCTTTAGCCACAAAAATAATGAAAGGATCCTGAGCGGATCAATGCCCAAGGCCTAGTTGATGGTGACCTTCAAATCCTCCAAAATCTGTATCTTTTGAATGCCAATAAACTGTGCCAAATACAATAACATCCACAACACTAATAATTCACTCATAGTATTACTACCCAGACCACAATACATCAATATCTTACATTCGTACATGAGTAATGTTAATATTCATACTTTTCATTCGTAAATGAATAATGTTAATATTCATTACTGATAACACATAACATTCAAAATTTGATATGAGTAAAATTAAAAGATATCAAATATATTATTTCGAGGATTCTCAAATAAAAAATAAATAAAAATCATTTAAAATTAAACTTTTATATTAATTACGACATACTCCACTAATATGGTATTAAATCATAACCCAACTATCAACCATATGCTATTTTATAGTGTGCCCACTTTTTATATTAAATCATAACCCAACCATCAACCATATTGTTTTTTATTTATAGTTTGCAAATTTTTATAATGGTCCTATCCAAAATATTGTTACAAAACACAAAATGAGAAAAGGGCTCAACTTTTTCATTCCCAAAATTAAAAGGTGTGTGAAGCATCTTCTAAAGTTACACGATGTCAATTTTTAAACTGTGTTTTTTACTCTAGAAGATCCTACACACATATGGACAAAGGCATATGATAGGATGCTTTTCCACAAAATGACTATATCTATAAGGACAATGACAGGGTCCCTTTGGTGGCCAAAATTTATAGTGCCGGTACTGCTAGAGACCGAAATATCTCATTGGAATCCAAACCTTATCACTATTCATTTTTTAATAAGAATTGTTAGAAAGGAACGGTGATGATTTTGCACATAGGAGAGCTTTTCAAAACCAATTCGTCTCCTTCTTATGTAGATGGTGTTTGTCTCCCATGTAACACTATTTTTTATTTAGTTCGTGCACACTATCTCTAAGTGCAACAACGTGATTAAAACAAAAATGTTTTCATTTCATTATAAAATAATTATAAATATTTAAAAATATGTATTATGAATTATTTGTTATTTTAGGAGATGTTTTTAACTATTCAATATAAAGGAGAGGTGTAATTCCATGTTTAACATGGAGTTGGCATAAGATATTTTAATAAAATAATAAAATATTAAGTAATAATAATAAAAAATTATCGAAATTTGGATACTTCTTGCTTTCATATATTATCTAATTTACTAGTTGGCATCACTTTCAACTAGTGATGGTCAATTAATTACTTGATATGGATATTATGGAGTTTATCTTTCTTTGTGTTTTTGCAATCTACATGTGTTTTTTTAATGGTGATGGCATTCACCTTTTATGAATTCATCTAATATAGTTTTATCACTAGCATATATCCATCTTAATTTCGAATCTACCATACATCAATGAGGATCAAATCCTTCGAGGTGTAAACATTTTCTTGAGTTTTTGCTCTATAGAAAACATTTGCCTCTGAGTGATTTGATCCCTATTGGCACATGATAGATCTGAATTTAAGATGGATCTATGCTGGTTTTATAAAACAGCTACAAACATTTAAAAGACTTGTATTATTTTTTTAAACATAAAAACTTAAAAGGATTTATATTAAACGCTTGAGCACAACTATTCTTTACAAAGCATTACATTCATCAAAATTCTAACAGTTTCTTGCAGAGTTCTTTCCATATAACTCTTTGCTGAGTACAAAAAGCTTCATACTATTTGTCATCTATTTCTATAGCATGAGTGTTGTATATCTTGACTATTTGATTACATAAAAAGAACACAAGAAAACATAATAACAAAAAGATCTAAACAAAACCATCATATCTTCCACAAAAAATTCAGGCATGTCAGTATTATCCTTGAAGTGGTTGGATTACTGAGATTTCATCCATGGGCCTGGCCTCATTTTACGGAGGTGCTTGACAATGGCTACAATAATTCTTCTTCACCAGCTACTCCAAATCCTTTATGACCTCATCCATTAAGGCAATTTGCTCATGCATATTGTTGTCTAAGTCATCAATTCGTGACTGCAAAGCAAGCAATATCGTTGTTGTTGTAGCGCGCTTCCTTAGTCAGGGAGGCAATTTTCTGATGCACTCCCTGACCCATTCTTAAACGACCCCTCAAAATTCGTTTAAGATCTTCCAGATACCCTTTGAAGCTCACGTAAATTTCTCGGCTGGAGGGCATGGTTTCTCCGGTTACAACAGGAGAAGAAGTGCTTCAAGCTAGAGGAAGACTCCCACAATATTGAACATCGGACCAATCTGAATGGCCGTAAGAGAACGACCAGAATGAGCTCACTAGAAATTCAAAAGGGGTAGATTCAGACTCGATTTCTCAACCTGCAGAAGATAGAATGCGGGGGGAAGGGAATTTGTTCCACTCTAGAACAACAAGACCGAATGCATAAAGATCTCAATAGAGACTTTCTTCCTCTAAGTGACTATCTTGCTGAGAATTCTCCCAAATCTCAATTTCCTCCATTAAATTCATTTGTTTATCTCCTTTTCAAATATCAAATCCTTGCTTATGCGAGCCTGAACCGAGTGCATGAAAACCGAGTGCATGAAGAATGAAATCACATTTGTGGTGGCCTTCATACCATAATCACCTCAGACATTAATCTCATTTACTCCATCATGTACCCTCGCCTACAGCCTACCACTTGCCCTGCTCGTGTGCTTGATCTCTGAGAAGGAGTTTAGAGGGGAGTGCCAAGTTACTTCCATTTGAAGGCTTGTAATTAAGTGGGTAACCTTGCCCACGATTCCCATGCGTATTCCTTAGGCTCTCTCTAGGTTGATGACAATGCCTTGGGTTCTCCCTTGGTCTTCAACATCCATTTTAATGCCTTGTGTTCTCCCTAGGCCAGTGACTCCCTTGATGGTGCTTATCATGGGATCCACTTTGTTATTGGATGTAGGTCATCAAAGGCTATCATTACTTGCTCTAACCTTTTTCCATGGTTATCCATATTATCTGCCAAACCATTATTTGCTCACTTGATGTGGAAGAAAATTGAGTTTGGGAGAAGGAGGTTTTGAACTCGTTTTTGGATTCCTCCACAAAAGGAGGGATTAACCTTATAAGAACTTCACATTTTTTGAATTACAAGCCTCAAGTTGCCAGAGATGAGGAGTTTTGAAATGTATAGATTTGATATGCTTTCCAAACCTTGCAGAAGCGCTAGCCATTATGCATGGTTATTTGTTTTTCTTCCTAATCCCCATGCATACGATTTCATAATTTTCCCTTATGGGTCCACAATGACCCCTCCAACTATTGCCACCCCTATCAAAAACATGTATTATTAACTATCTATGTAAATTGTTGATAAACAAGATATATAATTAACTTTACCAATTGCAACAATGTAATCATTCTCTTTAATTAAAATAGTATAAAACCAAATCTATTCTTAGTACTTCACTATCTCAACTTATAATAGTCTCTAGCAACTATTGTAACTCTCAAATGAGTGACCAACTCAATTCTAATGGCTCCCATTATTTTATTCTCAATTAGTTCATTATGTAAATTCTCTTATAACATTTAGGGTTGGCAAGTGCGGGGATCATATTTGACCTCGAGGGAAATATTTTAATAGACTTTGCTTAGGGTTTGTGCTTTCCCTTCAAGAACAAAGCTGAAGTATTTGCCACTTTTATGAGTTTGTTTTTATTCAAAGAGTAAGGTGTGTGCATCATGCAACTATGGTAAGTGACTCCTCAATCATTACCAATGTCCCTCCTACAACGCTTTACTCTTCAAAACCATTGTCTATCTCATATGATTTCGAGAGTGATAGATTTATCCCATCGTTTTGAACTTTTTTGTTTGTTATTTCAAGTGTTGCGAGCACATAAAAAAGACTTATATTCTCACAAACATAGGGTTGGCTCTTCATGATATTACTCTCCTATGCCATTAATCAACATTACACCCATAATAAATATTGCACACCGGTGTTAAGTTCGACATTGTCAACCAAACTATGGGTTATGGCCATTAATATGCCACAATCCACAATGCTATTAGTTATTTGTGATTCAAATTAATATGGTCATGTTGATCCAGTTTTCCTCCATGTGAGGTTTGATTTGGATTGACAGGCTTGCTACACGAGTATTCTCTTCCCTCCCTCTTCCTTGTGGTCTTTGTAGTTCATCCCTGGGAGCTTGCTCTAGTTGTCTCAACCTAGATAATATGAAGAGTGAATTCTCTAAACTCTTCTTGGCATGTCTCAATGCTCCAAGTGACACACATTTGATTTTGGGTATTCCCAACATTGTCGGAAGGATGGCTCAGTGTAGGAAGAATCAGTGTGTGATGTGTGAGTTGGTGGAGGTCAACAAAAGTGTGAAATGGTGTGAACGAGGGGTAGAAAAATCCCAATAGTATGTGGTAACCTCATCTCGCTAATGGAAACATTGACAAGAGGCATGTGAAGAAACTTTGTTGGTGGAAATTCAAGAGTGAGACATGCACGTGGTTTAGATTGTTGCTTAATTAAGGAAAAAGTGGGACCAAGAACGTGAGTTTAAGGCATTTGTGCAAGTTTATAGAAACAAGCATTCAAAACTAGACCTTCGTTTGGAATATGTAGTTTCTTTGGTGGCTTGTATTATTGGTTTTCTTAATCTCCCTTTGGGGATTCCCCATTCCCCTACTCCTCTTGCTTTTGACTCAATTGATTCAGAGGTAAAAAGTGTGAGCACTCAACACAATCCCAATTTTAAACGAGAAGCCACAGTAGTTGGCTTATTCCCTACAGTGTGATTAGAAAATGGATGTGTGTTTCGAGGAAGACAACAAGGAAAACTATGTGCTTGAAGGCACCTTGCATGGGCCAACCTTTTCAGATATTTTATTGTTTAGAATGTTTTGTTAGCGGGGTAGTTTGTTAGGTAGAATACTTGTGGGTATAGATGGTATAGTTGCTAGGTAGATAACTACAAGTTTTTTTGTTGGAATGAGAACCTTGTTATTTGTGTGTTGCAAATATTTTTGTTAGTTTGTATTACAAGCTTTTATGGTTTGGACATGACCCTTTTTTGTAATACAAATATTACTTCTTGTTATGAAAAAATCCTCTTACAATGCTTCATCTCTGTTTGTCCTAAAGTTTGCATCGACTGCTGAGTACAAAGTTTAGGCACCTCGGATTGAATGAATTTGGATTTTAAATAGCATAAGAGGAACTTGAAAGGGTGGATGGATGATAAGCCTAAAACACAGACCTATAAAGTATGATAAAAATCCAATAAAGATTTCTTATATGAACCAGTAAATAATGTATTATATGATTACAAACAGTTAATCATATAAATAATGATGTATTTTCAGACAGAAAGACATTCTATATAAAGATTTACAGACATCGACATGTATAATGAGAAACTAGGATAATAACATCATCCATCATAAGAGTCGTTACAGGGATAAACAATATATGTATAAAAAGAAATCATAAACTGGCTGATATAATATTCTATCCTCATACAGTTCTAAAACACACTGACAGGTTGAAACAATTTCAGATTGATGATAACACCCTTACAAATACAACACAGCCTCTCAGGCTGGAATCTCCCCCTCTCCAGTCAAATCTCTACTTCTTTAATAGGTGATGAGATGAAACAGAAATTGGACCCAATTCCTTAGCTGGCAAAAGATATTCACAAAATTTGCTCTTTCATCTTCAATCGGTGACAACTATTAACTCAAATGGTGATTTGATATCAGGTGGTTGTTGTAGCTAGCACATTCTTTATTTCACCATGATTATCTCCTTAAATACTGCAAACTGGCGCGATATACTCCCCCATTTCTGTTCTATTTAGTTGGAATGTGAGGTACTGTAAGCCACCACTATAATCTTGCAGGTTTGGTGATGATTGCTTCCACTATTGGCGAATGAGGTGATATCGTGTCATTCATCTCTATTCCTGTTCACACCGAGAAGTAAAACTGTCAAATATTTGACCATTTAAGATTTTACATTTGGTGAAATTGGCGGTTTGATAAACTTTATCAAGAAATGTTTAGATATATGTGCACACTTAGTCATGGCTGTGTCTGGCAGTTTGTCTTGTCATGAGGGCTCACTGCTTATCAACAAACAAAACTACAATTTTCACCCAATAATTAGACCAACCAAATCCTGTTAAAACAAGAGAAACCGATGCGTCAAGTTGTAACTGAAGCTGTTCATGGATTGATAGTGGGGTAAACTGCTCCTAAATTTGAAGGTTTTCCAACACCATTAACCACCATGTTCGAGTTCAATGGAGATAGCTGCTCTCCAGAGTGAGAAGACTTTTGAGATTTTGTATTTCTTGGTGAACCCATATATGATGAATTTGGAGACTATTACCCTCGTCCACTCAAATCACCATTTGTCATTGCATAGATGGAATGCGTAAGACTATGGACCCTGGGTAAGTCCATTGCATCTTTGGCTGTGTTTGAACTTCTTGATATCACACCAACATCCAAAGGTAACTTGTCCAATGTCCTTACTGCTTGTTGTAGAATCTGGAAAAGTTCAATGCTGCGGTGTCTCCTTATAGCTATCTCTTCAAACAGATTCTCTCTATATAGTTTCTTCATCATTCAGCTCTTGCTAATTCATTTGAGTGCTCATGATGAAACCATTTTGTGCACTACCAGAAACTTAAAATTTTCATGGGACCTATCTGGTACCAACAATCTCCATCATTGTAATTTAAAACATCTTTCTTTGACTCTTAAGTGTGGCTTGGATGCTTCAACACTTAACCCCACTATTCATGTTTCTTTTATGGTCTTTCATCTTCCCTAGCAATTTGTCATGTTGTCATACACACTTATTGCACTTATGTCAACTTTGTCATTCTTTTTGCATCATTTTACTTAATGTATGCTTCCCAACTCCACACTTACGCTACACGTTACACCTTCACTCCACCACACTCACACTTTACCATCCTACCATGCTCATATGTCGCAC
Organism: Larix kaempferi; assembly: GCA_027924585.1. Taxonomy (NCBI): domain Eukaryota; kingdom Viridiplantae; phylum Streptophyta; class Pinopsida; order Pinales; family Pinaceae; genus Larix; species Larix kaempferi. The sequence continues at coordinate 1,968,103 of BSBM01000976.1, read as the reverse complement.
TTCCATGTTGTGTTGTTAGCCTTGGGTCTTGCTTAAAGGAGCAAGTTAAATAGTGGACAAAATCACCCTTTGTCTACTAGAAAACCCCCCTAAATATAACAAGAATTTTGTTAGACGTCAGAGTTCGGCTTGATCGATGGGAACTTTGACCATGAAAAATTGCTCCCAAGGGTTATGTCCATTTATGACCAAATTAGTTAGAAATTGATAAAAATGAGCAGATAGGGTGGAACTTCATCTCACTAGAAAAATGGACAAATAAAAAGGTTGGGTGTCCACTTATTAACCCACTCTTTGCATAAATGCCCTTGCATCACTTTGCAACATAAATAATTGATATAAACATAGGAACTCGCACATTGTTGACTATCATTATACAAAATTGAGACCTCTTGGGTGAGGCCTGCCCATAAAAAATGCTCGAACTTTTTCCAAAAATAATTTCATAATGTCTGGGAGTTCTAGATAGCAGACTGTAAAGGAAATAGAAACAAAAAAGCTGAACATTACAAAAATAACCTGGAGCTAGAGTGGCCCATATAGGGGCGTGCTTCTGCAGGCGATGCTTCTGGTTCCTCCTCAATGATGGGACAACCTGCATAGAAATCTTCAATTGTCCCCGGAGAGGGGAAGACAGGGGAAGATGGTCATGGTGCACCATGTCCATCTTGCGCCGCGTGGTTGGCCAGCGTAGTAGGTGTTTGAGCCGTGTCCTTTCTCACCATAGCCTTCTCCTTGGCTAAGCCATCATTTTGAGCCACAAGTTCGCTGGTCATTGCATTATTTCCCGGAGTTTCTGGTTCAGTGCTGCACCCAAGGGAGAAGATATCCCAGGTCATGTTAGCATCCATAGTGTTCAGGCGTTCCGAGGCTTCTGTCATACTGAATTTTATGTTATGGACAATGCTGGTGTTGGCTTCACAGCTTGCTTCCATTTCCTCTACCAAAGTACTCATCATATTTTTCAGCAGCTAGTAATGGTTGATAGCTCCACCATTGCTGCCCGAGGCCATGAGAGCCACAACCCTTCGAGCTTCCCAACCATCCATGAGACTAGGACTCTACGCAGAAATACGCTCTGCGTATCCATTCATTACCGTCCAATTCATAGCAACTTTAGGCCGCCTGCCAGAGCTTGAACCTTTCCTGCTACTACCACGACGGGAGGTGCCTCTAGTTCGAGTCATGTAGTCTCGTCGCCTGAGAGCTTTCAGGAACTGGACAGAGAGAGCCACGAGGAAAATCTAGGTAGAAAACATGGCAGCAGAGCAATGAGGCATGTCGACAATTGGCTTTATGGAGCTAAGCCAAGCCATTTCCTTCCCATGGAGGTAGTTAATTCCGCCGGCTGTCATCCTTGGAAAAGGTGGCGGAATTAATGTCATCCAGCGCCATCGATCAACGTCCATCGTCATGGTATCGAGAGAATGAGGGTACAGTCTTGGGGCTCATCCTTAAATCTTAAATGCTTGCCGCCGTCATGGGGATCGTGCTGGCAGGTGGGTGGTACTTGCAATCACATGGCCAAGGCTGGAACTGATGCCACGTGAAGGTTGGTCAGTGTGGGCTTGAACTGATGCCATGTTAACATCCGGATCCGGGGCTAAGGTGTCCCCTATTAACTGAAGTGAAGGGATCTCTTTTCTATTGGCTATCACTAAGGCTCCCCAACATGCAAGAATTTCTGCACGTGTATTAGTGCCTTCACCGCAACCCATACTCAATTCATAATGTAAACCACGATTAGTCAATATAAACACTCCGACTCCACAAATTCCACCTTATTCCGCTTCGTCAAAATACACCACCTGTAAGTGAGATGGGAAAGAAGGGATTTGGGGAATCACCGCTTTTGTCTTTGCTATACCCAGTGGAGCACCAGTAGAGAAAACATAAATATAATTGACAACTCCCATCATGGAGAAATTAGTATCTCCAAGAAGAATCGAGCACCGGTACCTCCATAACCCCCAAATAAAATGAGTCGGAAAGTAAATATAATTACAATGAAATCTGTTCCAATGACAAAGATTTTATGCCAATGAGTTCTCTGTCCATTGTCCCACAACTTGTAATCTAATAGATACTGTAACACCCCGTTTTGACATTACTACCTGAATTACTATTATATGTTGTATTTGTTTGACTGTGAGACCTCGTCGGTTTGACGACACTGTGGACATATGGTTCTATTGTTTTGCCGATATATATATGTGTGTGTGTGTGATGATAGTATTATGATCGGTAGTCATGTTTAGATATGTATCATGTGTTAATTATGTCAAATATATGGAAATTACTGAATGATGGGTACGTGGATACCGTTACAATTATATGTTGAAATAATGAATGTTATGCCAAGTGCATGGCGAATGAATGAGTTTATTGTTGTTATGTTATGATGAAATATATGTGTACATATCAAGGATTTATGCACGATATTCTATATTGTATGTCGAGGACTGACTTACAGGTTGAAACGACTAAGTGATAGCTGGATCCTACAAGGTGGGAGGGCCTCGGGGACATGGACTTCGAAAGATAAATGGTATGCGAGTGATGCATTATTTACTTTCGTGTGGTTATTATGCTGTTTATTATGATGTATATTATGACATGGGTGGGGTAGGGTTTCAGGAAACTCAACCACCCAGATTGGTTATACGATGACAGACCGAGTACAAGTGCAATGCTGTTGTTATGTCGAGTAGACATAGTCCCTTGTTCCATTAGGGGGGTGGAGGCTTTACCCACCGTTTATCCCCGAAACCCATAGTCATGGGAGGGCTGTGCTATGGCGCACTCCCCAAGGTGTGTGATGATGATTGGTGGTTGCCTACTGGGGAAGCTTGGTTGATGTAGTTGACACTTCCGCTTACAGGTTCTAGTTGGAACCAGTCATGACTTGACATTTCAGGGTAGTCCAGCAGAGGACAGGATAGGATGTGGAAGTTAGTGATGATATAGGTAGATAGGTGTGGCTTGAAGTAGGGGTGAAAACAAGATCTAACTACATGTGTGTAAAACTCTTGATTGAGTATGTGTTGTAACTCAGTGATGTATGAACTGTCGTAACTTGGATTTCAGTTAGTTAATGGATTGTACCTTGCAAAGTATGTTAAAACATGTGTCAGTAAATAATAAGTTCCTTGATTATGATTGATGTATGTGAATTATTACTTTTAGTGTACTTACGTGAGGAATGTAAGCAGTAGCTACGCTTACATAACTCGCCTACATATTATGAATTACATGAAATATTGTTGAGTAATAATGTTAATTAGTGTCGCTTAATGTTAATTATTGTCGTTTAGTAATTAACTATTGTTGATCAATGTTAATAATGTCGATTAAAGTTAATAATGATGATTAATGCTAACAATGTAGATTAATGTTAATTACTGTCAATTAAGTTATTAATGTTAATTATTGTGCACTAATGATTAATTATTACTGATTAATAAACAACTTACGGTTAAAACTAGGTGTAAATAGTGCAATTTGGTTAGTAATGCTTAAATTAATATTAATGAACTTGATCAGTTAAGACCTTGGTTAAGATAATAAATGTGATTGTAATGTTAATTAAGGTAGTAATAACTTACAGGTTAATATTAATTGCGTCCTAAACAATGTTGATTAATTAGTTAAAATTATAAGGATAAGATAGAAATTATAATTACTTAATTGTAAAGGTTGTGTCGAAGTTGACATGGCATAAACTATAAATGTTGTCGTACACCATTATTAAACAAAGTGTTAAAAATATATTTTAAGTTAATCAATAAACAAATTAATTAATAATAAATGAAGCATTGAATTATGAAACACTAAGGGATGACTATTAATTAATGTGTTAAAACGTTTAAGTGTAAAACCACTTACGGTTGGTGGGAGAACCAACCCCAAATTTAAACTATATAATATATATATAACATTTATTATTTATTAATTAAAATTTTATTAACAAGAAATAATATAAAAGTTATGCCGAGAAGGCTGTCGGTTGAGTGTGAAATGACTAGTGATTATTTAAATAAATAAATATTAAACAAATGTTATTATTATGGTGTATCGGATATGGATTTATATCAAGTGAAGTTTACATTAAACAAAGGGCAAAAACCCTGACATGGTAGATGGAAGGGGGTGGAAACATTTATGTTAGTGATAGGGGTAGTAATGAGAGAAAGAGTCGGCAAGTGAAGGGGGGGGGATAAGGTCGAGAAGAGAAGGAAGATGGGGGATCTTTTACCTGGGAGTTTTTGGAGAGCAGAGCTGCAAAGGAGGGGTTCTTGTTGGAGATTGTTTTTCGGAAGGGATACGACAGCTTGGGCTTGTATTCGGTTTGGGCTCGGGGGTCCAAAGGGGTACCTTAGGAGCTGGGTGGTCGGCGAGACCTCGCCAGTTGGCAGGGTGGCAAGACTGTTTTGGGCTGGTTGAGTTTCAGAACTTTGGGGAAGGCTTTTGGCTGCAGGGAAAAGTAAGGAGAAACAGTAAACGGGGACGGCAACAAGGGTGGATCTACTAGCTATCCATAGGTATTTTCTAGCAGGTATGTTGATCATTTCTACCTTGTCAAATTCGGTTTTAAGTTAATTAAAAATGATTATATGTTGTTATTATATCTGCTACTCCTGCACAAACAATAAATGGTTAGAAGTAGATAAAACAGAATTTTAATTGCTAAAATCTGTAAATGTAAATGCTATATTTTCACATCTGTAAATGTAAATGCTATATTTTATAGCCAAAACTAGAAATAGAAACAAAAATAGAAATTTTGACAAGAAGTGAAATATCTGACTTTATTAAGAGTTAAAGGAGACCTAGGTTGGGGTCTTACAGATACTTCATCCCAAATCTGTAGAGTGACCGGGCATTGAGCAAAGAAATGATCCACCGTATTTGACGCTGCATAGCAAAAAGAACATGCCATCGATCCCAGACCTCCTCTATGCACAATAATTTACACACTACTAAATTCCTAAAAACAAATTGATTTAATTTGCAATACAAACAATTAACACAAGCATGACCATATGTGCACCACTAAGGTCTACACAACCAATTCATCTCCTTTGCAGCACATTATTGACACATAGATAACACACCACTAAATGCTTCAAAATCACAACCTTTTGGACGAGCTTACATGTTTCAAGGACCGGGGTTAAGGTTTGCCACCTTCATAAAGTACTAAAAAGGCATCTCATAATACCATTCAAATTTCGAAGCCTTTTACCTCGTTGAAAATGAAATTGTCATTTTTTTTTGGTTTGAATGCTTTTGTCCAACACAAATAAGTGGTATTGTTCGATGTATAATACCCTTATTAAGATGTTAATTGTAGATGTTAACTCTATTAAGCCACAAATAAGTGGTATTGTTCGATGTATAATACCCTTATTAAGATGTTAACTCTATTGTATAATACCCTTATTAAGATGTTAACTCTATTGGGCCAATACTTAAGGATAAAGTAAAAGGGCAAGCGAAATGAATTACACATCTAAAGAATGATATCTCTCTTTATTTTCCAGTATTGTTTAACTAAGGATTTACAATGAATTAAATAAATCTCACATATTATGAAAGTACCTAAAAATAATCGTGATTAGAATTATATATTTGACTAAAATTATCTAAAACTTGAATATAACTCAAACCATATGAAATAACTTTTTATTTTTCAATTAAAACATCTTGAAAAACCCTTGAACACTTCCTAAATTTAAGAAACTATATCTAAGTTAAATTAGTTAACACCAAGTATGAAAATCCAATCTAAGTTAGTTATAATTAATAATCATAAACCCATAAACATATATTAAATACAACACATTAAACCACTTTCTTTCAAACTGATAAAACATTAAAAAAATAAATATACAAATTTAAATTTTAATAGAGGGAATAATATAGTCAAATTGACTCACCTTAAATAAAACCATTGACAAAGAGAAAACACATTGCTATCCAGCCCCATTAAAAAGTCAATATCCCTACCCTAATCCTGGGCTTTTCAATATCATCATCTTTTGAACCTATCATGAAACGACACGTTACTATTAAAATTGTTTATGCATTGTGAACACGGATTTCACTTATGGTAAGAAGTAAAAGATATCGGTGACCCGGCGGGGTAAGTTAGCTCACGGCACTCAGCCCACTGTAATAAAATTCCGGAAAATTAAAATTTTTTTTTCCAATTTTTAGTGGGAAAAAAGTAAAATCGAAGTGGTGGAAATTAAAATAAATAATAAATATACTCTTTACTGCGAAAAAATAAAACCAAAGTTGTCACGAAATAAATGCGAGAATATTCCGATGATGGGTGTCCAGCCTTATCATCATCCTCATCCCATGCCATGCCCATCTACTATGGATTTTGACTGGCCGTGTTATAATAATTTAATAATTACTGATATTATTTTAATTTTGTTGTTGGGAGATGTAAGATATACATTAAGTATGTGCTCGATGTTTAATATTTTAGTTTTGTTGTTGGAAGTTGTAAAATATACATTAAAGTATATGTTATATGTTTATTATTATTTATTTATTATTTGGTTTATTATTATTTTAGTTTTATGGTTAGAAGTTGTAAGATATACATTAAGTATATGTTGTTTTACGATGGAGAAAAAGCGGAAAAAGGCATAGTTATTTTGATATAGTCTATTTTTCCATCCGCGGTTGGAAGGAGAACAAAACGAAGGCAACAAATGAAATGTGTGGAGGATAGAAGGATCGAAACCACGACCAGGGGCTGACACTGTATATGTTATTGGCATTTGCCGGGAGCGAGGGCAGTCTTTTTAGGCGGGTGCGCTCTGGTTATTAGCAAGTTTCTGTGACCAGACGAAACCCTCGGTGGCTTGCTTGATTGGATTGGATTTTTTCGTTCTTCCGGCGGGTTATATGGAGGATTCCAATGGCGCTTCCTTGGACGGCTTTCGGGAAATTTTCTCGGTCGCATGAAGTTCAGATTTGCACTCTCCAGACCAAGATCTCACGAAGAGACTGTTTTTTCGCCGTAAATGAGACTTTATTACAGCAGAAGCGGCGGTTCCGGGGTCATTTATTCCTTTTATGAGGTGTAATTGGTGGCTTTTAGTGATACGTGGGCAGGATGGGCTCTGGCAAAGAGATTGCGGACAGAGCTCTGGAAATATTTAAAGGATTAGGTCGGGCGATTGCTCGGGACAGAGTATTGCGGGAAATGAAACGAGAGGCCGGACAGACTGTTGAAAATGGCCGCAGGGCTGGCTAGTATGTGTAAAAATGTTGTTTCAGGTTTGGTTAAAGCCGTAAATGTCGTTACAGGCTTCGATAGCGTTGTAAAAATGTTCTGGGTTGCAGGAAATATGTGCGGAAGTGACAAATATATTTGCAGGTTAGCTTAAGGTAAATATTTATAGATTTGAAATGATTATTACAAGGAACCAGGTGAATATTTTAGGTTAGGGATGAATACTACAAGCAGGGATTCGACAAAATCGGTTGTGACGATGCTTAAGGTTGAAGAGAATGCGCAGGAAAGAAGCTAGATGGATTCAGAGTAAGTGAAGGTGAATATTGAACAGGAATTTGCAGAGGATATATATATTTAGGGTGGGCTTCTTTATTTAAGGTCATAGGGTGATAGATGTCCAGCTCTGGCAGGGCAGATGGTCGCACTGGAACACCTCGTGACGTCTTCCCGATGCCTCGTGACTCTTCCTTCTCATGCGCATCAGACAGCGGCAAGGATAAGCGCAGGGAGAGGGATGCGTTTACGCGGAGGCTCTCCAGTTCTATTTCCTTGGATGGAGGGACACTGGCGAATAAGCGGCGGCCTGCCCCTGGTGGTGGTAGCGAACTAGCGTCGCATTCAGGTATGTGCTTTTGGTTTTCTGGTTTTATTTGTTACAGCATGTGTTCTTCCTTGGAAGCATTTAATGTATTAGGTTGATTTCGAGAATCTAGGGTTTTGACATCGGTTGAATATCCCACTGGGAAATAAAATTGCCGATCTGTCTGTTTTTGGTGGTGTGGAATTTTGTACAAGATTTGTGCAGCCAGCAACATTTTTTTATTTTGCTGTACAGGGCAATTTCTTGGCATCATGGGATCCCCTTCAGGTTGGGGTCAGATTTCTGTTACTTATACAAGATGATTATATGTTTAGGCTTTGTGCTTTTCTTCGGGTTTGAAGCATTCCAGTTGCGAGAATAATAGCTTCCTCGTATATGACTGTCTTTATATGCCTTTCCAGGAAGATCCGGGGGAGTATCGTCCAATGGGTGGCATGATGATGTTATTTCTAGAAGTAAGAACCTTGTTGACTCAGGAACACGTGGTGGAAGTGGAAGTTCGGTGGGAGGTGTTGCTTCTCCGAGCCCGAGGCTTGATTGTTCTAGTGCAGATGACTCTCCCAAAGAACCGGATGGATACCGATTTTCCAAACCTGGTTCTCCATTGTTCACGCAATCAAGGATCTCTCCATTGGATCAGGCATCTCACAACAGCTTTACAGGAAAAGGTGTTTTAGCACGAGAGCACTCAAGATGCAGTGAATGGGACTCTCCATTCAAGATGGACATGGATTATCGAGATAAAATCTGGGGCAGGTCTGAAATATTGAAGAGAACAGGCTCCTCCGGTTATGAGGCTGCAACGGCTTTGAATGTGCACAGAGACATAGTTGGAAGGCGAGAACAAGATGGTTATGGTGGGAGTGGAGATTCAACGGGAAGCAGCAGTTATCATATAAGGTCTTATCAGGAATGGAGGCAGAGTGATCGAATTGCATCTTCAGGACTGCCTCTACGTACGCATGCTTCCAACAATGGTTATCTCAAGGAGTCAGCTGCCCGCGAACAAGGTTTATCCGATGTTTTGGGGTCATATTCTTCCAACTGGCATTCTCCTCTTTCATCTCCAGTCAATTACACTGTTGATGTAGGCCGTGACGATGGCAGTCAGACTTCACCTAGGAAGAGACCTCGACTTGGCTGGGGTCAAGGCCTGGCTAAGTATGAGAAAAAGCTGACTGGAGGACCTGAAGATAGCCTTGCAACAAAGGGCAGGGCGAGTAGCTGTTCAGAGGAAATTTTATTAAGTCATTCTGACGGTCCTCATCAAGAAGATTTGTCTATGAAAGTGGTTGCTGATGGTAAGTCCTATTACTGTTATTTATAATTTTGTGATTTGTTCCTGCAACCGGTAACCTGTTTTTTCAAGCATTTACTTTCTATGTGTTACACATATAAATGGTTTTGTAACTGGCATGATTCCTAGTGCAGAGGTCATTATGCACCTGGTAATGGACTTTTTTTGTGATTTTAGGTTTTATTCACTTATCGTGAACCCTACTTGAATGATCTATGTTTTCATTGTAGTGTCCTGTTTATTCAGAAGTGACCTTTAATGTTATTGATTATCAATGCCTTGCACACTGTCACACATAATGGGGCTGTAGGGTGGAGGTCTTCATGTTTTGATTGAAGTTGTTATAGTTTTATCAGTAAATGTCACTCCTAGAAACTATATGGCATTTATTATTAGATTTTTAGGATTTTTGAGATTCCTGAAAATAACAAAATTATTGGGACTGTCAATCATGGATATCTATGGTCAGAAATTCAGAATGATGACTTACGTTGTATTGGGCTGGGTACTGATGTGAAATCATGTCTTGACTGTGGCTTGTTGCATTCAGAGTGGATATTTTTGTAGTACTTATAATAAAACATGATGTTTCAGAGTAGCATAAATTCATCTTCAGGATGTCGCGTGGAATCGTTTACCATAAAGATTGTATGTTTAGTCTGCTTGTGCATTTTTCATTTATTTCCAGGAATCATTTAAATGTTAGCAACTTCTAAATGAGTTGTAAGTGATGGTTATTTGGGCTGTTTTCCTTCAGTAGAGTTTCATTCTCTTCTAATTTGTGTCTATAAGCATTTTTTTGTGCTATCATTTATTTCTTACATATGGTTATAATATTCATTTTCTGGCAAAATTAAAAAACATATGCAGGTTCTGGTGGTACATGCATTGAAGTAGACAAGGACAATCCTGCAATACAAATGGATCAAGCTGAGGGCCATATTGGTGATGGAACTGAGAGAAACGGAGAGTTTGGAAGCATGGCTGCTTCTGAGATAGTTGGATTGGATTCTTCCAAAAGTTCAGATACCACATTTGTGCCAAAGCAATGCCAAAACACTGAGACTTCTATACAAGTGCAACCTCAAATGGTGCTTCTGGGGCAATTTGGCAGTGAAAATGCTCCAGGTAGGTCGAAGACAGATATATTGCAAAGGTTGGAAAAGCTTGAGTTAGAACTTGATCTTACAGAGAAAGAATTTGCAAAGCTTGAGGTTCAACCAGAAGTTCATTTCTCATCAAATGTCTCAGCAAAAACTGACTCGATGGTGGATGTGGCTAAAAACTCGGTGGCTGAGTTTCAACCTGATGCACATACCCTAGGACAAAAGGATGGTGTGGGAGAAGTTATTTATACCACAGAGGTGAGAGAACCAGAAAAGGAAGTGATTGATGATCAGATAGGCATGTTATCCTACAGAATTCAGGAAAGGTCTTTATGCCTACACAGCAAGGTTGATTCCAAATTGCAGTCATCATTTGGAGTTCACCATTCCTTATCTTATGATTCTCTGCCTACAGCTTTTGTAACCAGTAAAGGAGAGGATGGAATCATACAAACAGATGGATGTAATTCACAAAGAATCATCCTTGAGGGCAGTTCCCACACAGCAGCTTCATTTTCTGACCCAGGGGAGATGACAGGAGTAACTGATTCTAAGGAAGTTAATGCAGAAAACTTAATAAAAAATGCTGGAGGCCAATTTTCAAACATCACCCTCAAACCTGAGATTTTGACGAAAAAAGAAACTATTGAGTGTTGGAAAGATATGTATAATGACAATCGGGAGCAAGCTGAGCGTGCCTCCCAAGTATTGGCTCATCTTCTTCCAGATGCTAAAATTGAGCTTAAGGACATGCTGACTCAGGAGAAAAGTAGGGAAAGCAAGAAGGTAATCAAACAACAGCTGCAGGACATGTTATCACAGAAAAAAATGTTTCTCAGATTCAGGGAGAAAGTTCTTGCTCTTAAGTTTCGTGCATTGAGGGAGACATGGAAACATGAGCAAGCAGGGTTTTCTCAGTGGAGTGATCGTGCAGAGAGTTTAAAAAAATGTGACATTGACCGTAGGAATGGGACATTAACACCTAACCAACGAACATCTCATCGGTTACGTCTATCTGGTATGCTTTGTAATGAAAACTATTGTGATTATGTGTTCTTTAAATTCTTTGAAGTGTGTGAATCAACAACTTGAAATTATTTGCATTTGAATGTTAGAAGGTTTTTCTTTTTGAATATGATTCCTTCGGCTATGTGTGCTGCCCAATCAACACTGAAGTGGAAAGCCCTTGGCACTTGGGCTAGGAACTTTGACCATTACCACATCCAGCCTGTTTGCACAGTGATGATGATATCCCATGAGGGCTAACTTGTACGAGGGGGAATCAAACTCTGGTGGGGGGACTTTCACCACCCCACTTTACCAACCAGGTAAGCCCCCGTTGATAAATGGTAGAAGATTTTGTTAGAGTCGGACTTGGTTTTTGTTAACTTGTCGGTTGACAAACATCATGCTGTTTGGAGTATTTGACCTTTCCCATACTCTGAGCACATCCAAATACATGGACATCATAGGCGACTACCTAACAAAAGACACAAGTTCCATAGGACCTGCATGGAAATGCTAATATTTATCGTTAGTAAGTTGCGCAGAATGTGGGAGAGAGAGTTAAGGGCACATTCTAAAATTTTCAGCAACAACTTATCGTTTAGTAGGACATGAAATGATTTATAAAACACACAATTATTTTACTCTTGACAAGTGACCCGAAGTGGTCAATATGACTGACAAGTTATATCATCTGTTATATGTGTTTAGTCTACAAATTAATTAAAAACAAATAGAGCAATGAGAAAGCATGTTTTAATACAGCTATAAAACAATTTAAAATGGCTGTAAAGGATTAGTGAACCTGCCCGATCTCATCAAATGCTGTGAAATTGTGTCCAATATCTAGCAAAGGAGGTAACTTGGATAAGATTCCAAAGTTTTGATGCAATGGGGACACTAATGCATTGTTCAAGGAAGCAAGAGTTTAGCTGCATCTCTTTTTCATCTAAAAGTAATCCATCTGAGTGAGAACGATTGGTATGATGATTAGGACTTTTGAAGCATGTTCCATTGTTATAAAATGAATTCCTATTACCATCTGATATATCTTCATTCCTTAACAAGTTTTAATCAATGTTGCAAATATCTCCTATTTCTCCTGATGTCTCTGATATTTTCTGAGTTTTTCAGGTTGCCGATGTTTCTCAGTTCTTCAGGTCCAAGTTTATGCTTGCCGATATTTTCTGATATTTTACCTGTTATTAACCTATTTCCAGATCCTTGGCAATATTTTCCCTGAAAGGATTTTTGCAACATTGGTTTTTAATGTTTATCTCCATCCTCTATCAGTGGATTTAAATTCTGTCTTGCTTTCAGTTGCTAGGGCTGAACTTTTCACTACCATTACTGTTGTTGTCTACTGTCTGACTTTTAGCTTCTCATTGTTCTTTTGCCATTCATCCTTCATTCCCTCAGGCCTCCATATCCATCTTATGCCCTGCATTTTGTCATTCATCTGCGTTCAATTGTATACAATGTGTTGCTATTTTCTTGTTTTTCATTTGTTACTTCTTTACGTCTTTCAAGCTTCGCTGCCATTTGTACTGCTTGTTATTCATTTTATCTTTTCTTTCTGTCCTTCAATCTTGATTACCCATCCTTACCATACCACATTATTGATGCATGGATTGACTCTCCACCTCTATACCTTATTTGATAATTTGTAGGTCATCTATCACTGTGGTTAAATGGCCTCAATATATGAATAATTACAATCTGAGAGTGCCCTATAGATGGACAATTACAATGCAAGAATGCTTCGGGGAAAATTATGAGTGAAACACTGGAATTTTCCAATATACTGATGCACCACCAAATGCTGTTGCATCCTCTAATCAAGACTGCCACCTTATTCTTTTTTCACTGTACCATCCAAGCTCAGTAACCATGTTGGCATCTGCACAAGATGGATCAAAGTCAAATGAATTAAACCTTAATAGTTTGAGAAATTAGATTTTGTCTAGGTTTAAATTTGATATCCATGTAGATACTAATTCATGCCTCAATGTTGTCTTGTAAGTTGTAACCATATTACCTTTAAAGGGGGCTTTGGAGGCTAAGAGTGTTAAAGAATAAGAAAAAAAAGAGGGCATAATAAAAGAAATTGAAAAAACGCACTTGTATACATTTGAAAAAATGCATTTAAAAAACTTTCATGTATTTTGGATCTGGCAGGTACAAAGTGGGTTTTCGCAATATATTGTGATTTCAAAACTTCATGTGGTTGTGCATTTTCTACACTAGAGTAAGTTGGAAAGAAGCTACATAATAGCTAGCAGTGTAATCATTTCTGATTCACAGAATGTTTTGCACTAAATGGGACATAGGATGTATTCTAAATAGAAACTCTTACCTTATATGGCCCTGTTTAAATTCTTACCTTGTGAAGATTTATATAAATGGAAACTATAGAAAAGGTCCAAGGATTAGGCTCCTAGGGTGATCAATTGGGAGACAGAGGTGGCTTAAGGCATTACTTGCATGAAAAAGCTTTGCCAATCTGGAAGCTGGCTTTGGTGTGCAAGTCCCTGGATTGACGTGATAGTGTCCTGGTGTGCAAGTCCCTGGGTTGATGTGATAGTGTCCTCCCTCACTCTGGTACTAACATTGCCAGCAGTTTTGTTGTCAGCTGTTTTTGGCAAGTGGTCGTGATTTACAGACTATCTTGCTATGGAGGCACATCCCTATCTATGTTGGGATTTTGTTCCACATCAATACTCTTCTTAATTGTGTGTGTGTGTGAGAGACCATCACCGTGTGTGTGCCTGAGAACATTGACGTGGGTGTGTGTGGGTGAATAATCCCACATACATAACAATTGTGAGACAGAAATTGTTTATATAGTGCATTACCTGCACTGAAAGATGAGCCAATGTGGAAGCTGGCTTTGGTGTAAAAGCATCCTCCCTCATGTCGGTACTAACATTTCCATTAGTTCGGTGTCATATGCTTTGTGGGCTGTCTTGGGCTGTAATATTCCTAATATGAAAATTTGTTCAATTTTGGCCAATTTCGAACCTTGGACTAGTGAAACCCCAGATTGTCCCAAATGCTCCCAAATGCTTTTGAATTCTGTATGGAGGGGCTCGAGAGGTCTTAAGACATCCTAATGCAGCTCTTAGACACTTATACATTCATTAGAAACATTTAGGGCTTGCATTTCTCAGGGAGGAAAGAAGGGGAAAAATACTAGTGAATTCGATGGTTAAAAACTCCACTAGTCTAGGAACTTTTGGGCTTCCCAAACACTGTATGACCTTCCCTATTTTCTGAACTGAGACTTGGCTTTGAAAGAGGACCTCAAGGGAAACCGAGATGCAGCATTAACTCAGGTTTTAGGGTCTGCTATAACTCCCATAAAACAACATATATTGAGACATTGTTGTGAGAAAATTGTTAACAATGGTCATGAGATTTGTTGCACAATCTTTAATCAAAACTCAAAGGGTCTGCACATAATATTTTGGTCATAAATATTACATCATATTCAGCTTGAAACATCAACAGAAACTCAGAAAAAGTCTGATGTAAAACAGATACAAAATCACTCCAAAATATCCATGTGAAGATAGAGGGGAAACTAGCTCGAATCAAGAGTTTGCTTGGAAATATTACAGGATCCAATGTGCAGCTCATTACAGTGATATATATCAGATAACATAACCATGGAGTCAACAAATGATCCTCCATAAAGTCTACACAACTATGAGTGTGCCATCAACGAGAATATGGACATTGAGAGAATATTGAGAGAAGAGATAGTGGAGAAAGGAATAGTAGATGAACTCGAACCTGCATC
Source organism: Larix kaempferi (assembly GCA_027924585.1). Taxonomy (NCBI): domain Eukaryota; kingdom Viridiplantae; phylum Streptophyta; class Pinopsida; order Pinales; family Pinaceae; genus Larix; species Larix kaempferi. The sequence continues at coordinate 1,953,034 of BSBM01000976.1, read as the reverse complement.
AAAACACCTTCATTAAGCTCTGATGAGAGGTCTAAATGGCCTCTCCTCCAACCAATGTGGACAAGAATCTTTCACCTTCGAAATTGGTTCAATAACAGGGAAGGTAAACACCCACTGTGCAAGGACAAGCTAAAGCTTTCCCAAATTGCAAAGATGCAAATATGCAAATGAAAAATGATCCAAAAGCTGCTCTCCTTTGTCATCCTCCTCTTTTCTTAACCTCATGTGGACTCATGAGGTCGAATTCCCTCCAAGAGACTTCACTCAACTTGAATTAGTGATAGATTCTTTCACGAGACACTTGTCCACTTCTTCCTTGCATTCCTCCTTCCCCCAATTCGAATTGGGAATCTTGGCTGACCATAACTCCCTCTATGCACCCTCTTGGTGGCAATTTTTAGCCCCGATATGCCAGATGTGTCATAGGTATGCAATCAGGTCTGAATTTGTCATAGATTCCTTCATCATTGTTGTCATAAGATGCCATGGAATCTAGCTACAAGTGTCACAATGCCTCTTCCTCTTTCTTGGGAGTAACTCTTCCACTCCAATTCGACCTTCCTAGATTCTTGCCATGAATATTGCATCTTCATCTCCCCCAAGTACGTTACCCTCCACGTTGGACTCAAATTGGTGAGAGAATGATGCCAAGTGTAGTGGGGAATCTTGCCAAATGTGGGCCCCACACACTCTTATGTGCTCTCATGACCAAATGCCACCTTATTTTTCTTTTATTATTATTTATTTGACCCAATTAATGTGAATTTGTAAGTCTAAGGTCAATTGGGGTCTTGTAGCTCCCTTATTCCAAGTTTTAGTGCTTCCACCCAAACCTGGGGAACTAGTAGGTTAGTGGAATTTTTCCTCCATGAAGATTTATTGGAATGGGGACATTACAGGCTTGTGGTTGTTTTTTTATGTAATGTTACATGCTAGCTTGCTAGAGTGTCATATGTTGGGATTTGTTCCACATTAATACATCTTTATATATCCTGCGGATCCATCTATAATTTTTATTTGATAGATCCACACCATAACTTTGACTTGCACTGGACTAGAAGTTGATCTTGACAAAGAATGGTAGAGCTGTTGTATAATGACTATAAACAAAGATGTCAATTGGGTCTAGCTTCGAAGGTTGAGAGGAAAATTGTTATCCTCCCCACTCTGGTTCAAACCCTACACATGACATGTTTTGCTCCTCGTGAGCCAATTGTTAATGGGGTCGACAAGGTACTCACAATCTCATTCTTGCTCGAGTGCTTGAGGGTGTCATGAGATGTTACATGTAAAATAAATAACTAAATAAACAAAGAATGGTAGAGCTGTTGTATAATAAAACTATAAACAAAGATGCCAATTGGGTCTAGCTTTGATGGTTGAGACGAAAATTGTTATCCTCCCCTCCCCACCTTGGTTCAAACCCTACATATGACATGTTTTGATCCTTGTGAGCCAATTGTTAATGGGGTCGACAAGGTACTGGCAATATCATTCTTGCTCGGGTGCTTGAGGGTGGGATGAGATCAATATAAACAAAGATCAATTTTTTTTTTCTTAACATGAAAAATTTCTTGATTGATTGAGAAATTTCTTTAGGAAAGAAATAGAGGATAAGATAATATAAGATAAATTTATTAATGTCCAACAAATGACCACAAAGGTAGGTCAATGGGACTATTAGGTACCAAGATGCCCATACAAAGTGGGAGCACTAAGGTGGCTCCTATAAAATGAAATGCAGAAAGAAAAGTAAGACCAAAACCTAGTTATCGAACTCCACAGATGGAGAGCCGATCTAGGAGAAAGATGTACAGATATAGTAGATCTAGGGCATGTGAAACAAAAGGCATATGTCTACCATGTTACGTCGGAGCCATCTCTCCTAATATCCGAGGTCTATAGGAGGAAAAGCAGAATAGAAACCTGTCCAGACGAAGAGCTGGAAGAGGAGGTAGACGGAGAAACATGTCCCTGCTTGGAGTGATGTGCCCATCGCTATGCTCTAGAAGAAACTGGCTGACAGCTGGTACGAACCTGGTTGGGAAGGAGAAATGTTATCCTCCCTAACCACCTGAAATAAACCCCATTGACATCTTAAAAATATTTTTAGGACATGTGGGTGGGCTCTCATCCACTTGTGTGTGCATTGGTCACTATCATTTAATATAATCTCTTTGGGTGCATTCACATGTTTGACCACTACTCCATGACTCCAAGAACAACCGTCATGGGAATTGAACCTTGCCCTTTGTTGTAACAATAAATCTTATTTTAATAACAAATTATTAGTAATAATGATTAAGGATCATAAGCTATAACCCATAGGAAGAAGTATGGAAGACATATTTCTGTTTATTTGCCATTGTGACAATCATAACTTTGGAGATAAGTTATAATTTACATTATTCTTAGCAATCCTTTGAGTGTGCCAATTGGACTATTGGATTTGTAAATCTCAAGAGTCGTAAAGCATTTGTTGTCTCAGAATGGCACCAAGGAGTTGTGTGATGGAGGAGATGTCTGTTAAAGTAGTTATGAAAACTTCCTTTCTAAGAGGTGTAAGGGAAGCTGTGACTCAGATGAAGCCTGGAGGTTGTAAGTAGTATTTGATCCCATTTATTGCACATTTTATATGATATATGAACTTTGAAGTAGTGGCATGGGCTTTTGCTATTTGAATTTGAAATATAACATGAAAGCAGTGTCTTGAGATCTGTTGAAAGCCATGACCTTAACTTCCCTAGTTTTACCGTCTCTTGGAAAGATGCCTGGGGTTGTGTCAAAATATCCTTTTGAAAATCATCAATGCAAGAATAGACTTTCTATTAGTGTTGGTAGCTAGAATGTTTTGTTTGTTTTTCAAGCAAATGTATAATAAGACAAAAATGTTTTACACACAAAAAGCTTCTTCATATTGCATTGATCAACAAATCTAGAAGCAAAAATTGTCCCAAAATTGGACAGATGAGGTTCAGAATTATCCTACCAGTCAATAAATCCAAATCAGCCCCCCCCTCTAAAATTGTAATACATTTTAAATTTTGACCCGACCGCTTATTCTAGCAGAGTAGGGCACTTAACTGAAAAGTGGGCATTACATCTTTAACACCTATTAGTGTGGTTCCAACCTATGTCAGAAGATTTGGCGAATTTTATTGATGAGGTACAAAATTCGTTGAATCTCAAAAGAAATTTGAGATCCATTGAAATTTGCTGAATTTCAAAGGTGAATTCTAAAGGCGAATTTCAAGGTGAATCTTAAGGCAAATTTGAAAGTGAATTTCAAGGAGAGTTTAAAAAAATCAACATTTTAGTTCATCAACTACGATTTTTTAATAGAAAAAATAAAAAATTTCAAACGTATTTTTATAATTTTTATATATTAAAATTCTTGAAATATGTATATGGATGAACCGAATGGCGATTTTGATCCAAATCTCATCAGTAATTTTGAATTGAAACCGAATTTCATTGTCGCTGAACTCGAACTCGAACCTGAACCATGTGACTTAGGTTCCAAAGCCCATACCAGCTTTCAAGTTTTGGCTGCTTCCCAGCATAGAAATATGGTGTAATAAATTTCCAAGTAAGACTTATTGGAAAAAACTGCTTTGTGAAACTCAGAGTGATGAAAAATAGTCTTCAAATGATATATGCAATAATGTAAAGAAGTTTAATTTCTGTAGACTCTTCACTATTTCAAAGCTTCAAACTGCTGAAAATTTTCATAAAACACAGATAATTGGTCCAGAAACAGTGAGTAGATGAGTTGTGAAATATTCTGTCCACTGACTGAAATGATGACAGAAATTTGACTATATTGGCAACTCCTAGTATGGTGTTTTGGCATATAAGTGTTCAATTTACCATGGGTCTTCATGGAGCAAAATATCTTATTTTGAAAAAAAGGAATTACTTGTGATTATTTGAAGTTGATTATATTTTCTTACGGTGCAGCTTGTTCTGTTCTAAGCATCAATTGTCTAATTTTCCTTTAGGCACGTTACAATATTTTTTACTCCTCTGTGGTTGATGGTTCACCAGGGACGCCTCCATTCTGCAGCTACTTCTGATGATGTATAGCCTTTTTATTTTGTAGTATCTAGGGTTATGCTTTGGTTTAATTTTGCATAGAGTAGGTTACCTATAATTTTATGCTTAGCTCGGCTTATAAGAGTTGCTTTAGCTCTCCTACAGTATCTCCCAACTGGATTGCACTTCGGCCCCATTGATCTTTCCTTTTGGTCATCTGTGGACATTAATAGAGTTATCTTATGTTATCTTATCTAATGAATGTGCCAAGAGCGGAAAATGTGCCATTTTAATTTACCTTGTTTTATTATTTCAAGCAGGTACAGCAAAGGTGGATGCCGGGTCAGATGAGGTGCACACAATGCAAAAGCTTTTGGCAGAGTCCTTGGGTGGCTATCAGAGACCACACCTTAAAATGCCATGTCAGATTTTGGATGAGAAGGAGAGGAGTATCCAAAGATTTATAACTCATAATGCTCTAATTGAAGATCCCGTGGCCTTTGAACAGGAGCGCAAGACGATAAATCCGTGGACACCAGAGGAAGAGAAGATATTTTTGGATACTTTCTTCTTGTATAACAAGAACTTCCAGAAAATTGCATCCTTTATAGAGCACAAGACTGTTGCAGATTGTATAGAGTTTTACTACAGGAACCACAAATCTGAGGAATTTAAGATGGTGCGGCGTAGACAGCGGCTTAAGAACCGTAGAGATTATTCAGTTCCATCTACATACTTAGCTACTACAACTACTCCAAACAATCGGCGGAGGGAAGTAGCTGCTATTTCTGTTGATAATCTGCCTGATCCTGCAAGTGTAACTTTATATAGTCGCAACAGCGGGATTTCCCACAGTAGGCTAAGCAAGAACGTAAACAACAATCAGATTGGCTCTGTTGTATCAAGCAACTTTGATAACCCTCCAGGAAATGCAGGTAATTGTAAAAGATAAATATATCTGTGACCTTGGCATGCCATTTCCTCAATTCTATATTTTTTCCGTTTGATTTTATAGTTTGGGCATTTTATTCTAAAGTTATTTCAATTGAAATGCATATCCCAAAAAATCAGTTAATTATAAGAGATCAAAATTGATGTTTGACCTTGGCTTGTCTTTCCCCTAGTTTTGGAATTTTTAGTTTGTCCTTGTAGTGCATGCATTTGTTTTGAATTATTTCAGTTAAAACACATCTTAAAGATGGTTCTGCTGCAGGTTTTGTCTCTGGAAGAAATGTGACTACAGAACACTCCAATAAAGTAAAATCTGTTCAAAGTCCACGACCTCTAACAACAATCACAGAGGAATTTGACTCCCAGTGGACCGACCATGAGAGGCAGCTTTTTGTGGCTGCCCTTGGAATGGTTGGTAAAGATTTTAAGAACATCTCTCAGCATGTTGCAACAAAAAGTGAGGGGCAGTGCAAAGCCTTTTTTAGTAAAACTCGTAAGCGGCTTGGACTTGACCAGGTTCTGGAAACCTTTCAAATGAGTATGCATGAGTGCTCAGAACACCAAGTAGGAGGAGATACTGAAGATCTTAAATCTGCAGCATCTCTGGAAGATTCTAAGTGCAGGGACATGGGTGGAAGGCAAGATGATGTGAAAGATTTGAACGGGACAGATGTTGGTAAATGTTTACCATTAGATTGTGATGCTATTGTTGGAATAGTTAGTGCAAATTCAACAGAGGAACCATTAATAACTGAGTCTAAAGCCTCTGAAAAAGGTGATGTTAAACAGAATATTGAAGATGGAAGATCAATTGCTTCAATCACAGAGTTGAAGGATGATTTGCCAGAGAACAGTAAGAAGAAGTCTTTGAGACATGGTATTGAGGAGATAACTGAAAATGCAGTGGAAGTTATTCTTCCATCTTTCCCTGAGTCCCTCTCTGGACCAAACGATGAAGAAGCTGACTATCCTGTTATAACTACAGACCTTGTTGCTGAGCCAGAAACTGATTGTGGTTGTGTGGAAGATACCAAAGATCAGCAGAAGGCCTATGGAGATGAACAAAATCCAAACACACCCCATTCTATATCTGGGAGAGAGTGTGAGACTAATGAATCTGCATCTGTAGTTGATGCATTTGAAAGAACAGCTGTTGAGGAAAAGGATATGCAACCAGATACTCTCAGTCAGATCAGACAAGAATCTCCAGATGCTACTCACATATCACACAGTAGTTCTAATCAAACTTCTGTTACACACATAAGTACAAATGCTTCTATGGTTGCCCCCACAGCTCAGCCTAAGGCCAGAGGAAATATCAATGCTGGGGAATCAAAACCTCGGAGGGAAGCTACATCCTGGACACAAGATGAGAAGGAAAAGTTTGTTGATATAATAAGGAAGCATGGTAGGGATTGGACTCTTTTACAAGAAAGTCTTCCAGCAAAATCTATGACTCAGATTAAGACATACTTTCAGAATTCAAAGGCAAAGTTGGGCTTTACAGCAGGGGAAGGAATGAATTCAAGGAGTGCGGCAAACAGAAAACATAAAGTGGATGATTCAGATTCAATCAACACATTGTATCACCTTGCACATCATAAGGCAACATCGTTATCAGATGAATCTGGCCTAAAATCTGACCAGATTGTAAATGGTAGCATAAGTACAATGCTTGGTGCGCAGGGGTCAGATGGTTTATCATTTACATTATTTGGTAAGGGAAAATGGCAGGCCGAAGATCCCACTGCTCTTAGTGGGATGGAAAAAGTATTCCAGCAGATGTGTTCAAATGGCTACACTCAGCAGTCAGTATCTAGTAATGGCATCTTTCCAATGTTTCAACAATCGGCATTGCCGGTACTTACTACTTCTGGCTTCCAACCTCCTCAAAACCTAATCCTGCAGCAGCCACTTTCACATTCAACTCCATCAAAACCACAGTTAGCAGCTTCTCAACAAACACAGCAAATTGCCAGTGTACAGCAATCACAGACATCTTCTGCTTTGTGCAACCTACAGACACAAGTAGTAAACCAAATAAAGCAGCAGCAGAAACCTTCCCAAGTTATTTCTCACTGTCAGCAAGATTATCAGAATCAGGGCAATCAACAATTACAAAAGTGGATGTTGCAGCAGCAGGCAGTGCAGAGCTTTCAGCATAACATATTGCCATCAGTTCTTCAACAGCAACAGCCACCACAGCCTCACATGATAATGCAGCAACAGAACCAACCACAGCATTTATCCCAAAGTTCCCACCATGCTCAACATGCTATAAAACAGAATCTTCACTACTTGAGTCCACATCCATCTAATCCGACATTTGGTCAACTAGCAGCTGTGGCCAGCCAGCAGTTATCTTCAAACCACCAAAAGGTGATCAACCAACATCATCTACCGAGCCAACAGCAGTTAATGAATCAGCTTCAACTACATTATGATGATCAGCCAAAGCAGTACCACCCATTGGTACAGAGTAATCAACTTTCTCAGCAACAGCAACAGCAACATTCCATTTTAGGGTCTTTGCAAGAACAGCTGGTGCTTCAGTTACATCATCACCAACAAAATTTGCAATCAGAGAAACAACAGCCCATATGGACGAATTTACCAATCCATATGCTTGACAATTCAGAAGTCTCTCATCATCAGCAGGTCCAAACTCCTGATATCCTTTCTGAAAAAGAAAAAAAGCAACGACAAGAGCTACATAATTGCCAATCAGTATCATTGCATAAAGGAGTAACCCAAGTTATAATTAAGGATGCTTCAAATTTACCAGATCCCATTGAGCCAAAAAATATACCCAAGGCACAGCAGCATGAGAGTGGACATCCGCAAGACTCCCAAGTTAATGTGCAAGTTCTTGCACATTCTCTATCAAAACCTGTGGCTTTTGCTGAGAGCCATCAGACGCGAGCTGGAGATGTTAAACTCTTTGGTCAGGTTCTCCTGTCCCAGCCCACATCGTGTATGAACATATCTCCTGCACCTTCAGAGAACGTATTTTCGCAGCCAGCTTTTTCAATGTCTTCTGTACCAGCTAGTACTGTAGTAGTTTCTGTTTCTGAGGGGTTGCCTGATGCTTATCTAGATGGTACACCCTGTGTTTCTTCGAGCTTGGGGCGGATTGGGCCGTCCTTCACTCAGGGTCATAGTTACAGTCTTCCATGGCAAAGTGCGTCTGCTCTGAGTTTTGGTGGAAGGAATAATTTACTGGATGGTAGACAAGTTGCGTGTTTAGTGAAAAGAGCAGATTCTGAAAATGACATGCAGAATTGCCAAGTTGCATTATCACGTGTGGCTCGACTTCTACGTGATAACAAAGAATGGGATAATAGTTGTCCTGAAGGTGCCTCCCCCTCCCAAAAGGTTGAGGGGTGTGAGCAACTGAAGAGAATGCAAGATAATGAGAATGTGGTGACAGGTTTGGGAATCAAAAGAAGCATAGACAAGGGCAATGGTCTAGTACATAATGGAGATTTTAGTGCATCTAATTCTGATTTGAAATTTGATATGCCACAGGTATCTGGCATAGATGATATGTCCAGTATGATAAGTAGAAATAAGGATCCAGATTTGAGTTCAACAATGGGAGCCATGTTAGGAGTGCCAGTAAGCTCATCCCAGGCTCTAACTGGTACAGTTATTGATGCACATTTGGCCATTGCTGACTGGCATAGTTCTCGTGAACTCCGTTTTGTTGGTGGCCATTCTAGCAAAGAACTTCATCAAAGTCAGGATTTTCCAGGCAATAATGTTTGCCATGCAATTGATGCAGGTAAACTTGTTATCACAAATAACCAACCACTGGCATTGGCACATTCATTTGCAGGGGGGGTTGAAAATCCACAATTCACCAGAGAGAACTCATTTTTTGGTCAGCAAGCCATTTTACATGGTTCTGGAAATGTAGGTTTGAATATGAGCACATGGAATTCTGGCATGAGTGTTGGGAGTGGAACTGAATTTCAAAGAGTTAATATGTCAACAGTTTCTTCTGTTTGGGCACATGGCTCTATGATAGCTGAGAGTCAGCCAAGGACAACGGACTCCAGAGATGCAGAAGACAGCAAAAGGAATACTTAATAGCTTTTGGGTCTAAAGCATTATTGGATCCTTTTCTGTATCATATGACTTTTGAGGATGCTGGGACAACAAATCTGAGCTGTGGTGGAGGCCTTGGCACCTTTTATTTGTACCAGCTTCATTTCACCGATGTTGTAAGTCTGCGCAGTTCTTCCACCTGACAATAATTTCGTGAAACCAGTTCCAGTGATGGTGCAGGTATTGTTTCTAACAGGTTTTCTATATTTACATAGTTCTTTTTCTTCTCACTCATTTAAACTCATTGTTATAACTTATAACTCTGCTCTTGTATTACAGGATCAGCTACCTCAGAGAGACTGAGCAAAATATGGCTATTTCAAAGATGTTTCTTTGCCATTGGAAGTTATGTTGTTTCAAACAACGACTTTGCTCTGATATGTCCAAAGTTCTATCAGACAATCCTGCAAAGAACGCAGCTGGACTGTGCAGTAGCAGCTACGGCAAGTCAGATTTGGGTTTACGTCATCTTTGTAAACATGTTAGATAGTGTGTAAAAGCCTTTTCATATCCAAGTGATGATTTTAATGAATGATTCGAAATTTGATTTATAAGAATGCATTCAACCCTTCTTTTAGTTTCTACCTTGTTATCTGAAGAGCAATGTAGAGATATTAACTTTGCCTAGAATGCCAGTTTATTAATTCTTTTTACATTTTAAAAGCCAATTTCAGATAGTATTGAGGAACAAGTTCCTCTTTCTTGTACTCCAGCATATTAATTCTATCATTTATTGAAGAGTTGGATTTCTCAGGCTTTGACATTTCTGTACCTAGTTTGGTGTTTGTCTACCTCACATGAAAAGCCACATCTCATAATGTGTAAGATCGAGAGTTGCAATATTAAATTTTTTAATTGAATTCTTTTCTAGAGTTGGTTTCTACCTGGGATGGAATAGGCTCATAACGAGGAGAATGTATGACTTGTCCTGGAACTTGCAAATGGGAATCTTCTGGCCCAAGCTCTGTTAAGCAATGTCTTTTAAGGACTTACTGTGGAAGTTTAGAACTATTTTCTTTTATCTATTAATTAAGCATGAAAAACTTTCAATGTTCATTATACCAAATATATTAGGTCCATCATGAGATTATTTAAATTTTAGAGTTATTTTCATTATTAATTAATATCTAAGTGTGATAATTGCCATACCAACATATATCTGTTAGATCCTATGTATACCAATGTCTTCTGACCCAAGCTCAGTTAAATAATTAAGTCTTAAACACTATCTCTTCAAGGACTTGCTGTGGAAGATCATAGCTATTTTCATTTCTTTATAAATTACATATGAAAAGCTTTCAATATATGAAATATAATAGGTCCATTCTGTGAGACTAGTTGATTTTCAGCATTATTTTCACTTTTTCACTAATCTCTACCTTTGATAATTGCCATGCCAACACATACCCTTTAGAGTAAACATGCCAACACATACCGTAGCTGTAAACATGCCAAGATATAGAGTATATGTCTATTGGGGTTGTGAAAAGATACCGTAGCTGTAAACATGCCAAGATATAGAGTATATGTGTATTGGGGTTGTGTTGTTGCATAAACAGATATGTTAGATGTTTGGTGGGGTTTTTAACATGTCACATGCACCACATATATGCTGCTTTCATAATGCACATGAACATTGAAAAATTCCCAAGGGTTTTGCTGAACTCTATGTGACATCCACCATCTGGCTAACTATTCAAGCTCAACCACACAGATTTAGAAGATAAAGTGACCCTCCTTTCCGCATCTGAGTCATGCAGGATCTGGTCTGTTGGCTAATCAAATTCCAAATGGCTAATTGATCAATTTCCACTGCTTTGATACAGAAAATATCTTGTGTGCAAGTTTGTGTATGGGATTCATCTTGTATGAATTTTTAGAAGACACTTTCAAAAAACCTGCCGAATGACCTCTTCTTTCTCTTGGTGTACTTGATAAATGATAATACTTTTTATTATTATCTATATGGCAATAAAGTACCTTGCTGTTTAGAACAAAAAGGCAGGTTCACTCCAACATATCCTCTAGTTTTCTTGCTATTAAACACCATGTGGCATATAACATGCAAACGTGATCTTACCATGAGCAACAAATATAACCAATGGTGCTAAAAGTGTCACAAACTCCACACCCTAGAGGTTTCCTTACCTAGCATTGGGGCATCCCAACCTTTGCCTTCATTATTATCAATCACCTGTCAAGTGGGCACTTGTGGGATTGCGGCAATCACTATTGTGAGGAAACAACTGATTGACTGGATCCTTGGAGGAGGCAAATGTGTTGTAAATTGGGCCTCTCCTTGACCTTTGCAACATATAAGCCATGACAAGAATGGCTTATGCTTACATTTGTCTCTCAGAGGTTCCCTCTTTAACCGGATTGACTTATTGTGCACAAAGGTGCATTTTCCGATTAGCCCATTAGAGTGTGGGAGTGTTTAAGATCAATTGCCACATTTTCATCTTGATTCTATAAATGCAAGGAACAATTGGAAACAATGGAGAAAGAGCCTGCAAAGCATAATGTTTTGTGCAAAGCTTTGTTGCAAAGCTGTGCATGCATGCTCTTGTGATGCATGCACTAGATGCAAGGTAAGCGCACCAACATTTAAAGAGTAGAGGGATGGATGAAAAAGATCCAAAGAGAGGATATAATATAAAGAAACTGGAATATTACATAAAACACCAAAAATTATAGTTCTTGCCCCTTGTAATTGGGATTGTCACAAGGGCTTTGACCCTTGTAATATGAACTTCTTTGTGGGGTGCACCTGCACATAATAGGATGTTCTTGTTACATGGGGTGTTGACCCTCGTAACAGGGGGTGATATCCCGTTTTAGTTTTAATTTTATCTCTCTATAAAATGAAAATAAAAAAGGCAGCCCAAGGGAAACAATAATATATATATATATTCCTTAATTTATTTTAAGGAGAAACAATTTCCCTCACCCTCCTACATTTGGGTGAGGAATGAGGAAGTTGGTATGTTGCTGGTGGCCATTTTGTGGATTCCCCCCCTTTTCCGCGAGTTTTTGAATGGAAGGCAATATAAATTGCCAACCACTGGTAATCCTGCATGACTTGATGGGAGTGGACCCCACGACCTCATTGGGTATTATGCATTAGCAAAAAGGGTGAACCAATATATATATATATATATATAATGAAAGATATTATCTTTTCCCGAGGAAAACCAAGGGATGCTTCCCCACATTAATTCCTAATAAACTCGAGGAAAACCAAGGGATACTTCCCCACATTAATTCCTAATAAAGCCGTCGATGTCGACTAGTGTGCCTCGCCAAGGGGATTCGAATTGGGCACTTGCTAGCACAAAACCCACCCAACAACTTTTGTGACAATCGGTTGATCTAACCCCTTGGGTTCAAATTACGCACACACACACACACGTATGTATGTATGTATGTATGTATAGGTAGCACGGGTACTTGAACCTGGGGGTAGGGTTCACATCCCCCCACATTCCCAGATGTGCCCTGCCAAACTGGGTGCTCCACCTGTGAATCAGAGATGTTTGTCACGAAACCGAGGGACGTTGATTGTAGAGGAGATGAGGTACCTCTATTTTGGGGATGCTTGGGGACCAATGTTATTTGGTAATATTAAATTCTTAATGTAAAAGTGACATTCTCCTTATCTTTCATTTTCAATCCTTTTACTTAAATTTTTAACACTAACATTAATTGTTTCAGGATGTTTGAGAGTGGTTCCTTATTGGACTTCATATGCCAAAAGTAGAATTTTAGATTCCATTCAAAATTTAGCAAATTTAGCAGTTTTCAAGATTTGAGGATTGCAAAGTTTCCACTGGATCCGTTCATGTATGATGGTATGGGATTGGCATTTAATCAAGCACATCAACCTCTCTATGCAACTTGATGTTGGTGGTGTTGACCTTAATAAACCTCTCCTATGACCTAAATAAAAATGTACCCTTCACTCAAGCAAAATCACTTTTTTTTCATTGGAATATAATTCCCGGGGAAACTCCTGGGCACTTCCCCTCATTTCAAGGATGGTACCCTTTGTAAAACTGGCGATGCCTAAGTCGAAGCACCTCACATTGAGGGAATCAAACAGAGTCAAACCCGTGACCTCACCTACAATGGGGGAGAGATCTCACGTTTGGCTCAGGACCACTTGAGCTAACCCTTAGAGTTACACTCAAGCAAAATCACTTATTAAGCATGGGAATCTTTTTCTACCTTATTTTAATGCTTAAATTAGGAAGTTCCATCAAAATTATAGCGTTTTGACTAATGTCCTTGGAGGATCAACTTCGAGATTTGAGGTAGCGGCAAGGGCTACAGCCTACGGGAGCGGGGCACATGGAGATATTGGTGAATAGTATCCCAATATAGACAATGATTTTGATGATATGTAGTTATTTGTTGTAGCATGAAGTTTTTTGGACTCTAGAGGCCATTTATAGCCTATTTGTTTATGTATTTTTGGTCACATATGGATTTACATAGGATGCTATTTTAATTATATGCACCCTTGCTATATAGACGAGAAACTTTGCATATTTGTGTATAATGGTTTGGATTCATTTGGATGTAGATGAATATATATGTTTTTTTTTCAAAATTTGAATATGTATTTTTTGGTCAATCGGTTTTTTGGTCCCGTTTTTTTTTCTGGTTTCGGTCCAGTTCATACTTTTGGGCTTGACCGGTTTGATGACCCGTCCAAATCTGATAACATTGTTGGGGCTGCCTAGAGATTGACCTATGGGTCCCAAAAACGAAAAATAATAAAAAAATTCCACTTGGTTGATCATATTCAGACTTCTGATTCATATTTTATTTCCACTTTATAAAATCCTGTACAACCTTTTTATTACCTAATTCTATATATAACTAATGACATTATTAACATGCGACTTACATATAATTTAAATTACTTTACTTCTAACCCTCATTGGAATCTTTTTCAAAGATCGGTTTTGATAAGCAAGTTTTGGCCTGTTTCTCCATTGCACCATGTTAAGTATCCATAATGTTGTAAAGATTGTATATTCCGCGAACGGGAAGAGTGCATTTGTGGTCTCAATGGGAAGTCAGGATCTGCTTGATCTTCAGATTGAAGTGCTTTCTGTCAAAAATTTCTAAAGGATGTTGGGTAGAGTAATGGCTTGCAATCTAGAGATAAGCTCAGGACTATCGTGTTTTTTTCTTAGTTGATAATGCTTCCCAATGATTTTTATGGTCTTCTCGATATGATTTAAGTTTTTAACACCTGTAAGTTTTTTATGCAGCCTTGTAAAATTGGCACAAGAATCCCTCTTGGTCTGAAGACTTGTTATCTACCATGGCATCAAGGTCTTATAAAATCATCTAGTGTGAGAGGTTGATAACACTGTTTGGACTGGGATGTTGCATGCTTATTCTAGACAACATCTTGACATTTTTGTACTGTGTCCTTATGCTATTTGTTCATCTATTGAGAATTCAAATATTACTTGGACATTTCTGTTTCTCTGCTACAGAATAAGCTTGGTATGTTTGGAACTTTGGATAACAATAATTCTGTCAACTGTGTTGTTTGCACTCAAATCTGCTCCACTTCAGCTTTTAAGAACTGGATGATTTTAGCTGCTTTTCTCAAATATGCAGCTCTATCTTGGAGCTATTCATCATATATTTTCTTTTTAAGCTTCTTGCTCACCATGACCAATTCGTTGAGCATTGCTTTTTAACATGCAATCTGATTGCCACCACTTACTTGCCATAGCCCCTAAGAAAGGATGTTGTTGTAGCTAAATTGGTATTCTACCACTTCGCAGTTTGAATTATTCTGTTGAGGCATGATGCTCCAAATATGCTTAAATGTAGGCTCTTCAGACAGGCTAGGTTCTTCAAATGCAAGATATTGGTCTTAAATGTATCTTCTTGAAAATGACAAATTTAGCCCCCAAATACTGTTTCAAAGTTGATCAAATGTGGTCTGAATGAGTAGCTTCCCCTAGTTCCATTTTAGTCAAAAACCAAAAACAGTGGTTTACTAGCATGGCCAAGTCAATGCTTTTAAGAACTGTTTTTAATCAAATATCTGAACATGTCAACAACCAAAAGTCATGGGACACTTCTTTTGTAAGTGTTTGTATCATGGAGCCCAGTTTAGCCATCCCGTGGAAGTAGGCTTCTCTTTCACTTGCACACTTTTTAATGCATAGAGGGCCTTACTTGCCCCAATGCTCTACTAAATTGAAGTTGATGTATGTGAACTTGTGTGCTTCTGTGAGGTTGTTGGCCATTCAAAATCAGAGCTTGCATGTTGTTAGCCACGCACTTAATCCGACTATCTATTTTGAGATTAATCAAAAAGACCCCTCTAAGAGGGCTCCATGCCAACTTGACAAAATTGTTTCTAAGTTGCATGGCTGGCAAGGTTGCCACGCAATTTTTCCTTTGTGTTAGAGCTAAAAATTGTGCCTCGGGCTAAATGACTTGGAGCAAGGTTTTCAAATCTTGACTTTGGACTTCCTGTGAACACAAAAATATTAACTTTGGACTTCCTGTGAACACAAAAATACTAACTTTGACCACATTTTTAGTTCTCTTGACCATGTTTGGGTCTAAAAATTCCAAGATAAAAATCTGACCACTCAGGAAGTGGGAGAGGCTCATCTATTGCATTCTGACACATGCCTTTATGGTCAAGGGCATAGAGAATTGATTGGGATTGAGAGATCCATCTCTTGTTCTAGAAGTTCCGAGGATGGTTTGTTAGCTTAGGGTCCATTTTTCGTCATACATGGGATCTGTTGGTTTTCTTTTGGCAAGGGTCTGTGCATTGGGGTGCTGCCTTTGCATTGCGGCTTTATCCAATGAGATCGCTAAATGACTTAGAGCAAGGTTTTCAAATCTGACTTTGACTTTGACTTCCTGTGTACACAAAAATAATATCTTTAATCACATTTTCAGTTCTCCCGATAATATTTAGGCCCGCAAAAATTCCAAATGAAAATCTTATTATGCATGAAATGGGTAAGGTTCATCTAATGCATTATGGCACTCTCCTATATGTCCAAGAGCCTGGAGAATTGATTGGGAACCACTGATCAATCTATTGTTCTAGAAGTTCTGAGGATGGCTTATTAGCTGGGGCTCATTCTTCCTCATATGTGGAATCCGCTTGTTGGCACTGTGCATGGGTGCCTTTGCGTGGTGGCTTTGTCCAATGACAAATGGTGGGCTTGAATAAGCTGTCTCGGCTAGGCTTCAGCTTTGTCCTAATGTCTATTTGGGGCACCAACATAGCAGCAGGACGACAATTTTGCAATGGAGAGTAAGAGGTTTACTTGTTCATCGCTTTAGTGTATCCACTCTCCCAAGTCAAACCAATTGAGGAGGTTTTGGCTGAAATTATTTAATAGCTTTCAAGCCCATGGATACAAATGTTCTAATCTTATGCTCTGAGGTCTGGCATTAGAAGCTACATATGGCAAAGATTACTGGCCACCCTTTGGTGATTCTATGTTTCCTGTGAGCATGCTTGTTGATTCCTCAAGGTCGGTGGACAGATCAACCTCTAAAATTTAAATAAACATGGTAGGTTGGGCAAGGGGCAAACTTCCTTGGGGCTTAATGGTTGATTACATCCCCAAGTGTGAGCACCAAATGATCCAAAAAATTGCTAAAGTGGCAAGGGAACACTGGGCAATTGAACCCTTATAAGGTTGTAAATCTTGGCTAATTTCCCAGCCACTAAGTTTTCATCCTATGAGGAGAAATCTCAAACTACAGGGGTGCTCTGGCACATCCAAGCCTCAAGGGCCGTTTCTGAATACCTCAAAGCAGTGTAACTCATCAACAAAATGTAAAAATGCCTCTTGGCAAGGTTTCTGATTCCTATAACTGTCCAACCTAGTTTCTATGACCCAGGTCTGTCTGCTTCCGTAGGATTTTTCTTAGGAATTTACTAAAAAGTGTATCTTATTGATGGCTGAGGCCTACCTATTCTCACTAATATAAGTATTAGGTGTTGGTTGTGGAGCTTGATCTTCCTTATTCAGAGGTCGCGTTTCAACTGTGTTTGGATCCCAACCCATGATGGGGGGGCTTTACCCCCAAAAATAGTGGCCATGGGCGGTCCGGGGGGTGGGGGGGGGGCGACAAGTTTGGGAGCCCCACCTTGGCGGGGGTTTGGGGGCAGTACCCCTGTAGCGAAAATTTCGGAAAAAAAGCCTTGTAAAATGTTGTAATTTCATAGTCATGAGTTGGTCAATAATGGGTGATTTATGGGCCCATGGTATTGGGTGTTCCATAGTATTTTCCCATGGTAATCCCTCTTTAAAAGGAAGGCATTGTAATACGGCCGTGTGTTGTAGCATTGCAAAGATCTCTGATTGTGTGAGAAAGTGAAGAGGAAGTTGCAACGAATGTGTTGCAAGTTGTATCCCTTCATTTGTTGGATGATATAATAATAAGGTCTGACAATTTCTGTGTGGATGTAGCCCATCTTGGGTGAACCACATTATATTGGTGTCTCTCTTGTAATGTGTTTTATGTGATTCATATTTGCATCTTGTTTATTGTTATTGCTCTGTGATCCTGTTTTTTCTAACAATTGGTATCAGAGCCAAAGGTCTATTTGGCAAATAAACTCGCAGGAAAGAAGGGTTCTTGGTTCGAGTGGGAGCAATGGCGGAAGAAGGAAAGTTTAAGGTCGAGAAATTTAATGACCAAAACTACCAGTTATGGAAGATGCAAATGGAGGACTATCTGTACTAGAAGGATCTATTCCTATCGTTGGGAGGAAAAGCAAAACAACCGATCACTATGAAGGACGAAGAATGGGAGGTTTTTGACAGAAAGGCATTGGGACCAAAACGGATGTGCCTGGCTTCGTCGGTGGCTTTCAATAGTTCAAAAGAAAAGACAACAGAGGGTCTGGTGAGCGCATTGGGTAAATTGTATGAAAATCCCTCGGCCTCCAACAAGGTATTTCTAATGAAGCGTTTATTTAATATGAAGATGTCAGAAGGTGGATCTGTTGTTGATCATTTAAATGAATTTAATATGATTACAAATTAGCCAAGTTCTGTAAAAATGAACTTTGATGATGAGGTTAGAGCTCTTCTAATCTTGTGTTCATTGCCAGAAAGCTGTAACAACTTGGTCATGGCTGTAAGTAACTTTGTCTCTGGTTCAAACACTTTGAAATTTGATGATGTTGTTGGTATTAATCTTAGCGAGGAAATGCGAAGGAAAAGCACAGGTGAGCCATCAAGTAATGCATTGACCATGGAGAGCAGGGGAAGACAAAGAGAGAGAGGAAAGAGCCTAGGTAATCGCAACAAGTCTAGGAAGGGAAGATCCAAGTCTAGATTGGGAAAGATAGAGTGTTGGAACCGTGGAAAGAAAGGACATCTAAAGAAATATTGTAGATCTCTAAAGAAGAAAGGAGATGGACAACAAGAGACTACTTGGGAAGCAAATGTAGCAGGTGATGTGTTACAAGATGCTTTGATTCTTGCATTTTATAATACTAGTGATTACTGGGTAGTAGATTCATGTCATGCTACACCCCATAGGAAATTCTTTCATGATTATGTTCCAAACGATTTTGGACATGTTCAATTGGGTGATGATGAACCATGTAAAATTGTTGGAATGGGTAAGGTACGGATAAAGTTAAAGAATGGTGAATGGCTGCTGAAAGATGTAAGGCATATTCCTGCTATGAAAAGAAATATGATCCCAACATGGCAGTTGGGAATGGTGGTTGTTTATCTACTTTTGGAGAAATGTGGTGGAAGATCACTAAAGGATCAATGGTGATAGCAAAATGAGACATGATAGGTACGTTGTATTTATGTCCCCATAATACTGACTGTTCTATCTCTTTAGCTTCCAAAGGAATAGATACAACATTATGGCATCATAGGCTTGGGAACATGAGCAAGAAGGGGATGCAGATTCTCCACTCAAGGAAGTTGCTGCCAGATCTGAAGTAGGTAAGTTTGGAATTCTGTGAGAACTGTGGAAAACATAAGAGAGTCAGATTTCTTAGGGTTGGGAAACAGAAGAAGAGTGAAAAGTTAGAACTTGTACATACAGATGTATGGGGACTGGCACAGGTACAATCTCTTGGTGGCTCTCGTTATTATGTTACTTTTATTTATGATGCAACTAGAAAGACTTGGATTTATTGCATTAGACAGAAATCTGAAGTGTTTGCTACTTTTAAGAAATGGAAAGCTTTGGTGGAGAATGAGACGGGGAAAATGTTGAAGTGTCTCAGATATGATAATGGAGGTGAGTACTGCAGCAAGGAGTTTGATAGTTACTGTTCATACCATGGGATTCGTAAAGAAAAGACAGTTCCAAGAACACCATAAGAAAATGGTGTCAGAAAGGATGATCAGAACAATCATGGAGCGTGCAAGGTGTATGGGATTGATAGTTACTGTTCATACCATGGGATTCCTAGAGAGAAGACAGTCCCAGAACACCACAAGAAAATGGTGTGTCGGAAAGGATGACCAAAACAATCATGGAGCATGCAAGGTGTATGAGATTGCATGCAGGGTTGCCCTTACAGTTTTGGGCAGATGCTGTAGATACTACTGTTTACTTAATAAACAAGTGCCTTCAAGTGCTTTGGATGGTGGTATTCCAGAGGAGGCATGGCCAAGTAAAAATGTAAGCTACTCTTTTCTGAGAACTTTTGGTTGTGAAGCATTTGTCTATATTGATAAAGAAAATAGAAGAAAGCTTGAGGCTAAATCCAAGAAATGTACCTTTATTGGATACGGGGTTGATGATTTTGGTTATCACTTATGTGATTATGAAAATAACAAAATCATTAGGAGTAGAGATGTGGTATTCAATGAAAAAGTCATGTATAAAGATTTGTTGCAGGGAAAGAAATAGAAAAAGGAAAACACAGAGTACACAATGCTTGATGAAATCAAAGAAAATGAAGTTCCAAAGGTGACGAAAAGTCAAGAACAACAGCAGGTACCTCAAACTCCTGCAAGTGTTAGAAGATCTACTAGGTTAGGTAGAACCCCTGAACGATTCTCACCTTCACTGTATTATTTATTGATGACTGATTCTGGTGAACCAGAATGTTATGAAGATGCAATGCAGGTGGAAACTAAAAAGAAGTGGGAGTAAGGCATGAATGAGGAGATGGACTCATTGGTAAGAAACCAGACTTGGGATTTGGTTCAGTTGCCTGTTGGTAAAAGAGCATTGTAGAATAAATGGGTTTACAGGTTGAATGAAGAAGATGGAGGAAATAAGCGGTACAACGCACACTTGTTGTAAAGAGGTTTGCACAGAAGAAATGTATAGATTTTGAAGAAACATTTTCTTATGTTGTTAAAATGACTTCAATTAGAACTATTTTTAGTCTAATGGCAGTAGAAGATTTGCAGCAGCCACAAGGGTATGAGGTCAAAGGGAAGGAGAATTTGGTATGTAGGTTGAAGAAGAGCTTGTATGGCTTGGAGCAAGCTCCAAGGTAATGGTATCTGAAATTTGACAGGTTTATGACAGAACAAGGTTATAGTAGATGTCATTCTGACCATTGTGTTTATTTCAAGAGGCTAGATAATGGGAGATATATTATCTTGTTATTGTATGTGTGGATGACATGCTTGTTGCACGGTCTAACATGCAGGATATAAATGTGCTCCAAAGGAAGTTAGCTAATTCATTTGCGATGAAGGATTTGGGTGTTGCAAAGCAAATCCTTGGTATGAGAATAACAAGAGACGGGAAAAATCGCAAATTGACATTGTCTCAGGGTGAGTACATACAAAAGGTGTTGGAGAGGTTTAGAATGCAGGATGCAAAACGAGTTAGTACACCTTTGGCTAGCCATTTCAAACTAAGTAAGGAGATGTGTCCCAAGACATAGGAAGAGATAGAATACATGTCTAGGGTTCCCTATTCATCAACAATTGGCAGCTTGATGTATGTCATGGTGTGCACAAGACCAGATTTTGCACACGCAGTGGGAGTTGTGAGCAGGTATATGAACAATCCAGGTAAATAACATTGGAGGGTAGTTTAGTGGATTCTAAGGTATTTGAGAGGTATTACCACTCATGCATTATTTTTTGGAGGTTCAAACAAAGTTCTACAGGGATATGTTGATGCATATATGGCAGGTGATAAAGGTAGTAGGAGGAGCACCACAGGGTATGTCTTTACTGTAGGTGGAACAACAGTAAGTTGGATTCGAAACTACAAAAGGTTGTTGCACTTTCAACAACGGAAGCAGAGTATGTTGCTACTACAAAGGCTAGTAAAGAAATGATTTTGTTACAGAGGTTCATGGAGGAATTGGGTAAGAAGCAGGAGAATAACAGGTTGTACAATGACACCCAGAGTGCCATTCATCATGCAAAGAACTCAACCTTCCATTCTAAGACTAAACATATATAACTCAAGTACCATTTCATACGGTCTATCATGAAAGATGAACTGTTGAAGCTTGAAAAGATACACACTAGCTAAAATCCTGCAGACATGTTGACAAAGGTAGTAACCAGAGAGAAACTGAGTTCCTGCTCAGTTTCTGTTGGCCTTCAAGCATGAAGGTGAAGATGAGAAATTTGCCAGATCCAAGGTTCAGAGCATAGTGCAGCAGCGGTGGAGTTGCTGTGATCAATCTCCAAGTGGGAGATTGTTGGTTGTGGAGCCTGATCTTCTTTATTCATAGGTCGTGTTTCAATTGTGTTTGGATCCTAGCCCATGAAGGGGAGGTTTGGGGGGGGCTTCCCCCCCAAAAAAAAAAGTTTCCATGGGGGGTCCAAGGGGGGCGATGACTAGTTTGGGAGCCCCCCCCTGGCTGGGGTTTGGGGGCAGTGCCCCTGTAGCAAAAATTTCGGAAAAAAAGGCCTTGTAAAATGTTGTAATTTATAGTCATGAGTTGGTCAATAATGGGTGATTTACGGGCCCATGGTATTGGGTGTTCCATAGTATTTTCCCATGGTAATCCCTCTTTAAAAGGAAGGCATTGTAATACGGTTGTGTATTGTAGCATTGTAAAGATCTTTGATTGTGTGAGAGAGATTGTGAGAGAGTGAAGAGGAAGTTGCAGTGGATGTGCTGTAGGTTGCATCCCTTCATTTGTTGGATGGTATAATCTTAGTCACCGCATTCAGCAAATTTCAACCTTGAAATTCGAAATTTGCCAAACTTCAACCAAATTCGAACTTGAAGCCAAACTTAAAGTTGAATTTCAAAGTCGAACTTCAAGTCGAATTCGAACTTCAAGGCGAATTTAATTGAATTTATTCAATAAAAATTTTAAAAGGTAAAAAAAAGACAAAAAACCCAGTGTTCCACGGGGACTCGCCCCCCAAGGTCGGGAGCTCGCCCCCTTCGTTCCCCACGCCCGGGGGGCTTGGGGGCTTCCTCCGAAACGTTTCTCTGCGCCCCCAAAAAACCGAAACTCACCGAAATGCATAGGGGAGCTCCCCCCTGCTTGCTGAAGCTCGCTCCGAGCCTGGGGGACGCGTGGGTACTCCTTTCCTCACGTGGGGGGCTTCTAGACGCCTCCCCGCGATTTTGCCTAAATGGCTTAAAAAAAACGAAATTAAAAAAAAAACAAAATAAAAGTAAAATAAAATTAAACTAATACCTAAATACTAAAGTCTAAACCCTGCTTACCTGTTATTACATTTCATTTCTTTGACCCGTGACCGCTGCCGCCTTGAGCTATTGCTGCCGTGAGTTGCTGCCGTCGTGAGCTACTGTTGCCACTGCCGCTGTGAGCTTAGCTTCCCGCCGCACTTCCATTGTGAAGGCTGTGTTGAGCAGAGGAAGGACGCGAGGAAGGCTGTGTTGATTGTTGAGCAGAGGAAGGGCTTGCCAGCGTCGAGGAGAGCCCGCGAGGAAGGCCGTATTTTGCAGAGGAAGCCTGCTAGCGAGGAAGCCCATGTTTTGCAGAGGAAGCCCGTGTTTTGCAGAGAAGAGCCCGTGAGGAGAGCGTGTGTCACTGTGTTTCAGTTTTGTGTGGCCCTCGTTTTGCAAAGGAAGGCCGTGTTGACTCATTGAGCAGAGGAAGCCCACCAGCGAGGAGAGCCCACGTCCATTTTGCAGACGGCCCGTTGAAGACTACAAAGGTAGGTTTTTTCTTAATTTTTTTTTTAAATTTTAATTTTTAACTGTTAGTGTTTAAATTTTTTTATTTATTACAGTTTGCTTATTCTGGAACGGTTTGCAACTTTGCTTAGGGATTAAAAAGTTAAATGTTAAATTGTTTATTAAAAATTAAAATTTTAAATTCTACTTACAAATTTTAGTTTTTAATTGTATAATTGTATAAATTCTACTAAACTATGATTATGAATATTAAGATTCAAATGACAAATTGACAAATTGTACAAATTGAAAATGATCATGATGTCACCTTGTGTAACGTGCTTGTATTATTAATTTCATAATTTGCTAGTTTTTTATTTACAATGCACAATGTTGAATTGTATTATGATATTCATATTATTAATTTGTAAGATTTTAATTTACTAGGATTTATGATATTTGTTATTAACTTATTTATCATTTATCATTTAAATTTTTAAATTTTTTATGACCTCGACACCCCCCATCCCCCCCGAATTTCCCTAAAATTTGGGGGTGGTCTCCACACGTCCCCAACGTGCGTTTCCACGCTCCTGTGCTCCCGCGTCTTGGAAACTTGGGGGAACATTGAAAAAACCTAACCTAAATTCCTAGTTTTTTAACAAGGTACTATCCTTTGGAAATATAAATATATTTGTTAATGTTGGCATGCAATTTTCATTTTACACAATTGTTTAATGAGTGCCTAGAATTATATATATATATATATTAAAATTTTGAAATGTATAGTCCCTCGAACTTAATGTCAAATTTTATCTTTAAATTTTTCATTGCCGAATTTTTGTCCAATTTCAAGGTCTCCGAATTCGAACACGAACTCGAACCAGGTGACTTAGGGTATAATAATAAGGATTTGCAATTTCTGTGTGGACATAGCCCATCTTGGATGAACCACATTATATTGGTGTCTCTCTTATAATGTGTTTTAACTTTTATGTGATTTATATTTGCATCTTGTTTATTTTTATTGCTCTGCGATCCTGTTTTTTCTAACATCAGGGATTCAGGATTGTCTCAAGAATAAAGAAACTCATGGTCAGAATCAAACTCAGCAGCCTTGTTTGTAAACCTTGGGTACAAAAATTCTGGATTTTTTGAAAACCATCTCCTTTGTTACCTGCTGTATTATGTTGTATGTTCAAAAGGTCTGTAAGGGTCCAATTTTAATATTAGTTACTGCACACATGTGGATTTTCCTGCCAATAGTGAAAGATAAGAATCCAAGTGGTGAATTTTTAATTCCCAAGCAATTTGCAGCCCATGTTTTGAGTAAACTGGCCCTGCCACATGCAATCATTAATAATGTCACTGCATCATATTTTCATCTTTGAAGACCATTTGAGAATATTGCTGTGTCATCCAAAAATCATTCTCCTGGTGATTGTTAGCATCTACATGAACCTTGCATTCACTTCCTTGATCTTTCTTCAGCAAAATTTTCTCCAAAGATTTTTTCAGCAGAATTATGCTTGAAACCTGAAAACAAAAGTTTACTAATGATAGCTATGTGGTGCATGAGGTAGTAGGCACGAGAATAGAAAAGATAAAAAGAAAGTGTTGCCCAACAGTTTTTATACAGGAAAATATGAGAAGTTCGAACAGCAGACATTAAATAAACATGTGAGGGCAGAGTAGGAAGATTGACAGGAGAAAGAACCAAATTAAAGAACTTGGGAGATCTCATAAGGGAGGTCAATTGGGATATAGCGGGAAAGAAAATTTAAGCATATGTTAATGTCTTACAGCAATTTTAATAAAGGATCCGATCTTTACAGGGCTGTACTTATTTTCTAGATTTTTTCTTTGGCTTGCTCCATAATCCTCCAATACAACATTAGCAGTAAAATAGTCATGCCATGTGACTATGATATCTTTACATGCTCGTAGAGGTCTATTTCTAATCATAGTTCCAGTAGTTGGTCAATTTCAACTATCACGACCGGTTCCCAGGCAAAGAATAGCTTTATTGGTTATCTTTGAATCTAAATTTTTATTAATGATAAGAAAAAAACACGTCTAAAAATTTGACGATTTGGGCCGGACAGTCATTTTTTTCTTGGAATCCGGCGTTTCTTTTTGCAAAATAAGGATTTAGCTGTGTTCTAATCGCTATTTTGATGATAAAAATGGATTCAGCACCCTCTTAAACCCCTGGGGCACCCAAAATTTCAAAACTTGACAGCTGTAACCTGGATTTTGAAAAATTCCGACCAGATTTTTTCAAAATCGTGCCGAAAAATCTGCCTCTTCTGAGCCAAATCGTTGAATTTTTAGAACTATGCGACAAGAAAAATAAGGCTTTGCAGCAGGACAAAGGTTCTGCTCCCCATCACTTCCCTTGTCTTTGCAAAGATTACATTCTACTCCATCTTTATTGTAAATCAGATGTCTCGCTTTATTTATCTATTTGAAAGTGTTATCCATGGAAGAAAACATCGTAATTTTATTTAAAAGAAAAAAAATACATTCCATTTTTTGTGTGTAGCATTGCATATGCCTTTTCAGGACTTTGAAGTAGGTTTATTTCCCCTGGAGATTTCCACCTAGATACCAATTAAGGTGCATTACAAAATAACCAGATTTACATCATATATGCATCTCAGCGGAGAATAATCTTAAACACAGCTGAGTTCTATCTGTCTTAGTCTAAGTCACAGGGTTTCCTGAGCTTCAAACATTGAGGTTTAAAGTTTGGCGAACTGGAAAAAGATTTGAAGTTCGATGAGGTTTGCTGAACCTCATTCCAAACCTATATGGCAAACCTCAAGGCTGTTGGCATTTGATAGCTCGGTGGCACTCCTGCATCAGGTGCCTAGGTGCAGGGGTCCAAAACTATGGAGTCTCATTAATATTCATAGAGTGACTTTATGAGCATTTATTAAAGTTACTTTTATGATGTGACTTTATACTTTATGATGTGACCTTTTAATTTAAAAGTGAGATGTACTTTTAATTATAAAGTTACTTTTAAGTTATAAAGTCACTTTAAAGTTATGAAGTATACTTTTATATAAATTAGGGAAAAGTGACTTTTCGAATAGAAAAGATTTGGAGTATAGTTCACTTAGGAAACTTAAGTGAACTTGAGATTAGATCCCAGCCATGGATCTTGAGATCAAGATTTGATCTCAACCATAGAATTCGAAAAGTCATGAGAGTTACCCCAATAGGGTAAATAAAAGATGAATGAGACTTCATTTGGGCACACAATCCAAGAGAGCATTTTTGGAGAAGGCGCATTCCAAAGAGAGAGCAGTCATTTTTGGAGTGGCTCGAGTTTCTAGAGGAGAGAGGCGCAGATGAGCTGAGTAAGAGGAAAGGGAGAGCAGGCTGGAAGAGAGGGCGCAGTTCCCAGAGTGGGGCACGAATCCCTAGGTGATTCCAGCAAAAATATATGCAGCAGCAAGTGGGGCACGTTTTCCAAGGAAATCTGCATCAGAAAAGAGATAGTTCCGTACAGCTGAAGAGAGGGGATCTGTACTGCAGAAAAGGGAGGCCGTAGTCACCAGATTGCACAGAAAACGAGGCAGCCTGTGGGCACAGTTTTCGAGGTGATCTTCTGCTGAGAGTTTTTGTCTTATTTCTGCACAAACTCCAAAGTGTATTTCTGCTGTACTGTTTACTGTAGATTTCAGTCATTTACAGTCATTTCTGGGCACAGAAAAGGGGTCTGTATGGTCACAGTCATCTGAGATTTTTATGCACAGTCAATGCTGGAAATCACTGTGTAATTTTTCGATGTAATATGCTGCTGCTATACTCTCTGTAAAATTCTTTAAGAGCTCAATAAAATATCTTCTCTCTTCTTGACTGGTTTTCCCCGGAGGTGGGGTTTTTCCAGGGTCTAAGTTTGCCAAAATTCTTGAGTGTTATCTATTTTACAGTCTGCTGATATCTTTTATTTTTCCGCTGCAAATTATCTTTCTGAACAGTATATCAGTCCCTGGGTGAATTTATTTGTGCTTGAGTGAAGCATAATGGGGTTGGCTTATTTTACTCACTGATATCAATGGTTCACTAAGTGTTTGACGAAGATTCTCTATGGCTGTTTTGTGAACAACAATCTGAATTTTCTGTGTTTTCTATCAAAGGCAAACCTGATGTGAATTTGAACCCCAAGCAAACCTAGAGGACAAATTTCATTTTTATTTATAAAATTTATTTTTCAGTTTTTAGAAAGTTTAAAAATGAATCAGGTTAAGAAACTAACCCTATCAAGCTAAAAACCATATTCAATTCAAGAAAATAAACAAATTATTATCTACAAGATTGGAGGACCTTGTTTATGTTTGCATTAATTTGCAGTTTTAAGTAGTGTGGCCAAAGATTCATCTAGTTCCTCTTGCCCATGATTTGCACCTATTCCGAGTGCAGAAGAAGGTGATCTTGGCACTGATGAGCCTCGTGATGATAGAGTTCAAGTTATTGATGAATATGATGATCACAATTCTAGTGTCTTTACTACTCCATGTGCTCTTGATGAGTTAGAGCTTTATGAGTACCAGTAGGCCACAAGAATATAAATTCTGACCAAGTTTTAAATTTCGTGAAACAATTTCAGGAGTTATAACTATTTGATATTATGGTTTTCCTTTTAAATTTGGAAATTTGAAGACTGTGTTCTACTTCATTTTGCAATTTTCAATTGCAAAATGTATTGTGTGTTCAAATTTTGATCATGTTCTAAATTTCGCGATTTTTTCAGAGATTATAAGTATTTGACATTATGGACATCCTTTCAAATTTTAAAGTTTGAAGAATATGTCCTACTTCCTTTTGCAATTTGCAGTTTCATTGATGATTGGATTTTATCATGACTAAGTTACTCACGACTCATATTATGTTTATCGATCATGATTCTTACTCATATATTTATTGATGTTGACTTTTAACAATTTTATGTTATATTTCATTTTAAAGAATATATATATATATATATATATATTGAAAAACGTATATAGACAAACCTAATGGCGAACCTTATCCAAACCTCATCAGAAAATTTGAACCCCAATTGAACTAAAGGGTCGAACTTGTGCCTGAACCTCGTGACTTAGGTCTTAGTAATAGATTCAAAAGAACATCATGAGGTATTCTTTGAGTCTTCCCAAAAGTGTCTAAAAGGTTCTAGCATTAAAATAACATAAAAATTACACTCTTCAATTAGCCACTTAGATAAAGGTATGATGATTATATTCAGAAATTTGATCGTGTGCATGTTCCTGAATAATCCAATCACCATGAGTTTTCCCACAGCAAATACCTTCATCACCCGTTTAATGACTAGAAGTGAGTCCCCAAACACTTGTGATCTTTTAACACCATTTTCAATTGATAATAAAACTTTCAGCCTCAGGTCCATCAACTTTGCATAATTATTAGTTCCAGTCCCAGCTCTGTTTTGAAGTTAAAATAGTGAAGATCTTCCAGGTATAAGGACTCACTGACTCCACATTTCCTGGGATTACCCTGAGCTGCACCATCAAAGTGGGCCTAGGCATCTGTTCTGTCTATTTCTATCTGTCTTTTGCGTTTTCTTTGTCCAGCTGCTTCAAACTAGACTGAATGTTAAAACCTTGTGTAGCACAGTGCAGTGGGGAAATGGGTTTATCCCTATATTGCACAAATTTCCGGAATGCGGGAACGTGGGTACGAGTATCGGATACGTTTAGAAGTTTCCCCCAAATTTGCAGGAAACGGTGGGAATGGCAATAACTTCTATTAAAAATATATAAAAAATACTAAAATAACATGAGAAGAGAAGAAACATACAGAAGATAAAAAACATAGAGAAGAAAAGAAACATTAACACGAACTAGATGACTTAGCTTATCCCTTATCTTACGGTTGTAACTAGAACTTCTTAGCAGACGGAAATGGCAATAAAATCAAGATTACATCCACTTCATTGATTATATAAGGTAGACTTTTTCTAAAGTGGGGACTTTGAGAAGTTATAGTCCCTATATTTGTGGCTATATGTATAGACTCTATAGAGTAAGTTTTCAGTTTTGTGTCAACTATAATTAAAATGTATTAGAATATTATATGTTCACAAGACATTCTGTGCCAGGGTATTTGCAAAGGTGTATAAATAATCAAATTTAAATTATTATAGAAAATGTAAAATAAAAATCAAGAAATTTTTTATTTATTTTTATTCATAAAGTAAATAGTAAAATATATAAATTTACTTTCTTTTATTTAATATATAAAAAGTAAAAATAGATTTTCATTTATTATTGATTACTGGTAACTGCAATTCAACGTAGGGAAGAGTGAATACTCTAGAATGGGTGATGGGCAGAGATCAGTGCGCCAACTCGACAAGGTAGCATGAAATAGAGTTTTACTGGAACTTAGTTTTCTAGAGAAAAAATTATGAGTCAACCATGTATATGTATGGTCATGAGGAAATAGGAATGTCGTTAACAACCCACGTGGCGATCATGAATGTGTGGAAGCTCCTGGTGAAGGAAACGCGCAAGAAAAAGTCCCCAAGTTCCCGATTTTAGAGGGTAAAAGTTCCCAGTAAGTTCCCAACAATCTGGAACGGTTCCCACTAGATTTGGAAAGTTTCTTACAAGTTTCCAAGTTCCCTGGAACGTCGGAACTTTGGGAACGAGTTTCCTAAAAGCCGGGAGTGGTTCTCGTGCTACATAGGTTTATCCTCAAATAGACTTGAATTTCTTGCTAACCAGACATTCCATGCTATGATCATAGGGGAAGGGCTTTAATCTCCTTGGCATTGGGGTTTTCACACCATTTCTTCAATGCTTCTTCAATATTAGAACCAGATCTGAGATCAGTTACCTCTTACCCCTGTGGCTGTCATTGACTCCAACTTCTTCCATACTTGAGTTGTATATGAACAAGATATTGCCAGAAAATGATAATTGGATTCTTTAGATGACTTGTAAAGTGGAAATTTCGGAATTTCCTTGGGCCATGTTTGTTTTGCTTTCATAAGGTATCCCATGTCAACTTATATAAAAACACCACATAAAAATGCACGATTTTGTAGGACATTTGAATATCCACACTTCCTTCCACCACCAGGTTGGATTTTCCCCATCTTCTCTATTACAGAAAGCCTTACACCCTTCTTAGGCTTATATTCCACTGAAGCATTTAATGACCAAATTAAGCAATCATGTTCATTTCCGAGTCCTTTTTAGCCCCCAACCTCCCATGTCCTTTGGGATTGCCAGCCTTCTCCATTTACTAGATAAGATAAGATAATTTTATTAATTCTTCCTTTTTCCTTACATCCAGACCATAAAAACCTAAAGCTGATCCCTCTAATTCCATCTAGTACAATTCTAGTAATCCAGGACAAAGATATCCAGAAAATAGGAGTTGCTTCTAATGCAGATTTTACTAGTGCCAGCCTGCTATCTCTTGATAACCAATCTACAAGTCTATGACACCACACATAAATCCTCTTTTTCACTTTTGTAATCAGCCACTTACAATCTTTTTTTTTTTCAAATAATCATTTGGCACCAATAAAAATCCTAAATACTTCAGACCCTCATCCTGATTAGAAATTGTATTTGGAAACAGAGTGGAGAAATATACCATATCATCTTCAGGTACCCCGTGAAAAGAAACAATGGATTTGTTTACATTAACCTCCATACCTGTAGCATTACAATATAGATCCAAAATCTCCTTTAGTTTGAATACATCCCTTGTTGTCCCTTCAAAGAAAATGAGGATGTCATCAACAAATAGTAAATGAGAAAGATAAAAAGCTTCAAGTTCTGTTTGTGTTTGAGTCACATGCGAACCTATTTTGTAAACCCTAGCATGCCCTTCTCAGATCTATAAGAGAGAGGGTAGAGGTATGGATTCATTTTTTGAGTCTAGCAGCTAGCAATTTAGGGGTATTTTCCTGTAGCAGTTTTTTAAAATGTTCAGAATTAATTAAATCAGTAGCACTGTATCAGGTGTTTGACAGTGACCTAACTGTATGTACTCAGATTATAGCATAATTTACAGATTGCTATTTTGAGTAGTGTTATTTCAGACTGTTTAATTTCCCGTTGAAATAATTCATAGAGTTTAGAATCTCTTATGTTCGAAAATTCTACAGATTCCTCTATGACCCTCAGCATTGGATCTTCCAATATATGATTGAACCCAACGAACATCCATTGTGGCTAGGATTTTTATCGTTTTGGAAGCTGAAGACAGATTGCAGTTCTTCCTTCAAGACCTCCTCCGACAAGGAAATGTTATCCTTATCTTCTACAAACCTGGGAATGTATGATGTCATTTAATCACTTCGCCTATAGTAGCCTCTTCCATCTGCATTGAAACATGGTTTAAAGTGATCCACTCCAGCATTTGCTATCTTGTCAAAGGTATTAGCCAGAGACTCATCTGCCTTTTCAACCTTCCACACAGTATTTGTGTTTTCTTGGTAGTTAGCGAACTAGTTGATTTTTTCGAGTTTTCATCCCCCTTTTCAAGCCAAAGAGCACAACTCTTAAGCCTCTAGGTTTCGTCTTTTTCTGTTAACAACTTCCTTCTTAACTGCT
Organism: Larix kaempferi; assembly: GCA_027924585.1. Taxonomy (NCBI): domain Eukaryota; kingdom Viridiplantae; phylum Streptophyta; class Pinopsida; order Pinales; family Pinaceae; genus Larix; species Larix kaempferi. Next base: position 1,921,259 of record BSBM01000976.1, on the reverse strand, counting down.
CAATAGATTTGACTTCATGTTTGGTTTCCTTATTCATATACCTAGTGTTAAACTTGAAACGATTGGGGGGCATTTTACCACCTGAGGCTAGTTCAAGCAGTATAAGAAATTAGTGCAAGCCTCCGCCAGAGATTACGCACTGCTTCTGCCTGAGAGAACCTGTCCAATACCTATAAATTATAATCTATCCAACCTTTTTTAATCCTTTTATTGCCCACTCTTTTATTTCTCCAAGTAGGTTTGATTTTGATAGGCTTGATATCATCAACCCAACATCATCCAGTTTCCTTGGAAAATAGTTGGAGAGAGGATCTACCTGAGTAGTTGGTCCCCAGATCTCTGAGCTTCCCATCGAAAAATTCATATCCCCTCCTATTATATAGTGTTGCATTCAAACATCAATCTCTGCAAAAAACTTATCCCAGAAAGCAGGCTTGTCATTATATGACCCATAAACATCGACCAATTTAACTTCCATCCCCAAATCCTAGGAGTATGATGCCACCTCCAAACCTGATACAAAGGACTGACAGTGAGAGTAAGCTAAAGATCTACATTTCTAACCAGTAATGAGACCCCCAGACATATATCTAGCATCAGTATATTTAAAGTCCCATCCCCTAAAGATTATACTGAGCTAACCAATTTTTTCCCCATCGGACATAGTTTCTTGTAGAAACATAATATCAAATTTACGCAGATCAATAACAGTTTTTAATGCCTACTTTTTTGAGGGGTTGGATAAACCCCGACAATTAAAGGACACAGATCATGAGGAACCCTTAGTAGGGGCATTGTCTGCTCTAAGAACCCCTTACATAGTCAACAATTTTCCAGACATATATTTTTTTTGAGCCAAAGAGATGTAAGATTTCCTATCTCTTCCAAAAGTCCTAGTCACCATTCCACCGTTCATACCTATCACCCTTCCAATTCCCCCCTCAAAATCCCCTCCCCCAGGCTTCCTACGTCTGAGGTTATGCTTGACATGACCTTCCCAACCCACAAAAAAAAAGAGACCCCCCTCCTTTTCCCAAAAGAATAATTTTTTAGAACAGGGAGAGAATCATCGGAATGATCTTCATTTCCGGAGCCAGTGAGATCACCCAAAGGAATACAAAATCCATCCACAGGATTGGAGAGATGGTTAAAAAATTCCCCACCTTTCTCTATCATTGGAGGATCCAGATTTAACAGAGGACCACAACCCTAATAAAACACTGTTCTTCAAATGAGGGGGAATATTTGAGGGATTTTCTGCTTTTGAATCCTTACCTAAATCCTCAATAGTTGGTTCTTGTTATGTTGAACGATCCACACCAGCAATTGGAAGATGAGATGGAGCCACCTCATCCGTCCACAAGTCATGGCATCAATAATGAAGAAGGCTCTGATTCTTTTACACCCTTAGACTTTGACGCGTTCAAATTCGAAAGAGGTGCCCCTTCCTGGCTTAATCAGAACATCATATCCATGTTCATTGCCCCTGGAAATATCTTGTAATATCCCGATTTTGACCCCATTGCATTAAAATTTAAATGATGTCATATTGTTATAAAATTGTGGTGATGATCCCAAGGCCAAGGACCCACCATCGATTTAGTGATGCATATGGTTTGCGTGCTAGCCAGACACAATGGAATTGCAAATATCATGTAATTATGCATTTTAATAAATACCCACAACTAGCTATGCAATGCAACAAGAGATGGGGGCATGATTTTTACAAGGAATTGGGGGGGGGGATATTCAAACCCTTGGATCCAATCAAGTCAAGCCAAGTGCCAATGAGAGAACCCATAAACCCTCAACCACCCATGTTGACTTTTGTACCCAATCATTTATTTCTTCCAAGAGTTGGTTGAGATAGTTAATGCCTTGGGGAATGGAGAGGTATGGCTGTCCAACTTTGGGTATGGGCAAGCCATCAGTTTTGGGAAAAATGTGTTTGGCTTCCTGGGCAAGAAAGGAGCCACGAATTTGCTCCCCAAGCCATTCTTCACCCATGTTCTTTTCTCCCTCACGTAGTCTGAGCTAGCTGGGGTGTTTTCCTTCACGTTTTCCATCTTTTTCCTTCATTCTCCACAACCGGGAAGTCGTTTTTATGTTGTAGCACTGTGGGAAGGAAGGGGAAATCGATTTGGGGTCCAAAGAGGCTGTTTTGGCCCACTGATTGCTCATATATCCGTGAGAGAAATCATTTTCTACCATGTGGTCGATTTTCCCTCTCACAATCTGTTTTTGGTGTGCCCAAGATTTTGGGAGAACCCATGGCCATCTTGTTTCTAAATCCCATTGCTAAAAATGTGTATCCATGCCCAATGATTGTTTTTCCTGTGTGTAGAAAGAGTATGTTGGGGTATGAGTAATGGCTATCCATTGTTTTGGCTTGAGCTTGAGTGCAAGCATCCAGAAATGAAGAGGGTTCAGATTTAGCATGATAAACCCAGATGTGGACTCGCTTGGTTTAGATGTGATGTTTGCTTGGGCTGTGCTGAGCTTGAGAGTCCACTTTTCCTTGTAGAAATCATGCCCAGCTCGGGGGGTGGCAACTATGCTAGGAGATTAATGAGCACAGTTGGCCTATGGTTGGGTGGAACGTTGCAGCGACATAGCTAGTTGCTTGGGACAATATTACATCAAGATGTGTATTTTATTTATGTGCTTTACTTCTGCAAGGTTTTAATTATTTGATGAATGTTTTTATGTGTGTAGAAGAATTTTACTTCCGCTGTGTTTGATAGATTTGCATACATGTTTTTATTTGTATGAATCTAATGAATGGGGCTGAGTTTTGGTAAAAATCCCAAGATCTGCAGTCATGTTCCCTTCCTTGCGTTGGATCGATGGGAGGGGATGTGACATATCTCCACTTGAAACCTTGACCTCCGAAGTATTGTGAACCCATTCTTTTCTTCGAAATGGAAGATTACATGGCATCGAGAACATGTGAAAGGCATGCCATAGTATTCAAGCATTTGTTCCACTACCTGATTCCCCACTTCAATCACTAGAGTATTAGACTCAACCAGCCAATCCCTCAAATTGACACCTACCTGAATCTGGGCAATTGCAAGCGAGCCCATCTCTGTGAAGGACATTGTCATCATAGAAAGTCTCAATGACATTTCCAATGGCTTTAAGAACATCATAAGACCAAAAATGAAGAAATAGCCCTAGTAGTTTTACCCAAGCTGGTCCACTTTTTACCCCAAGCATCAAAGAACAGTGTCCATCTATTTAAAGAGGAGCCAACCCCCATTTCCAACAGCTACCCATCACAGGCTCTGCATACCGTGTTGAGAGAAAAAAACACCATCTATCCTTGTATTAATAGATATGAAGATGGAGAGTATCCTAGGAAAGGATTCTAATTAACTTCAATTTGCTCTCGAAGAGTTTTATCGCCCATTTGTCTTCAATGGAACTGATCTACTACAACATGGTCCACCATATTAACTGCATCATTCAGTTTTACCTCCTCCCTTAGCACCTGGTTAACTGTCTCTGACCATCTTTTAACACATCGTCGTTGCTTCCTCAAACTACCATCCTTCTGAGCACCTCCTTCTTAACTCTGCTGGCTCCCGACACATCTTCTAACTAAGACAATTGCAATACCTCACTACCAGCTTTCTTGCATACACTGCTTAGAGACTCCAATTCCAATGCAGCCCTTATAAAAACATTTGCATTACGTGGATCCACCATCATTTTCCCTTCAGAAAGAAACTCACCAGCAAACAGTGGAAACAAAGTGAATCGGGGATCAACACTCGAAAGGGAAAGCTTACCACTCACAGCAATGGTTGCCACCTTTCATTCTACTGAGATCTGGACCAGTAGTTGTAAATGCAACTTTGTTGCCACTGCCACCCTTCGAATAACAATCTTTGAAACCCTGACTAGAGTCTAGCAGTGCCATCTGGAGTCCTCGCCCATGCCAAAGTGTTGAGATCGTTGTTATTACCCAGATCTGTGTTTTTTAGCCACCTTTTCTAAAGTGGCTAAAGTCTCTGCTACCAATGGTTTGGACCCCAAGGGTGAATCCGCAGTAGATCCAAATAGAACCCAAGGGTGAGTCCATAGTAGAACCAAATATTTGATTTACTTGAAGCCCCTTTGGCATACAGAGAAGTCCACATGGACTATCCTTTGTACGGATCTGCAGTAAAGCTAAGCAGCTCTTCCTTCATACTGCTTGACGATTCTTGAGCGAACCCTACCTTCAATACCCTAGTTCTTCTCATCTTCATCCACCTACTCTTTGCCATGTCTTGCTTTTCTTGCTTTAAGAAAAAAATCTTTTACCCCCAGTTTCTTAGCTTGAAATCCCTTTTCTGTAGGCTTTATTTTTTCATTAGTGCTGGGCAATCACTCTATTTTCTGTTGAACCTACTCTTGATGATGGTTTCCATTTACACCACATGTTGATTACATTACTCATGTTTGCAGATGTGGTGGCCCTCTTAGCATCCTTCCCCAGGGATTTACAAAGGCAATTCAATTCCCACACTAGTTTATGTCACTGTATACAGCTGGTGGTGAACTTTAGTGAAGCTAAGGTTATGATCTTTATTACCTCCAAGAGTATTCCTTCAGATTTTTATTTGTTCCTCAAAGTAAGGAGGTCTGTCTAGCATAGCTTTGCTGAAAAATGCTCATATAACCCCTAGGTGGAAGAGATATGTTACATGTATAATGCCAATAAACCAAAATGAAAGAAAAACTAACGCCCACTCTCTAGTCTTCAAAAAAGAGATGACCATAACATAAAAAATAAACAACATAGATCCATTTTGAACCGAGATCTTTATGTCATGAGAGGCTTGTTCCTTGTGGTTCTTAACTTCTTTCTTATCCCTCTTGGTACTCGAGTTCCTGGTTTAAGATGGATATATGCTATAGAGGATATCCTTGAGGTGTAACGCATAGGGGATTAATTAAAGGCAATAGGTGACACTTACTAGAGAGTCCAAACTACCTTCAGTTCATCCAGCTATAAAGCTCTCCAAATTCAGGAGAGGCCTGGTAATTTTGAAATATTTTGAGCAGCAAAAGTTAAATAACAAACAAAATGAAAGGTGAAAAAAATTCATAGACAAGCAACTTTGAATAAGGTATTGTTTATAAATTGAAAACCTTGCAGCTTTGTTTGGATATAATTACAGCAAATATTCTTGACAACCTGTATTCCCCAATTATTAACAACCTGTATTCTGAATAGTGATTAAATACCCTTGGCAAGTGGAACATGATTGGAGGTTGCAGAAAATGTGATAGATAGTGGAACTGAGTGGGAAGCTATGGATCAAATTATTGACATAATCAATAATGTTTGAACTCTGAAGAGATAAACCCCAACATTGCCTATTTGTAGAAACGTTTTTCAGGCAGTTCTGTGCAAGAACAAACATGCACGTAGGCCTTGTTAGAAAAACAAAGATACATGAGATATATATAATTTAAATAGGGCAGCAAGCTAACTGGAAGCTCTCGTTATCAGGTGCAAGTACAGGGGGTGATGTGGTCCAATTCATTTTGCAGTTTCAATCCCATTTTTTCACCTTTGTGACCATCACCTAATGCAATTTGTGCTAAGTGACTATTTAAGCTAATGGGAAATTGGTCATTATCACTAATGCTCAAGGGAGATGAATCATGCCTGAATGACTTAATACACTATCTAGTTAATCTTGAAGAAAAATTAATTGCACCGAGAGTAGCGAGGTGCTCTACAGCTTAGTATGGGCGAGATGTTGTCACATTAATAACGTTATTCTACCAAAAATAAAAAAAATAATTAAACAAATTCATGTTGGCTTAAAATAAAAAATAGAACCAAATAAAAAGTAGGCTCATAAAAGAAAAATTTAAAAAACCAAATAAAAAGTTATTAAAAAGATCCACTTTGGCTCATAAAATAAAAAAACTAAAAAACATAGATTAATCTTAAACATGGATCTATCAAGCATCGAGAGGGATCAAATTTCTTGAGGTGTAAATTTTTTCTTGATGTGTAAAAAATTTAAGATTAAAAAAAATTATATCTCAATAAATTGGATCCCTCTCGATGCTTGATAGATGCGGGTTTAAGATGGATCTATGCTAGTATAACATTGAAAGGAGTCATGGATACTATACAATACATCCTTTTATTTGTAAGTTAGTTACACTACGCAATCATCTGTAATTGCCACTGCTAACCCACATTATTAACTTTATTAAATGTTATTATCAAAACATCTCCACTTAACACGGAATACTACTTTTTATTTACCTCCAAATGCAAATTTCATATCAACATTTCTAAAACAACTTTTCTGACTCTCAACCACTAATGTTTGCTAATGTTTGATTACATAATTTGTATAACATTTTTGTTTGGTCTTCAACAATGCAACACCTAGTTCTGGGACTTTACTTGGTGCTAATGACTAGAATAAGCCTCTATTTGAAGGAGACTAACTATCTTTCCTTGAAGGTAGAATCTGATTGGATTCCCCAAGCTAATCAATCAACTGAGCATCCTTCCTCATTACCCTTTGTCCGAGGCTGAGATGCAGAGCTGTGTGTCGATCAAGGCAGGTAGTCATCGCCAAATTCATTATCATACTGTAAATAATCTTCACTGGGGTAAACATTTGTTTTACTGTCTTTTCCAGTAATATATGGCCTTACATATTAAGTAGTGTCAGAAACATCAAAATATTTATCTCGAAGCATTCTCAAACTTTTGATCATAGTGACCAAAAGTTCTATTCATTCCAACATTGTGATTCCTACAATTTTAAACACGCTCCGTCCATTCTTGCCGGTGAAGAAAATTGTATTTTCCATATTCAAACTCTCAAAACAGAAAAATACCTCCTGATCCTGTGAGATTCTCCGTGAACAATGTCAGGTATGCAATGTTCTATGTGATTGCAGGCAGATTGTCTCTCCATACCCTAGCAGGTTTCTATATAGTTGCTTCATGCTGCAAGTCTAAAACATCTGCAAACTGCAGCAGATTTTCTCTACAATATATGCATATGCCTTCGCAAGTTTCGTTCGGGGGCAGGCTGGTCAGAATGTGGACAATGTCTGACACAATCTGAGATTCCGAACAACTTCATTTCTTCATGCAAGTTACAGGTCTGTGTTACTATGGCTTCTTTTCTCGGAGAAACGTGTATGACTTTGTTTTTCACAAACGTGCTCGAGTTGTCTGTTGGGTGTTTCAGTTTGTATTTGCAGAGTCCTGCTCAATCGGGTGTCGGAATCAGAGTTTGATAGCGGATATTTCTATCTTGCCTTCAAACAAACCTTTTCTGGAACAGAAGTCGAAACTGTAATTCTTTTTTCTTTATAAATTCTTTAAAAATCCTTTGCTGCGCATCTCCTCTGTGTAGGAAAAAACCTTTGCTGGGTGTTTATCCCAAGAAAACTATGAATCTTTTAATTTTTTAACTTATGGGCCCATGAACTTTGATTTTCTCTTCTTGATTACCAACTTATCTCTCTTCTCAGTCTTCAATGGCACAGTTTCGGTTGCTGTAATACCATGGTAGAAAAACAATGATGGATGAGAGAGATGGGTGGAAATATATCATTCTTTAAAGGAGTCATGGATAGTGTACGAGTACATCCTCTTATTTTATAACTTAGTTAATTGCACTACCTAATCCTCCCTGGCTACCAATACTAACACACATCATTATCTTAATTAAGTTTGGTGTTGTTATCATAAGAGGTAGACATCTGTCTGTTATGACATGCGATTTTGGCAGATCACTGTTATATTCTATGCATGCCGTATGTGCGTCACCCTACTCATTGAATATATTCTTATCACAGGAGTACTACTGATGGATGGGAATGAAGACACGGGGTTGCTCCATAATTTCACTAGTGTGTATGGACAGTATCGGCGAGTGGACTGATCCTCTGCCATATCTAAGTCTAGCAGAGTGCTTGTTGCTTTGGTGTTCTTGAAGTAGGGTATTTATATGAATGCCAAAACAGGGTCAGTCCCAAATAGTTTATTTTTAAACTGTTGAGGAGTTACAGATTCAATTGTAATTTCAATTCCTCAGATATTAAAAATTTGTCTTAGTTGAGTATGTACGTGTGTATGTGCACGCACAAGAGAGAGTATTGATATGAATGCCATGACAAGGTCAGTCCCAAATATATTTTTTAGATTTGTTGGAGTTACCGGTACAGTTGTAGTTACAATTCCTCGGATATAAAAAATGTGTTTGAATTGAGTATGTTTGTGTCTGTCTGAGTCTATTTGTATATGCGCGCGCGAGAGAATTGTGCTATATGCATGCACAAGAGAGAGAGAGCGCGCGAGAGATTTTCTTTCCAATACGTGGGATCTATAATTCTATCCTTTTATGTTACAATTATGCAAGTAAATACAAGAGTTCGATTCAAAGGATCAATACAAATATGGCATGAAGTGCTGGAAACAGTATTTAAAACACATGGCAAGTTTTCTTTCTCGGACATGCCATCTATAATTTATTATTTTATCCTTCAAACAAGTTTTGAAATTGTCACAGAAGTTATGTTTACTATATTGCGTTGAATTATCTGTATATTTCTGAATGTGTTGTGGTACCAACTATTTTCAGAGATTATCTCAATATAGTTTAATTGAAAGACTGTAAAACCAACCATACAATCTCAGAGTAGAACAGCCTTATCGATATTTGAGGACCAAACAGGCCAGATAGAGATTATGGGGTCTTGGACGTGCGCCCAGCAATTGCAACTGTCACAAAGGTCTATCCTTCGTAATGTACATGAAGCCGAGTTTTTCTATCAGTGGGAAGTCCAAAGGTTTAGCAAGGAGCTTAGAGACTCAGAGGACAATTACAATATCAAGATAACTGCTCGTTCCTCGTGTTAAACGACAATATCAAGATAAGTGCTCTTTCCTCATGTTATTTAGCTAGAGAGCATTTAATTATATGGTTTATACCATTTGAACTTAATTTAATCTGAACATTATATGCATATACTTTGGCTGACTAAAGCAATAATTTATTTGATTTGATTTCTGTTGTAGAGAGGTGTTGTATATTTTCAGTTAAAATTTTAAAACAGGGTAACACAAGGAATCCCCCTTGCCTACTGATATATCACTCGTTGAAATGAAGGAATGGTGGTCAACATATATATATATATATACTAGTGGCATCACTGTGCAGTGAATCGTTTGCAAATAACCTCTCTCAGGTATGGTAAGGTGGTCACCAGTCGCAACCTAGAAGGCAAGTTACAAGTGCAAAGCATACATGCTATGGCACAGACAAATGCTAGACAAAACTAACTGTTTTCTTGGTTGTATGCATCTAGGATCCTGTTAGATCAGTGTTGGACTGGTAAAGGGGCGAGGGATGTTTTAAAGATATGGACCTTCTCAGTCATTAACTGAGCAGACAACATTTTCCCAGGGATTAAGATGAACCAGATAATATTGTGAACGTAAGAAACACATGTTGAGCTTCATGACTGAAGGGCCATTGCCACTCATCACTCATTACACCGAGAGTAGTGAGGTGCTCTACAACCCAGTATGGGGTAGATGTTATCACGTAATGTGGGTAATGCTGATGTGACAACTATAACTTGGTGCTCTAGATCTAGGATCTTGTTAGATCAGTGTTGGACTGGTAAAGGGACGATGAATGGCTTAAAGATATGGACCTCCTCAGTCATTAACTGAGCAGAGAATATTTTCTGAGGGATTAAGACGAACCAGATAATATTGTGAATATAAGAAACACACGTTGAGCTCCATGCCTGAAAGACCATTGCCACTCTATCACTCATTACACCGATAGTAGTGAGGTGCTCTACAACCTAGTACGGGGTATATGTTATCACGTAACGTGGGTAATGCTGATGTGACAACTATAAATCGGTGCTCTACAACTCAGTATGGGGTAGATGTTGTCATGTAATGTGGGTAATGTTGATGTGGCAACTATAACCCACACCGCAAAATAATAACTTGTCAGCTCATTGCACCGAGAGGAGCGAGGTGCTCTACAACCCTGTATGAGGGAGATGTTGTCACACAACATTATGTAACGCGACACTACAAAAAATAAAAAAGTAATTACAAAAATTCTTGTCGGCTCACAAAATAAAAAGTTAAAACCAAACAAAAAGTAATTAAAAAAACCTATGTTGGCCTATAAAATAAAAAAAATAAAACCACCATAGATCCATCTTAAATGGGTTGCTTATCAAGCACCGAGAGGGATCAAATTTCTAGAGATGTAATTTTTTTTTAACCTGTAAAAACTTATTATAAAAAAATTACACCTGAAGAAATTGGATCCCTCTGGGTGTTTGATAGATCTTGGTTAAAATGGGTCTATGCTGGTAAATAAAAAATTTAAAACCAACATATATCCATCTTAATGCCAGATCTATCAAACACAAAGAGGGATATAATTTCTTGAGGCCTAAATATTTTTGCACACCCAAAAAATATTACACCTTAAAAAATTTGATCCCTCTTGGTGCTTGATAAATCATGGTTTAAGATGAATTTATGCTGCATGCTGATTACTTTGTAGTTGACATTTCTTTCAATATTGTTTCATATGACTTTGTTCAACATACATTATCTTCAAAATTAATTATTGTGCCGTGGATCTTTATTTAAAGATTGCTTCATATAACATGATTCAACATGTAACACAATTTAAATTAATTTAGAAAATGATGAGTATTTTTCATAGTTCAAGAAAATCAGAAATAAATAAGACGTTACTTTTTAGAAGGAAGAAAACTAAATTACAATAATGATTAGGCTAAATTGAAAAGAAAGATCAATATATCAATAAGAGGATATTAACCTTATATAGCAGTTCCGGAAATTAGATATCAAAGAAAGAGGGATCAAATAACTAATTTTAATATTTAAAATTGACATATTAACCTTACTACAGCAGTTCCTGAAATTAGATATTAGAAGGAAAAATACTAGAAAGAGGGGGAAATATACTAAAGAAAGAGGGATCAAATAATTAATTTTAATATTTAAAATTGGCATATTAACCTTACTACAGCAGTTCCTAAAATTAGATATCAGAAGGAAAAATACTAGAAAGAGGGATCAATTGACTAATTTTAATATTTAAAATTCTTTTTAAGGTAAAGCTTTTTAAAAATATAGTGAATTTATTATTTCTTTAAGGTTGTAAATTGATTTATAAAACAAAACTAAGTAAAAATTTAAAAAAATTAATTTTTTAAAAGCTAATTATTAATAACATTTAATTTTTTCAAATTCAGACAAGTTTAAATCTTTATTTTCTTCAAATTAAGATAAATTTAGATATTTATTTTCAAGGTTACATTTGTTTGCTCTTAATAAACTATGAATGGTCATTTACAATAATTTTACTTATTCAATCATTTTTATTCTTAATATTAAGCTTGTTTACAAGAATATTGTGAATAATTTATTTTTAATATACAAAAACAATTATATTTGCATCAGAAAAAATGGTGCTCACACCATACAAATATGTAATACAAAACCTAAAGGGTTTTGGATGAGGTCTTCTAATAATATATTTTACTTCCATGCATAATAGGTTCGGCCCCTATGTTATTGCTATATTGCTATTACTATGAAACTTGCAAGGACAACTCCTTACAAGTTAGTTTAAGAGCAAAACAATATGACGATACATACTTACAACTATAAAGCAAAAAAATTAAAGGAATTGGTCTTGAGGGCTTTCTTGTACAATTGGCATTGAGGGTGACAAAAAAACTTTTACATGCTTCATTTTGGTTGTTCCAAGGGAAAACCAATTTTTTTGACCTCATATGTGATCTTTGTTGGAGCAACTTACCTAATATTTTCTGCTTACAGGAGGAGGTAGAGCTATATACCACTTTGTAGAAGTGCATAAATGTTCCACCACCCCCTTTTACTTGAGTTGCCAGTAATCTCAATGTTAATTGAAGCTCATACTGCTTATGTTGCCGTGATGACTTTCATTTTTGTTAATTTTTAATCTTTCATTCATAGCTGCAATAATACTTGAAATCAAATAACAATCATACACATAAGCAATCACATTCGACACATGGATTTACCTTGGGGAAACCCTCTATGATGTTGATGTATTTGTAACTTCGGAATGTATTTCATATATGTATATTGTATTCCTATAGAGATATTATTCCTCTATACGGAAGTGTTTGTATTACTATAGAGATGTTATTATTCCTCTATACGGAAGTGTTGTCATTTATATTGTAAGTGTCGTAACTTATACTTGATGGGTTATTAGACCACCTTGTTGCGGTCGGCCCTGTATAAGTCATGTGGGTTAAAGGGTTATTAGACCACCCTATTGGGGGTCGACCTTGTGAGCATTATGTTATGTGGTTAAGTTAAGGCCGACCTAGTAAAGGTTATTAGGCAAGTCAAGTCAAGTATAAATAGAGTGCGTGAGGCACTCTATTTTATCATTTACTTACTCTTACATTCATTGGAAAGTGGTGCACTAGTGGAGGAGAAGAAGCTGTTGCTAGGAGTATATCTCTTATGCTTGGGTTGTATCATTGCTCTATCTATCTTTGAGGAAGTTGTGGGGTTTTTCACTTTTATGGTTTTCCTCAGTGAAACTCTGTGTGTCTATTATCTCTTGTGTGTTTGCATTATTATGTCCATGATTGATACGCTGTAGATATGCTGTACATGTTGTTCTCTCAGTTAAGATCCTAAATCAGATTGAAATAAATTCTGAAAAACTAACATGGTATCAGAGCTAACCTGAAAGAAGGCATGATATGGCATTTATGACACTTGTTGCACTTGCGAAGCTAGGGCTTGATATAACAAAAACCAGTCATCGTAGCACTTTCGCTATAAATCCATTTCGATGAGATTTCAGGATCTGAAAATCTTATAGGTCGAAGATAAGATCCCCATGTACCTTGTGTCCGAAGGAGAGCCTCTAATTCATTGTACTTTCAGATTCATGATCTGTACAATAAAGGGTTTCTGCCTCATCCAGATCTCAGTCATAAACATGTGACCTAGAAAAAAAGTCACAACTTGGGCTAGGAAGCTCCAAATGAAATTTCGTAAAAAAGTGGCAGGTAGGGCACGGACTGTACTTTCACAGGTACGATTTTCAGAGGCCGAAATTGAACCAGTGACACGTGGCACTCTGTGCAAGTTCGCTCTCCTGTTTTATTCCATAAACAGGTTACGTTGCGACACTTGGCATTACTCTCTCTCAGAGAATCCATTTGAGGTCAGACCTGTGGGGTTGGAATGATAACAAGTCAGGCTACCACAGAAAGAATTTTCAAACCCTGTAGATTTGAAATTTCGGAGTTACACCAGAAACAATCAGGTGCATATTTCTGTCAAAACAGAATTGGATTTCGAGCACCTTCATTCATGGCTACGGGAATTTAGGGTTTCGAAGAATGTTTGAATTTTTGTAATTGGAGACCACGGCTGGATGCTCTTCATCAAAATCGAAATTTAGAGACCAATATCGAATTTTTTGGTTGGGCAGAAGACCAGGCTTGATCAAACCCTAGTTCGGGACTTTGATCGGAAAGGTGAAAAATTAGGGCTTCTGCAAAATTGAGAATTTTTGAAATCTGTGACTATAGCTGGAAGCTCCTTGGAAAAATTGAAGTTTAGAGCTTTGGATCAAACTATTTGGTTGGGTGAAGCTCCGAGAAACTCAAACCCTAATTCAGGGTCCTCCCTAGTGAATCCAGAAGATTGAAAAACAATTTTGAAGGGTGAAACTTTGCAGTTTTTAAATTTTGAGTATACCAGGTTGATTAGCTCATCAAGGTGCATCTTTCTATCCTTTCAGAAGTTTGAAATTCAAAGTTTCAATTTTTAGGGTTTCTCTGACAAACCCTAATCCAGCTCCAGATCCAGTTTCTACAAATCAAGTGGATTGGGTTAATCCTAGAAGAGAATGGATTGGTCACCTGCATAAGTGAAGAAGTTCCTGTTTCAGAGGGAGATGAGGTAAGGCCTTACATAAGAAGATTACAAGCAATCTCGACAAGTATGACTTATCTAGGTATGTTTCGAGATCTGTTAATGATTAAGTTTATGGTATGTTTGTTTTCATCAAGATTAGTACAATTTTGTTTAATTTTAGACTTGTGGTATCACCTTAATAAAAATATGAATGCATGATAGAAGATATTCATTGATTATGGTTTTGACACTTATGATTGTACTAATGCATTGTGGTGTTGCATGAAGTTAATGTTGTCCACTAACATGAAAGGTACATCAAGAAAGACAAATCATGTTCTAGTTCAAGAACATATGACCATGGTGACATGAAGACAAAGATTCATCCTTTGTTATGGATCACATAGAAGATCTACTTACGAGGTATGTATTACTTGGTTCTATAATAGTTAACCTATGAGATATGCAGGTTACTAGCACAAGTCATTGAAGAGAACAAGAAGATATTATGCTGGTATGTTAGACATAATTAGCTAGCATGCTAATCCATGTATGTTTTTCCTATATCAAGTTAGAATTATACCTTGTGTTAGGATCTCTTATATAAGTATACTGTTGTATGGTTGATAATGATTATTTATGAAGTTAGAAATGTAAGTAATCAAGGGTTTATGCATATTATGTCTCTTACCTTGATTGATGATATGGCTAACCAAAAAAGTCCTTTGGTCAAATAAAGAATATGCATGAGTAAAAGAAGTATTCCCTGAAACCTTGAATACTAATGTTTATTATCTGTGTTTGAAATGATCTTGACCATACATGTTTAAGATTACTTAGAATCATAATGTTTTTGATAGTATTAAGATTATACTAATGAATGTATGTATGAGACCTCGAGGATAACACAATGATGATACTAGTAAGTATGCATAGTGATCGAGGATGGAAATAAGTTCAAAGACAGGTAATCCAGGAAGCAAAGATCAAGAGGGAGCACACTCCATAGTTCCTGCAAGGAAGCAAATATTGAGAAGGAGTCCACCCTACAAACCAAACAAAGATAAGTATTTGAATTGTTATTTCTTGCATATTTGTTTGTTTAAATAATATTGTTCAATGATGCATATGCTTATGTTCCTAGACTTAGGGTGTGTAATATGCATATTAGAATAATTGCATTAATGAACAATATACTACTAATATGCATGTGATAGATAAGTGGCCTAAGGCACTGTACAACATTCCATTGCTACTTATCTAGAATGAAACCTCTTTGCTGATATGTTGGGAGTTGTGCACACTCTTAACAATGTTCTAGTAGAGATTGGAAGGCATCTAGAAAGTTACGGGATATGGATAAATGCTGTATTGAAAGCATTGGCTAAAATAATTACATGACTATATGACATATTTCTTTGTGTAAGAATTTGTTCTGAAAACTATGAGATGTTTCTAATCATGCAATTTAACTTGCTTTGTAGGAAAGATCGTATACCATCACCTACAAAAGAAGGACTACAACATTTGTTCAACAACAAAGTTATCTATTGAAGATATTGAAGTTCCCAGGATTCGGGAAGAATGCCATGATCGAGGAGTACCATTCGATCATGAAGAATGATGTTTGGGATGCAGTCCCAAGACCTGAAGAGAAGTTTGTTGTGACTTCCAAGTTGATCTATAAGATCAAGCATGCTGCAGATGGTAGCATAGAAAAATACAAAGCGAGGTTTATAGCTTGTGGCTTCTCTGAGAAAGAGGGGATAGACTATGAAGAGACTTTTGCTCCTGTAGCCAGATACACTTCCATCAGATCAGTACTTGCTCTGGCTGCAGTGATAAAATGGAAGATACACCAGAGGGATGTCAAGACAACTTTCTTGAATGGTGGAGTCGAAGAGGAAGTGTATGTGGAGCAACCACTTGGTTTTGAGACACATGACAGGGAGTCATATGTTTGCAGGTTGAAGAAAGCCTTGTATGGCTTGAAACAAGCTCCTCGGACTTGGTATGGTAGGATAGACAACTTTCTATCCAGTTTGGGCTTTACTAAGAGTAAAGCAGATTCCAACCTTTACTACAAGGTTGAGGAAGGCAATCCCGTGATACTACTTCTGTATATGGATGACCTGTTTGTTACAGGTGATGATGGATTGATTGCCGGTACCAAGAGGAAGCTTGCTGCCGAGTTTGAGATGAAGGACTTGGGGATGATGCACTCTTTTCTAGGCATGGAGGTGTGGCAGAGTGCAAATAGGATCTTCCTTGGACAAGGGAAGTATGCAGTAGAGATCCTGAAGAGGTTCGGGATGATGGACTGCAAGGCCATGGCCACACCTATGGCATCGAACCTGAAGCTTCTGTGTGATGCTTAATCTGATCCGGTTGATGTCACTATGTATTGTTAGATGATTGGGTCCTTGATGTACCTGATGAACACTAGACCAGATATTTGCTTTGCGGTGAACACGTTGAGCTAGTTCTTGACAGATCTGAGGAGTGTTTACCTGGTTGCTGTAAAGCATATTCTGAGGTACCTGAAAGGCACAATTGATTATGGGCTCAAGTATGATGCGAATAAAAAGTTTAACCTGCAGGGTTATGTTGATTCAGATTGGGCAGGCAGTGTTGCAGATAGGAAGAGCACTTCTGGGTGCTGCTTCAGTATGGAATCATGTGTGATCTCTTGGTTTAGCAGGAAGCAGTCCTGCGTAGCACTGAGTACAGCCGAACCAGAGTATGTTGCAGCTTGTTCGGCTAGTTGTGAGGCAGTATGGCTTAGAAAGCTACTGTCTGAGTTATTTGATCTCCCGTTGGATGCTACTGGTATTTTTTGTGACAACCAGAGTTGTGTGAAGCTGTCTGAGAAACTGGTGTTCCACGACAGGTCGAAGCACATTGAGATCAAATATTACTATATCAGAGATATGGTGTAGAGAGGAGCAGTGAAGCTCCTGTATGTTGCGACGGATGAGCAGGTTGCAGATGTGTTGACGAAACCACTAGCCAGAGTGAAGTTTGAGTACTTCAGAGAGAGGCTTGGTGTTCTTTAGATTGATGACATTTCGAGGAAGAAGTGATGGACACATTTGCAGGAGCCATTCCAAGCATGGTGAGAGGAGGATCCTTCCCATGGCTATGGATGTAAGCGCTGGATGATGAGCGTCAGGACGATGCTCCAGTTACTGCTCTGTAAATGCATCATGTTGGATGCTAGATATGATCAGTTGGATCATGTATATGTATATGCATCATGTTGGATGCTTGTTATGATCAGTTGGATCATGTATATGTATATGCATCATGTTGGATGCTTGTTATAATCAGGTGGATCTTGTATGATAATATGTATTAGGTGGATACATTGTATGATCAGGTAGATCATGTATGATGATATGTATCAGGTAGATACTGTGTATGCATCAGGTGGATGCATTGTATGATCAGAATGATCATGGATGATGAGCTTCAGGATGATGCTCCAGATGATATGCATTAGGATGATGCTATGATGATGATCATGGATGACGAACTTCAGGATGTTGCTCTAGATGATATGCATCATGATGATGTTATGATGATGATCAGGTTGATCATGTGATGATGTACATAAGGATGATGTATGGTGAGTATCAGGTTGATACTCCGTGGCCGTGGACAGGTTGTGCAAGGGTAGCATGTAATAAGTCCTGGAGATCTGGACAAGTTGTGCTAGTCACGTAAAAGGCCTCAGATGCTCTTTAGAGATCTTGCTTGGCAAGACACTCTTTTAAGGTTTTGCTAGACCACATGTAATACGTCCTGGAGATTTGGACAGGTTGTGCTAGTCACGTAAGAGGCCTAAGATGCTCTTTAGAGATCTTGCTTGGCAAGACACTCTTTTAAGATTTTGTGGGGACCACATGTAATAAGTCCTGGAGATCTGGACAGGTTGTGCTAGTCATGTAAAAGGCCTCAGATGCTCTTTAGAGATCTTGCTTGGCAAGGCACTCTTTTAAGGTTTTGTGGTAGGGGTCACATGTAATAAGTCTTGGAGATCTGGACAGGTTGTGCTAGACACGTAAAAGGCCTCGGATGCTCTTTAGAGATCTTGCTGGGCAAGACACTCTTTTAAGGTTTTGTGACAGTCACATGTAAAAGATCCTGGGAGATCCGATAGGTTGAGCTGTGTGCTCGTAAAATGCTTGGGATGCTCTTTCGAGGTTTTGTTGACGCACGTAATTAGTCCTGAGGATTCCACAGTATGGCCAGTGATGATGAAGACCTACAAGTGGTGGGCCTACTTCCAGTATGAAAAAGGACTGGCTCTGTAGAAGTTCCTATGACGAGTAGTTCAGAGATTGATTGAGATAGCAGTAGTAGTGACGATGACGATGATCCAGAGAAGAAGACTTGTGCTAGAAGACCTGTGTCAAGAAATACCTTCCTAGTTAAGAGGGAGTGTTGATGTATTTGTAACTTCGGAATGTATTTCATATATGTATATTGTATTCCTATAGAGATGTTATTATTCCTCTATACGGAAGTGTTTGTATTCCTATAGAGATGTTATTATTCCTTTATAGGGAAGTGTCGTCATTTATATTGTAAGTGTTGTAACTTATACTTGATGGGTTATTAGACCACCTTGTTGGGGTCGGCCCTGTATAAGTCATGTGGGTTAAAGGGTTATTAGACCACCCTATTGGGGGTCGACCCTGTCAGCATTATGTTATGTGGTTAAGTTAAGGCCGACCTAGTAAATGTTATTAGGCAAGTCAAGTCAAGTATAAATAGAGTGCGGGAGGCACTCTATTTTATCATTCACTTACTCACTCTTACACTCATTGGAGAGTGGCGCACTAGTGGAGGAGGAGAAGCTGCTGCTAGGAGTATATTTCTTATGCTTGGGTTGTATCATTGCTCTATCTATCTCTGAGGAAGTTGTGGGGTTTTTCACCTTTATGGTTTTCCCTACTGAAACTCTGTGTGTCTATTGTCTCTTGTGTGCTTGCATTATTATGTCCATGATTGATATGCTGTAGATATGTTGTACATGTTGTTCTCTTAGTTAAGATCCTAGATCAGATTGAAGTAAATTCTGAAAAACTAACATATGAATTGAGGGAGAAAACCCCAACAAAATCTTCTTTAGTATATTGCTAAATAGTAGAGAATGTCTTTTACATAAAGCACCCCCAATGCAATTACAGAGCAAGAGAAATATAAAGAAGAGAGACTCAAAATAATATCTTGCACAAAGAAAAGCACATTGCCTTCAAGAGAGAAGAGCATTCGCTTCACTGGATTCATCAATCCTGTAGAACATATTTATATATTCTTCTCATGCATCGGCTTTTATTTTTATCTTCCGACTTCAGGATGAACTCGCCCTCCATTTGGATGCATCAATCTTGCATGAAGAAGTGTGCCCCACTTCTCATGCAATGCATTAACTCAGTAAACTGACTCTTAGGAACAACTCGCCCTTTAACTAAAAGCTTGCTCACTTAGTTAGGTGGCTAGCTTAAGTGTTGTCATGCAAGTGTCGCAATTCAAGTATCATCTTTTAGTTTAACATAAGTGTCGTCATGCAATAACACTTAGTTAACTAGATCTTCTTTGTCATCACTTAGTTAACTTTCTTAACTGATTCTTTCTTGTTAACATCATTGTAGTGATTAGTTCGAGTTCTCCTTTGATTTATTGAAGTCTTCACTAAAGTTTAACAATTCAAATTTGTCTCTTAATTAATTTTTTTTGTGTAATTCGAATAGTCTCACATCTTATCTTTATATCTTGTCTTATTTGCATGGTCCATATGTGCTAGCTTAATTATCATATCAAATATACTAAGGAGGTTTTCCCAATGATGTGATCATAATGTTCTACTATCGTTCCAAGTGATTTTATGCTAAAGTAATTCACTCTAGAGATGGCCAGTCTTTAGAGGAGACTTAATAGCTCAACCATAGTTAGTAGTACATCACACACCATACATGCTTCGACATGCAAAGCAACACCTCAACACATGAGGCACCACCTCAACACATGAGGATCCGTCTTGACTCACAAGACCTTAGCCTTGACTAACAAGACTATACATCATCACTTTGACATACAAAGCACTTTTCTCAACACATGGAGCTTAGCCATTCTTGAGTCCAACTGAAGATTCTTCTCCAAGTTTCATGAGTCCAACTTAGGTTCCTATAATGCACTACCTTGACACACGAGGCTCAATCTTGACACACAAGATTGGCCTGGAGAATGACTCATGATGCTGTAACTTTAACAATTTCCACCATGCTACATGGACTTAGTCTTTTCTCAAATTTTTAGAATTTCTGCCAAACATATTCCCATTTGCTTCTTTTCTTGTTGAACATACCCTAAAATCTTGCATCTTAGACATGTCTCTACAACAATGCTTCATGCTTCTTTTGATCAAGGCTAATTTATGAAGAACACAAAAATCGCCAATACAACAGTAATGTGCCATAAATTTCACGTAATTTGGATGAGGGGTGCTTTGGAGGGTCAAGAGAATTTTCCATTGAAACCTGGAATTACCACAAGCCATGATAGTAGGCTCTCTCCCCTAACAATACAATGGCGGGTTGATCAATGGTTGATACTAGAGACCCAACTCCATAGATAGTGCTCCGTGTGAGAAACCGACCTTTCCACTAGGGTTATGTGCTCACAACACGTAGCCCTTGACTCCCATGTGACAAGCTTACCTAGGAGCTAGAGCTCAAGGAAAAATCTACATGATGAAGATTGTTTCTTGTTCATTATAAATTCCATCTCTAGTGTGAAGTCACTGCTATAGGGTGTGGGATATAATGTCCTTGCTTATCCCACACTTACTTCCTTACAATTATTTTCCATGTGATTCATTGTGACGATAAATGAATGTCATAGGATTTCTTTGGATATGGTGTCATCTCCACTCGATACTTATGTGTTTTTGTCCATGTAGACACCCAACATTGGCTTGGTGTTCGCATTTTTATTCTGGTTTTTAAGTTGTTGGAAGAATTCTAGATGGTTGATATCTTTAGTGATATCTAGAGACCTTTGGAGATCCTTTCCCATCCTAGATTTTGAGGAGATGTCTATGTAGCCAAGGCTCTAATGATTATGGAGGAGTCCCCTACTATTGTCGCAATACTAATTTCTTTTCTTCAAGGATGCATAGTGCTTGGAATATTGCCATGGCCTTTGCTTCATTGTCAGTGGCAATTGCAAATCCCCATGCATATTCTACTTCTTTATTCCCTTGGGGTAGAAAAGAATCCCCTTTGAGGGTGGGCTTTGTTCCATTTATGTGTCCACATATCACGATATCATTTTTAACATAATCTCTTTTGTGGGAAACCACAAGTTTGACCACCTCTTGAAGGTGATCCCATGTGTCCAGGGACAACACTCACAACAATGAACTTTACCCACTAGTTAAAAACTTATCTTCCATGGATCCAACTCCTTTGGATCAGAAAATTTGAAGGACATGAGATGGACTTTGATTTATGTGTGCATGGGTCATAAGTAAATTTTAAATATAATATTCATGTAACCACATGTTTAACCACTACCTTAAAGTGACTCAATAGGATCCAACATCAATACTATACAAAACTCCTCACTCACCACTAAATCCAACACTTTTCATCTCAACGCTCATTAGTAAATCCAACACTTTTGATCTCCTCATCATGGTAACATTGAGGACTACCCTTGGTGAAGATAAAATTCTTAGCTCGTCATTCGTCAATGCAATGCAAACTTTTATGCTAAATTTTTACAACGCTTATGAGAGCTAATTTTTCTATTGCTCGTGTGGATTTCTGTTTGTTCGGCCTCATCATTTTTTCGTGCCCAACCTCTTCGGATATTTGACCTCTGCTGTTAAACTGTTGTCTGATGTATGCCAAAAATATTGCATTGTTTACTATTCAAAGGCATAACTTATAACTTTGTAAATGCCTCCAAGTGGACGTGTTTGCCAAGGAAAGAGTAAACATGTTTCCGCCAATTTTAAGCAGAATGCCTTTATAATAAATCGCATGTTTGAGCAGCCGCCATAAATTGTCCCCCGTCTTAAAAAAACCAAAATAGCTTCTGCACTAGCTGTACAAATTTCAGGGCGATACTTCTACTATACAGGTCAACGTACGCAATGTACACAGGTTACCACGTTCTTCTGTTCCTTTGCTCCATTGCTGTACTGCTTTATTATTATTTTTTAATCTTGAATATGAATTTAGATTTCTGGTTTAGTTAAACCATTTGGGGATTGACGAAAATGCCATTTTGTAGAGGTTAAAAGAAAATCAAGATACTAAAAGGAACTATTAACTTTAATTTACAAGATTTTTGTTTTACCTAGTTCGAAGAAGAAATTAATATAGCCAAGATAAGAACGAACTCTCATGAGCTTCATAGTGAAACATGACGTTGTACAATTCCTAAAACACTGTGCATGGAAATAATTTACCATCTTTGTGAGACTATGAGCGTCGAGGATAAAAGTCACTTTCTCTTAGAGAGCCTTGCGTACACCCACATTAGATTGCAGTTTCATAATCTTTGCTACAATACAAACCACCCTAACCTTCTAACATGTCAAAACTATGCTGACTTAAGAATGCTTATTTTTAAGCTTTTTGAGCATAGGAACAAAATTTTACAGCAAGCCAAGTAATCTTTTTTCTTAAGGTCTGTGTTTCCGCCTGGAATCACACCTGGGAAAACATGACAAAACTATTCAAGCCGCTCGGTATGGCCATGGGGGAAATCCAGACTCAAGTGCCGTCACCTGAAACTCGACTCCTCCGTCTAGGCTTACTCTTAGCGAAACCAAGGGGGGTGGACCCTAAAAAAGAAAAATCTAAGATGTTTAATCTACAAAACTAAAAAACATCTAGGAGTTAGAAATTTGATTACAAGAACAATGCAATATAAAACATGATATCATTCATTTATCCAACATCATCATTATCATCATTGAAATATCAACATCATAAAATAATCATTAACAAGACCAATGCTGATAATGGAGTCAAATAAAGTGTAGTTGAAATGCTTGAAATAAAATGACAATGTTTTGCAATTGTTCTTGGTAATTTTTTTTTTCTTTTCTTGTGGTAATAAGTTGTTTATTAGGGATGAGAGATTTGTAATATACCATGAGATACTGGAAATATGTCCAGAATTTGACAAGGTGGCTTCTCACTTGGACATGTGGGTTGGATCGGAGTCTCTAGGAGGTGTTCAACACTACACCAAATGAGGGTGTAGTCTAACGGTATCCCGAGGTCACTACCCAGTGGTTCCCGCTTCCTAAGAGGAATTTCGCCACACAGTATCAATAATCGTTTACCCTGGATTTTCGTAAAGGGAGGTTAATTGGGAAACTGAAACTAATTACTAGTCACTAAGTCCCTTTCTAGTTGATCAACATGTTCAGTCAAAGCTGCAATGATCCAAAACATACGAGGACAAAGCCTTGTTAATTTTTAAGTATTTTTAAACAATGTTTTTCTTTTTATATTTAAACCCTAAGAGTATCTTTTCTAGCCAGTGTTCGGGCAAGCCCTTATCCTAAAATCGTACTTCGGGAAAACAAGGGGGGTTGATTAAAATTGAGAAAATGAAAATTGTAAAAAAAATAGAAAAATTAGGTCTTGAGTGAACTTATGGCCCGCTAATGGAACAAACCAACAAGGTTAATTTTAATCATAGTTTGATTTTATTAATGCAGAAAATGAAAATCTAAACTAAAAAATTGCAAACCACAAAAATTGAGTCAACACAGTTTCCCCCCCAGGGGATGGGGTGTGGGCGCTAGGTATCCCACTTTCTCTCGTTTAATATATCTTTTACAATGCGAATAGAAGTGGCCCAGTCATTCAAAAGTGACTCAAAGGCTTACAAAATTTGATAGAAAAAGTTTCCGGACGAAAAGGTATGGTTCTTGGGTGCTCCGGGTGGCTCAATCTACCAAAAATTAGGCAGTCTCCTCATATCTGTTCAAAAAATGCTGCAAAACAATGAACAAATATCAGTAAAAAGTGCCCAAAAACACATAGAAAGTGAGTCGCTATCACTATAAAAAATTATTGGAAAAATGACTAAGTTAATCTATGATAAAATGGCAAAACATAACCAAGGAAAGCAAGCCTTTCCTTTTTCTCTCGACTTGCTTTAGGGCAGCCAATGAAATGCACTTTAAAACTCGCAAGAAAAACTTTTACAACCAAATAGCTAGTTTCCTACTCAAGCCATAAGATTTTTTTGTATGCAAACTAGTGAATAGATCTAGGAACTGATGATAAAACTTATAAAACAACTAGATCTGAATGCAACTAAACAATAGATCTACTTATGATTAAATCAGAAAAGTATAGATCTATTATTTGATTGCATATAGTAACCAGAACATAAAAAAGTATATGAAAGAGAGAGAGGGAGATAAGAAATAGTTTTTTTTATAATATTTTTTGAGAAGAGGCTTTGGAGCCTTCTGGTGAATAACCGAGGGACTAAGTCTACAAAAGATGTTAGAAAAATGAAGGAAGCAAGCAAGATCCTCCACTCATTCTTTGAGATAACTTGCAAATCACATCAACTTGAACACAAAAGATCAAATCTAAAAATAGACATGAGAAATTGAATTAAAAGTGCTCATAAATAAATGACACACTAAGATTAGATCTCTACACATGCATATATAAAAGATTAAAACAATAAAATTACTGTCTAACCTTCCTTATAGATCGATACCGATCCTTACAATAAGCTAGATTTAGATGCAAGAGAAAAACAAGTAGCTCAAAGACATGTTATCTCAATGAAAACCATGACATTCATCCACTCATCAAAAGCACTACACCAACCTTGACCTCCAAAGTCTCTTTATTCTCATAAAAAAAAAAGCAAATACAATAGCAAGCTCTCAATCCCAGACTCCAACTAGAGCAAATGGGAGAGAGCTGCCCCAATTTATAGAAGAAAAGAGGAGGAGGGCGCACATGTAGAGGAAGAAGGAGGGCGAACCAAGGGAGAGAGATTTGCCATGAGTGGAGGCAAGAATGGGGTTGCCAAAAACGCAGCCCAAATGGTGCCTTAAACTCAGTTGCAAGTTCCCTAAAAGATGGGCCCCTCTACTTTGGGAAATGCACCCCCCTCATGGGGAAATGTGCCCCCCTAAGTGGGAAAAGGTTCCCACCTTTCTAGCTGCCCAAAAATGTTTCTAAAATGCTCTCTTACACCCCCCAACAATAACTGATAAAAAAATTACTCCAACTCCCACTAATTTTGGAATTTGATTTTTCACATTTTCACATTTTTTTTCCATTTTTTTTTTGACTTTTTTGGCTATAAGTGAAAAATAAATCACCCAGCTACTTAGGAAAGTGGGTTATGGGGTATGGTGGGTGCTATGAGCTTGAAAATGAGTACCCCCATGGCAAAAACAACCCCTAGACCACACTTTTACATGATTTTCAAATTTTTAATAAAAACCATAAAAAATTGGTTTGTTTTACGGAAAAATATTTTTTCTCTGAACAAAAAAAAAACTTAGGGGGACCTAGCACATGTCCATACGAATCAATTCTAGTGTCTAGCATGTTCATATACATTGACCCATGGACTTTAATAATTTCCTAAGGCCTAACCACCACGCCAAGCATTCCAGATTTGGAGGAGAAGGAGAAAAACTCAAAAATTATGTCTTGCTAAAACGCAAGACACAATTAATAAGTGAAAAAAATCCTTGGAATACCTGACTTGATTGACAAGTCCTAGGAAGCCAAGTCTTTTACATAAAAATACCATGCTAGCACACTTTATTACAAACCCCGCAGGGCATGGACATGTGAAGAAAAAATTACAAAAGGGCCCTGAAAAAGGCCTAATGGACTTCAGATCATTGATAATGAACATGTAACATGTTCAACTTTTCCCGCTCACTTGAAAGTCCAATTAACTACGATTTAACTGGTAATATCTGGCTCCAATTGCGGGATGTGTGCTCGATCTGGTCTTCAGGCAAGGAGAGCATACGAGAACACCATAATCTCTAGTTTCTATGACCTGTAAAAACATATCAACTTGACAAGAAAACCCTTCAGTAGCACAAGTTCTTATAAGAAGCCAATGAACCATAAGTTGCATTATTCAAAAAACAAAACTAACTAACTAAAAATTTCTAAGTACAAAAAAAGAAAATACTGAAAAA
Source organism: Larix kaempferi (assembly GCA_027924585.1). Lineage (NCBI taxonomy): Eukaryota > Viridiplantae > Streptophyta > Pinopsida > Pinales > Pinaceae > Larix > Larix kaempferi. Next base: position 1,895,040 of record BSBM01000976.1, on the reverse strand, counting down.
AGAAATGCAAAAAGTAAATGCTCACTTTGATGAGCTTATTTTCCTACTCTAAGCATAACATAATCAAAATGTTAAGTAAAATGAAAAATCCAATGCATCCATCTTAACATTTTATCAATTTTGATTTTTTTGGCCTTGTCTTTGGTTACCAGCCAAAACAAGGATACCTTATTCATGAAATGCAAACCCGCGTGATAATTTTGGATTGGAGGGCTGGATGGGAGATCATAGGTGTGAACAATGTCATTGCACTGCTTCCCAAACTATCAAGTCCTCCTGCAGGCTTCTTCTATCCAAGATTGGATAGGACTGATGTATAAATCTGTATGATAGGGTAGATCAACCACACCAACATGCTTTAAAGGGCTTATCAGATGAAAATATTTTGTAGTAATATAAGCCCCAGGTTGCTCCAAATCATAAGAGAAATATGAATGTTCTGATGAAGGCTGAGACTGACATTCCGATTGCATCATATTTGACTCTTCGTTAGACTGTTGATCCAAGTTTTCATTATTAATACTCATGCATGGCTCTAATTGATCATAAGAAGTATCTGTATGCTCCTCTTCCATGTCAAAATTCCCCATGGTCTCAAAATCAATACTCCCTTCTCTTGATATATCAAAAATGGGTTTTTCTAAATTCGTCCAATAATCATCATGCCCATCCCTGTAAATGAAGGGGGAGTCTTTGTCTATTTCATCTCAACCCTGGCCATACCCATCCTCATGTTCACAATAATCATCCTCAGAAGGATTGGTTTGAAAGACATTACAAGGTGTAAAGCTATCCAAGACTTCACCACTGTGGAGAAAATGGAGGAGTATCATCATAAACCATACAAAATTCATCATAAATTTATTTATTGGTTTCTGTAATGGTTTCTTCCTGAGGTGAATATAAAGTACAAATGTCATAATCCTCATTGAAGTAATCCCGAGGAAATTTCAAATCTTCAATGGCAAAATGAGGAAGATTTTCTGAAACATTTTCAATCAAAGACCCTTCATGAATTTCTTTGACAACTTCTATGATGGATTCCTCTATAGGCAGATTTGGAATACACATATGTTCATCATTACTGAAATAAACTTGAGAACACCTTGCATCTTCAATGTCTTTTACCATTGTTATCGGACAATCCACTCGAGTGGACGCGAGCCGAATCTCCCTAGCTCAATGTGAGTCTATAACAAATAGAACAGACTACAAGTGCATTTCCTAGATATACTTAAGGACCAAGTACTCGATGTCTTACCTTTTTACTACACAATCCTTTTTCCCGAATGTTGATCCACGTCCCACGATTGTCAGATCCAAGCTGCAAGACCTGTCAAGACAAAGAAACAAGAGAAACGAGTAAAGAGCATCTATACAATAAGCGATCTAAGTAAACAGTTAAGTAGGTGAACTACACAATATCATTGCACATAAGAACAATATTGGTGGAAAGCATTTGTATTATTGCAAATAGAGGAGTACATGATAGAGATATAGAACTGCAACCAAAGACTTAATGCAGTAGCCCTTCTCTAACCAAGCCAATTGCCATGTCCTTCCAAGGAAGTATGAGCTCTCCAATAGGTGAATAGAGGTGTCTTAAGAGAGTTTTCACCAGCATGTAGATACCATAGTCTTCCTCCCTTTGGGATGGGAGTGAGCCTTACTTATATAGGACTAAGTGGATATGGTATGGATAGGATAGGTTGAGAGATGATAGGAGAGAGATAGGGGATCCTCCCAAAGAGTTAGGGGTCGAGTACCAGCTCTTCTAGAGGTCAGGGATAAGCCCCTAAATGGGCAAGTTTCGAGAAGGATATCGAATAGGCTATTTTTTCCCATTAACAGACCTCGTCGCACCCTGCAATGGAGCAAGCTGCGACGTCGCATGTTGCTAATGTGCAACCTGCGACGACCTCTCAAAAGATTGCAGGATTGAGTGCAAATCCTCCCAGATGAAAGTACTTAGTCTAGGTGACTTCAGGGATGTATACACTGTATCTAATGATGAGTAGAGTTTAGGTGTAACAGAATGCCCCCCAAAGCAAGAAGCTGTTAAGGATGTATAGGTGAAGTGCTTTGAAAGAAATAATGGCAATAGGATCGACGAACGAAGAACACTGATGTAGTACAACTGACTCTGAACAGACAATCTCATATGAAGTACAACATGGATGCCGACCAATACATTGCAGATCCATGATAGTAATGACCGACTGAACACAATCATGGCTACTAGACACAAGCGTAGATCCATGATGAGATGATAACACAGCCACGACCAATACAAAAGTGGATCCGTGTAATATGACTCAATACAAACTCCATCGCAACCTGGGTAAAACATGACTCCCCAGGGTCTTCAAGCTGAACCCGCAATGATACGAATCTATCCATGTGATTACAAATGTCTTGACGTCGAACATGGTAGAAACCACTTGATTACTGGTCATTGATGTAAACCGTTAACAAGTGCGAGGGAGATCACCATTGATGTCAATGATTCCCAAGGTATCATAGTACATATTATCCAGCGTGAATAAATGATTTGAAGTCGAACACAAGATGAAATCTTTCAATCAAGAGTCATTGATGTAAACTCATGATGAAAGCGAGGTAACCTGCCATTGAGGAATGTAGGGCCAAGGTACTTGGTTGGTTTCTAGATTCAATCCTTGGATGATGAGTTGAAGTCGAAAAGGATGAATCCGTCGAAGGAGGGCCATGATGAATCCCCCATCAATCGACACGAAACACGACAAAAGATGTGTAGAGTGGATTGGATGGTACAGTAACATGTAATATTGACTCAAAGTAACAACGGCATGATGACGTGTGTACTGACTGTAAATGATAGATAGTGGACATGTTCTTGAACATGGGCATGGCATGACTTGGCAGTATTGACACAATGAGAATGACGCAAACTTCTAATGCAATTGATGGTGGAAGTTTTCTCTGAATGACTCAGAGGAGTAACAGGACTCAGAAAGTAAGCGGGGACTCATAGACAAACAGATGACCCAAGTACTGTATGCAAATGCAGATGAGTGCCATGTTCAAGAACGACTATATACTGCCACTAAGGTATGTAACACAAACACTTTCCTTTTTCCCCATCATGAATGATGAGTGCCTCATGTGTTTTTTACGAGCTTGATGAGGGTAATCAGATGCTCGGTATAGCTCATCTCATAGATGAGTCTAATCCCAAATATTTTCGAACCTGGGGTAGGAGGGGTTCGTCCCATGATGGGCCCTTCAATGTGAAAATTTAACGAGTCCATAGATGGTAAACTCGGTCGTCATATCATGTTTAGAGAGTCTGAAAATAACTAAAGAAGACTCCAACGGTCCTTTTTCGTAAAGTTAGCCTCATCGCCCGAAAAAAGGGTAAAACAATGCGGGAGAGGACTCTTCCAGTTATGATTGGATGGAGTATTCCTTTTTCGTAATTAGTGCCTCCTGGTTTGAAAAAGGGGTAAACTATCACCAGGAAGACGACCATTCAAATACTTTAACAAGCGTGAACGCGACAAGTTCGCTTGGCAATCTTTTCATTTTTCGAGAGCCTGAAAAGAGCTTAACGGTAGACTCCAGGGGGTGTCCTTTTTCGTGGAAGTTTAACGAGCCCGGAAAAGTGATAAATCATAACTCGGTACTTGTTCTCATAGTTATGTGAGTACGAGAAAAAACGAAGAGTAAACTCATCCTCATGGAATAATTACGACTAACCAAAAATAATAATGATAAAACATTCAAAGGGGTGTTCATACCTGTGGTTTACCGTTGGTAATGCGAGAAACGACACAAAAGACCACTTTACGACTCCCGTACACTAGAGAAAGTGTCAAATAGCCCCAAATGTAATGACAAACGGTCGAAACTATAGTAAATGGCCCAAAAGCATCAAAATATTTGAAAAGGAATATTCCATTCTATTTATAAATAGAAATATGGGCCAAAAATAGAAACATTGTTCAAATTGCCAATTTGGGTGGAGAAGTACCAATTTGGAGCCAAAACTTCCTTTGCCGATTTCGGGAGCTACGATCCGCCACTTCACCAACCGTCCGGACCAGGTAGGCCTAAATCTCATCCTGCAACTTTCCAGTGGTTTGCTTTTTGCTTTTATGTCCATTTTTTGGTTTTTTGATGGTGTTATGGAGGGCTTTATGCGCCCTCGGCTCGTCGCAAGTGGCCCTTTCGGGACTTGCGATGAGACCAAGTCGTTGCAAGCCTAAAAAGTGAGACCTGCGACGACGTCGCCCTGTACCTAAAGGTACAACGTGATGGCGGAAACCCAAAACTCAAACATAAAAAATAATCCAAAAAAGGAGTTTGTGAAAGTTGAGGAAGGGCCTAACAGGGTTTAAATGTCCCTTTTGGCAGGTTATCAGCAAGCAAAAATGGTATTGGAGTCACGAGAGAGAGAACATGAAGTAGAAGATGAACAAACTGCAAATGATCCACAATGCGTGGAAGCTTTGAGAAACTCCGGGTTGCTCAAATTCTTTGAGATACAGGGGATGAGAGCCCAGATCCCGCTACTGACACACATGCTCCATAGTTGGGATGCGTCCCAACAATACTTTGTGATAGGTGAGCATATCCTCATGATTGACATTGAGGATATCTACTTTCTGACTGGTTTGTCTTGAAGAGGGGACGTTGTACAACTCACTGGGACATGGGCCAGTGACCGTACGGTTGAGGACATGGTGTCATAGCACTGTGTTGCTACTTCTCATCCTTCCAGCAGGAAGATACTCATTACGGATGTGGTGAGCCGTCCACTATGGACCATATTGTGTCATGTCCCAAATTTCGAATTGGGTCACATTGGCCATATTCATTAGAGTTTGTAAAATTGATGTTAAAGGTCAAATAATTGCCAAGGAGGAAAATTACTAGTTTCCTAGGTTTGGGGTGGAAGCTTTGGGATTTGGAATAATGGGGATAATAAATGATGTTTGAACATTAGAGTGGCATAAATATTTAATAAAGGATTTAAATAAATATATACAAGTGAAAATCAAGTGGCATTTGATCATGAAGACACATGGAGGAAGTGGGACCCACATATGGCTAGATTTCCCCACTACACTTGGCATCATTCTCTCACCAATTCGAATTCAAGGTGAATGGTAACATAATTGGGGGAGTCCAAAAGGTATTATTCATGGTATGACTCATCCAAGGTCGAAATATAGAGGAAGAGTAACTCCCATGGAAGAGGAAGAGGCAATTTGGAGTTAGTGAGACACTTGGGCTAGATTCCCTAGCTCTATGACAACAATGATGAAGATGCTATGACACCTATGACACAAATCAGACCTGAAGTCTGACATAGGACATATATGACATGTCAGGGATAAAAATAGACTCCAAGAGGGCGCTCAAGGGTGTTAGGGAAGCTAAGATGCTTCCACATGTGATTTGGTGGAAGTGGGAAACTAGGAATTGTTGTACAAGTGGCGTTCTTTGGAATCTCTTCCCAACTTGAGTTGGAATGAGTCTCTTGGAATGAATTTGACCCATGGAGGACATTAGAACTTTATAAATGTCAATAAAAAAGAATGAAACCAGCTTTTGATCATTTGTAGAATTTGCAATTGCATTTGTGAAGAGGGAGAGCTAGTGGATGACTAGTTTCTTGCCTTAGCCAATTTCGAGGGTGAAAGATTCCCATCCAAGTTGGTAATTGGAAAGGCCATTCAGACCTTTCATTTGGAGCTTTAATGGAGTCTTTATTTGCAGGTGTAAGCTACAGGGCAGCTCATGGTTTCTTCTATTGCATCTCACTCCTTCAACCATTTCCAGTTTTGATGGCATATTCTGGATCCTTGAGGGAGGGCGTTTTTGGTGAGATATTGTACTCTTTGGGGAAGCTTTTAATGCCCCATTTCTTTTGTAATATGAAGTAAATACTCTGTTCTTCATATCCAAAAAGTTTCAGGTCGAAATTCCAAGTAGAAATGTATAAATCTCATTTTTAATGGAAGAACAATGCCATTTCCCCACTACCTTGTTGTGAGCCAATGTATTGATGATGATTTCGAATGAATGGATGATTTTCTGATATATTTGTGATCAATATACTGCCATGGATGTCTTCTACAAGTTTCATGTACTGTACTTGAGCATTTGAAGCATTTTTACTCAGTTTAGTTGTATTGGGAGGTGAAATAGTTTCATTTCCCCAAGGATCGAATTGGGGATTTTTGTAGTTGAATGGGAGAGGGTGAGAACAATTGTAATAATCCATTAATGGTGCATATGAGACTTTAATAAAATACTTAACACATTACATACCTCTGTTCATAAATTTGAGTGGGTTTGGAGGCATTTGGGAAGCCATTTTCAGTACTTACCCCAGGGGGATTTGAACCCCAAATTACTAGTAAAATTGCATAATTGGTTCAGAATCTTAAGAGAGCTTGCATAGGTCTTTTGGTGGACATATGCCATCCATAAAAATCATATTCAAGTTATAATATCATTCATACACCTTCCTTGAATATTTGAAGGCATTTGGAGTCAATTTGAGACCTAGAGACCAATACTAGTGAAAGGAAAATCACTAGTAAAGTTACCTACATTGATCAGAATTGAAAGAGGATTTGCAGAAGTATTTTAAAGGTCCAAAGGCATCCCTGAAACACATATTTATGTTCTAATATCATTCATATACCTTCTCAGAAGATTTGGGATCATTTGGGGCAAATTTGGGACCTAGAGATCAAAACTAGTCAAAGGTCTAACTAGGGAAAAAAGTGAAAAATTGCCATTTTAATAAAATTCCTAACAAGGGACATTACATATTGCTTACCATTACTAGGGTGGCGGGTAGCTAAGCCCCACACACGGCTACTCGGACCCAGATGTTGTATGTGGAAGACTGTATGTCTCCCAAGGTTTTCAACTGGTGCGAGGGTCTCCTCGCCAACATCTGAGCTTAGCTGACCAAGTGTCGGCGCGGGGAGCTCAAGCAGTTTGGGTATGGATCGATCATAGTATCGTTCCTCTTGGAGCGGATTCCTCTTCTACGTCCACAGTTAGTACTTGATGACAGGGAGCCTAGGGATCCCCATATGCTCAAATGGGCTGAGGTCATGACCCGTCATGGTGGCGGGACCATCATTGGCTTTGGTCCCGAGTTTTTCAGTTGGCTAGAGGGCCAGTTACTTATGGTTGAGGACTTTCCATACAGCGGTACAGACTTCCGAGAGGATCTCGACTTGGCACTGCCAGAGGGTGCAACATGGGGTGATATAGGTGAGAACAAAACCCTTGTATATATTTTTTAGTTTTGTATATTATATCATTCTTTTGATCTAGTGCTGACAAGTACGTAATATGTGTGTGCAGATGTGGGTCCCATGCGACTAGTAGGTCTCTCCCTTCTGGCGAGGAGAGACAGAGGCGGGGAGGCAGTCGTTCCTGCAGGTGCTCATTCTACCATCGAGGAGATGGAGGAGGTGTATAGGAACCTATTCGAGCTGACTGTGGAGGTACCAGAGTCAGCTATCGATGACTTACCGAGGCCCATGCAGAGATTTGGGGTTGGAGCGTCTGTGCACTTCAACGCCTTAGTCCGCAAGGTGGCTTGGACCGTGGACTGCTTTCTCACCCAGTGGCAGCGTGCCGTTCAAGCTAGGGGTGTACGGGTCAGGCGCCAGGCCTGATGACACTTCATACTTGTACTGAGAGCTTAGAGGCCTCAGATTTTGTACTACTGAAAGCTATGATGCTTCAGATTTTTGTAGAGACTCACTGAAAGCCATCGTGCTTCAGATTTTTGTACCATCACTATTTTTTGAGCTATATATATATACAGACATTACCAACGATTTATACATTATGTGTTTTTTTAAAATGATTAGTGATGTGATCTTGTTTACATGTTTGATTTTATACATTATATTTACATGTTGTGAATGCTTTTACATATTATGAGTATTATGTGTGTGTGATGTACCAATCCAAAATGAAGTTGGCCATCGAGTCAGCAACTGTCTTTAGCTCCCGTGGAATGTGTAGGTCTTGAACGGATTCAAATGACCTTTCCAGGAGACGTACTCGTCTGAAAAGACAGAGTAAGATGGGATCACGGATGGCATACACCCGGTTCAAATGGGAAACCACTAATTGAGAATCCATGTGGATAACAATGTGGTTCATACCCACGGAAATAACGTTAGCTAGGGTTCTGATTACTGCCTGATATTCTGCGGCATTGTTCTTCACAAGCCCTAGGCAAATTCCTCCTAAACTAATGAGCTCACCTGTTGGGGAATACAGTACCCAGGCTGCTGAAGCAAGGTTACGGGTATGCCAGCTGGCGCCATCCGCGAATCCATAGCACGTTGCCATCTGCACATGCAGACAGAACATGGTATAAGAAGCGGAAACAAGATCAAAAGACACTCAAAAAGAAAATGCGTCACACAAAAACACAAAAACAAAAAAACACGCCATGTACAGTATATACAAGCAAGTCTATGCATGAGGGATCAAGCATAGTATCTCTTCAGGTAAAGCCCATTGCGGGGTTCACCCAAAGAGATTCTGTCATAATCTTCAAGCTCGTAAGCACCTTTTTCCAACACATGTTTTATAACGTAAGGTCCATGCCACATGGATTCGAACTCCCCTGCGCCTAGTTTGTCATGCTTCTCTGGTCATAAGTGAGGACCAGGTCACCCTTGTTAAAGATACGAGGTTCAACTGACTTATCGTATTGGGCTTTGATGCGTTTCTTGTGCGCTTCATTAGCGAGAGCGGCATCTCAGCGAGACTCGTCAAGTTTTGCTAAGTGCAAGAGACGTTCTTCCTCAACAGTAGTGTTAGGAAGAAGTTCGACAGCGAGTTGTAGAGACAGAATTTCGCACTCTATCGGCAGAACAGCCTCCAATCCATATACCAATTGGAAAGGAGTGAATCCTGTGGCAGTTTTGATGGAAGTTCGGTAGGCCCATAACGCTGAAAAGAGCATGTTGTGCCAATTGGACTTATGTGTCCCTACCATCCTTTGGACCATAGTTTTCAAGACCTTGTTAATGGCCTCGACCTGTCCATTGGATTGCAGGTAGTAGGGTGTTGAATTTTCATGGCGAAAACCCAACCTGTCACTCAATTCATTAACCATATGGTTCTGAAAATGAGAACCATGATCGGTCACAATTGCCCGAGGAACTCCGAACCGTGCTATTACATGATTGAACATGAAGAGTGCGGCGGTTTTGCCATTGTTTTGGTATGTAGGCATAGCTTCGGCCCACTTTGTGAAGTAATCCACAACTACGATGATGTAACTATGCCCCTAGGATGAGGTAGGCTTACAATGCATGTAATCAATGCCCCATTTTGCGAATGGGCCAATGGCAATAGCCGGATGTAACGGAGCAGGATGAGTGCGCTTCTTCGTATGGAAGTGTTGGCAAGGAGGACATTTTTTCACGGCCTCAATACAATCTTTGAAGATAGTAGGCCAGAAATATACCACGCACAAAATCTTCTGGGCTGCAGCCATCCCAGAGAGGTGACCGCCACATGCCCCAGCGTGACAGTCATTTAGAACGCGTTTAGCCTCATCGTGAGTGAGACAACGTCGAAGAATTGAATCGACACCACGACGATACAAACTATCATTGATGATTAAATAATACTTTGCATGGTGATGAATCTTACGACGGTCGTCGTGAGAAATTTGAGGATTGAAGCGTTGGGTTTGAAGATATAACAAGATATCTCCATACCATGGATCAATCGTACTGATGAGAAACAATGATTCATCCGGAAATGAGTCATTGTGCTCGACTTCTGCATCAGGACGGGGAAGGTCGCAAATGAGCTCGGCAAACACCAAAGACTTCTTAGACTTGGCTTTCTTGAAAAGAAGATCAAATTCTTGCAGTATCACAACCTAGCATGAATACTTGCCCCCAAGCACCTGACGTGTCAATATGTGGTACATGGGGTTCGAGTCGGCAATGATGGTGGTGGTGCGGAACAAGATGTAGTGCCAAAGCTTCTGGACGGCGATGATCGCCGTGAAAGCGAGTTTTTTGACATGTGAATATCTAGTTTCAGCGTTGGCTAGACCCTTACTTGCATAGTATATTACATGTTCCTGGGCGTTTTGATCCTCCTGTACCAAAACCATGGCGATAGTGGTAGCAGAAGCGGCGAGATATAAAATGTAATCTCGATAATAATTGGGCGGTTGGAGCACGGGGGAATGTGTGATGGCATGTTTGATACTGTCGAAGGAGTTTTGAGCTTGATCGTCCCAAATGAATGGGACGTCCTTCTTGAGCAGTCTCATATAGCCCCGAGTCTTCTTCGCGAAATTACAAACAAAACGTCATAAATAAGTCGCCTTCCCTTGGAGACTTTGAAGTTTTGTCACATCAGTCGGGGGTGGTAGGTTGATGATGGCCTCTACCTTTAAGGGATCAATGTGGATCCCATCCTTCGAAATGATAAATCCTAAGAGGCATCCGGACTCAATGCAAAAGATACACTTATGAGGATTTAGACGGATATTGTACCGTCTGCATCTGAGGAAAATGGCCGTCAGATGATCAATGTGGAACTCGTGTTGCTTTGAATGAGCAGGGAGATCGTCCAAGTAAGGTTCCACAAAGTCCTTAATATCGTGGAAGGCATACGACATAGCCCACTGAAACGTGGCGCCAACATTTTTAAGGCCAAATGGGAGTTTGCGGTATGCAAACGTTCCCCACGGGCAGATGAAAGCCGTCTTATGTTGTGGGTTGATCTCAATTTGGTGGTAACCAGAAAAGCCATCCATGAATGAGAAGATGATGCTTTCGGCACAGTTGTCGATGATCTGGTCGATGAAGGGGGTCGGGTAGTTGTCTTTTGGACAAGCTCGATTAAGGTCCCGATAATCAACACAGACACGAATGGCACCCTGCTTTTTGTTCACAGGAACGACATTTGAGACCCAATCCGTCGGTGGGACAGGATAAATAAAACTAGCCTTTAAGAGCTTTTCAATTTCTGCCTTTATTGCCGCAGTCTTCCGGGGGTGTACCAGTCGCAACTTTTGACGTACAGGTTTGATGTCGGGATAGGTTTTTATTTTGTGAGAAACAATTGTGGGGTCTATCCCAGGCATTTCCTCACAGGACCAAGAAAATACGTCTCGAAATTGCTTGAACAAGGCCGTGCTAACAGCGATTTCTTCAGGGGAATACTTCTGGCCTATGCGAATGTGTTCCACTCCGAGATGTCTACCGGGATGGTTGGCTCAATGTTGGCCAAGTTTCCCTCCGTGTCCGTAAGACATGTAAGGATGGGGGACTGAGGGGATGGGTAGATATCTGGTGAAAAGAGGGTATGGATGTTGTTCTCTATGTATTCCAAGGGAGGAAGAAAAGATGAACTATGATGGATATCATCCCACGGACTGTTGTCAACATTCATTACTTCCATGATGGACTCGTCTGAATGAAAAGTCCGAAGTAAGAGATCAGGTAGAGAGGACGTCCGTCGTAGAGAACAGGGTAGGGAGGCCATGGTTAAATGGTCCTCCGACGCTGATTGGATAGCCTCATAAATATGTTCAGCGGGTGTTAGAGGCATCATATCTCCAAGCAGGTGTGTTGTGGCTTCATCCGGTACAAGCCAGACATCGTTAGAGTGAGATAAAATCTCTGTGGAGATCATGTTCACTGTAGCAACATGATTAGGGGGGTCCACGGCTGGAAAAATGCCCATGAGAGATGAATCTTTCAAAAGGCCAACCGCTACACTCTCATACTGTTTTGAGATCTGTCCAATGGAAGGAACATGGTCACCAGGATGAGTAGTGGCGTTCGGTGTACAAAAATCTAACTGGTCGATAGTAACAATTCATCCTTGGTGGGGGAATTGTACTATTCAGAAGATTGAAGAGGCTACCGCCTGCATGGTGTAAAACCAATTGCGACCAAGCAAGAGATTGTAATCTAACGGGGCCGAGACCACTTCCACGTTAATGGTTACGGTCTTTCCACCCAACTCAACTGCAAGAGCATGTAAGAGCCCACGAGGTTGAAAGCCATGCCCGTCGAATGATTTCAACGTGGTAGGAGAACGATTCAATTCGGGGGAGCCAATGGCTCTCCAACAAGCAATGGACATGATAGAAGTGGAGGCTCCTTCGTCCAAAAGGGTATGATGGACAATCTTCCTAGCACTGTTCATAGAAACTTGGAATGCGAGCTGGTGTGAGAGCCTCAACTTAAAGTTGTCAAGTCGGAACATGATGGTGTTTGAGGAATCCGGGTCAACTGCACCAATAACTGCAAGGAGAGTTTTACGTTGATTGGGACAGTTCTGCAAAACTTCCAGGGTAGACATGGCGCAAGGAGCTTGGGCCAAGTCCTCTACGATATTGTAATTTTGTGCCGCTCGAGCATTAGGATTGAAAACAACTTTTCGAATCGTACTCTTGGGCGGACGCAATATCGAGTCTAAGGAAGGCTTCTCAATGGGTAGAGAAGTCGATGGTACAGTGACATCAGTTAAGGAGTTGGAAGCTTTTTCAGCATTACTTCCAGTGGATTCCTTCGAAGGGACCAGTTCATAAGATCGCGAGCAAGTAGTCAAATTGATCGCCTCGTTACGCAACATGAGAACATGCGCGGTATTGGATGGTTCCCCCTGGGCTGGGGGGGTTTGAGAAATCATCTGCTGGTTTTGAGCAGGAAACGGATCGTTGAGGACTGCAGGAGTCGGTTTACCCCTAAGAAACTTTTGCACTTTGTCTCTATGGGGACACACTTTGTAGAAATGGTCATCTCCACACAGTAAAAAAGGATACTTCAGTTTCCTTTTCTGCTTGGTATCGTCAGGAGTGCTCTTCGGTTCCTGCTGGGCAGAAGAATTTTTGGGTTTCCCCTTGTTCTTCTTCTTGCCATTAAACTTGTGAGATGAAGCTGATTGAACAGAATTCACCTCTTCAGTTACAATAGGAGTGGTTGACGTGGTGGTGCTGTGTCCATCCTAAGCCGGGTTGGATGATCCAACAGTGCTAGCAGCAGGCTAGGTGTTAAGGGAACCAATGATTCCATCAGTTTGGGGTCCCTTATGTGGTTTCGTGGGATCATTAACATCACGGGGTGCGTCAGGTATAATATTGAACAGAGTGCCAGATTGAGTGTAGACCAGGTCTAGCAGATGGGCACTCGCAATGGCTTGTTCTTCGGTGACAACACCTCTCATGGCGACATCTTTTGCTATGGTGGGAATGAGCGATTTAGCAAACCAGTTTGCTAGGAGCTGATCTGGAATTGGAGCTTTAATGAGACGTCGTCTCCTTCACCACTCGTGGATATGATCCGAAATGTGAGTGGTGGTATTCTGACAGAGCGAGGTTAAAAGCTCAGTACCAGTCTCATACCGTATAGGCAGCTGGAAATGCGTCAAAAAGTTCATAGCAAGAGAGCCAAAATCAGGAAAAGAGTGCGGTGGCAACTCAATGTACCACTTGGTAGTCAAACCAGTGAGAGTCCTTTGAAACAATCTAAGATGGATTGAATCGTCCATTAAGGAATTAGATGAACACCATAAGTGGTATGTCATCACATGGTTTTTAGGGTCTTCACCTGGCTTGCTGTCAAACTTGGGGATATTAGATGGAAGTTTCATCGGAATTGGTGGCCAGTTAGATCCGTGGTAAATAGGATCGTTGGTTAAACGGGAGAGGTTAGGCAGGTACAAAGTAGCTAGAAAGGGTAGCTGTGGATTAGGCTACGCGTATTGATAATACGGATAAGGCGTGTAAGGACTAAACTTACCGTAAGGTGTACCGGGATGAAACTGACCATAGGGGGGTGTGCCGCCTGGACCGTAAGGAGGTCCGCCACCATAAGGTGGTCCATTCCAATAAGGTGGGGGTCCACCTCCACCTCCGGGAGGGGGTGGAGGTCCGCCGCCACCACTGGGAGGAGGTGGGGGTCCATAACCATAATAAGGTGGCCCACCACCGCTTCCGCCTGGAGGGGGTGGTGGGCCACTTCTGCTGCCAGATGGATGAGGGCCCCCACCACTTCCGCTGCCAGAAGGATGAGGGTTTCCACCACCACCGCCACCACCATAATAATTAGGTCCTCCACTGTCTCCGCCTGGAGGGGGTGGTGGACCACCGCCGCCACTCGAAGGGACATGTCCTCCTCCACCATGATAAGGTGGTCCCCCATTGCCTCCACCCGGAGGAGGTGGTGGACCATTCCCACCACCGCCGGAGGGGTGAGGGATGTTGTAGGTAAAATGAGGTGGGCCTCCACCAGTGTTAGGTGGGAGCCTGCTGCCTCCAGCAGGAGGTGGGGGAGGATCGATCAGGGGTGGTGGTACTTGAGGGATAGTCGGCTGGGGTCTGTGTTGCAACACTGGTTGTTGCCCCCATAGAGTGTATGGATTCCCGGGATAAGGTATCCCGTATGGTGCGTTTCCGGGATTAGGTTGGCCCGGCACAGGGTTAACAGAACTTGGATACGTTTGACTCCATGAGGGTTGAGTTACATTTGACGGCCCTCCAACATGAGATAATCCCGTGGTGGACGGTCTAGCGGGTTGGGAAGGTCCAGCGGAAGGTCCGTTGGGGACTCCACCGCCTACGTTATGGTTAGGAAACGAGGGTTTCCCCCCAGCCACAACAGGTTGACCACTATTCAAAGGTTGAACCAACGTAGGTTGTTGACTAGTTACCGTGGTAATAACATTACCAATAAGATAATTAGTGGAAATGGAATACCCTCCCCTCGAATTCTGAGGTGGGGGAGGAACTGGTAAAGTAACTGTGGTAGTGACAGGTGTGTTGGACTGTTGTCCTTCCACCGGTTGGTTCACTTGAGGTGCAGGACTGGACTCTTGCGAGGGTTTACCAGTCTTATTAGTGGTCACGTGGTGGGGTGATTCAGGTGATCCAAAAGATATCGAATAAACTGGGATGTTTCCGTCGTCAAATCTTATTTGGAAATGATGATTATGGAACTCTTCAGAGTGTTGCCTGAGACTTTGTCTTCGAAGCTCATCTCCTTTGATACGTAACTGTTCCAAACGTTCATGAATGGGGCTGAAAGTCTCGGCAAGGTTAGGCCTATAGTAAGGCCTAGAGAGCTCTAGAGTAGTCCAGTTAGGTGGGGATGAGATGGCAAAATGAGCCAATTGGTGGTCTGTAGAAGATGTCCAATAAGATATTGAAGGACCAACAGTTGTTGTAGGGTTGTCCTGGGGTCGGTTTATCCATTCCAACGATCTAGGTTCTCCCGGGATGATGGGAGAAAGACCTTGTGAAGTGGGGGTGTGTGTTTCTTCATCCTGCGGGGGATGAGAGGCAGGTGAATCTGGTGGAAACAAAAGTCCGCCAACATTCAAAGTGGGGTTCTCCACTTCAGTAACTACGACCGCGTTACGCTGATCCATTCTTACCCTCGAAATAACCTCTAGATTAAGGGGATATTCGGGTGGTAAGTTCAAGATCCTACGGGACCTTCTCCAGGGAAAATCCGCCAGAGTATCAGGAAAATCAGCTAGAAAGGCCGAAATAACGTTTCTCCTAAGGGTATGCTAAAAAAAAAGCAGTAAAAAAAAAACTACTCAAACTAAGGCAGCAAGCAAACTTATGTGACAGAGTGGATTCAAAAGTATGGAACCTCATGGGATTATCAAGGCATTGTAAACCGCGATATACTGCAGGGTCCAACAATATGACACGACAAGGAGGATTGGGACCATACCCTTGCCTGCATACCCGATTACTTGGACAGTACGTGCGTGCTAATCTCCCCGAGTGCTGTTCTCGGTGTATTGCTTTGCCAAGACGGCCAAATGGTTAACTCGGTTGGTTTCGGGAATCCTAATGGTGTCTCCCGATATACGCAAAGTACGTGGGACCTCAAATTCGTAGTGGTGCTGTCTAATGCACAGCTGTTGGCACAAGACCTTTCGATATACGTGTCGAGTATGTGATACACCCTTCGATATACGCCAAGTACATATTATGGTACTTGGTGGGTACGTGAAGGAGCTCGATATACCGATGTACGTGGAAGACTACAATACCCCAAGACTACAGTGCTGGCAAATAACGACAGTTGCCATGCTTAATGACGCCGGAAGACGTCTCTAACTTACACACAAGTTGCTAAAAATTTTACCTAGTTCTACTGTTAATTTTATCTTGGACGGTTAGGTGAATGCATGAGGTGAGTACATAATCGGAAGCATAATGCAAGCCCTGACTACATGCACGAAATGTTCTTTTCTTTCGATGAATTCTAGCTATGGAAAGGAGAAAGCTTTTTTCCAATGGTATTGCCAAAACAAATTCAATGCAACACAATTCCCAATGCAAACAATTTTGACAATGAAAGTATTCTTTTCCTTTTCAATGAAACACAAAAGTACACAACACTACTAAGCCAAATCAAAACAACTTTTTCTCTTTTCTTCTTCTTTTCAAAGTAAAATGACACTAAATGATGAAAAGAGAGGATTATAAAATGAGAAATGCAAGCTTTTCAATTTCAATGATCTAAGAGCAACAAGAAAAAATGCATCTATCTTTCCTTAGCATGGAACTAGTTTTGCAAAAAAACGAAGCGTGCTTTGAGCCTTTCAAGAAGATGAGCGATTCATAATTCGAGAAAAACACAATAGATCATACATTCATTCAATTTTTCCAAAACATAAATGAGACTTTTCCAATGCACAACAATATTTCTTCAATAATTTTTTGAGAAACAATGGGAAAGAAGCATTTTTAAATCTTTAAATGGATGCATCAAAGAATAAACTTGATGACAACTCTACTTTCAGATCTAAATGACTGAAAATAAAACACTACTTGCATCACTCATACATTCAGAAAACTCAAGAAAAGACAAGCACTCAACCAAGCTGAAAAACACACTTAACTCAAAATCAAGCAGCATCAAGCAAACCAAGCAAGCAAAGCTCAAGACAAATGTAAATGAGGTCTGGAAGTTGATCCAATGCAATGATCATATCAGGGATGGAAAGAAGGCAATGCAAGAGTGAACGGATGAAGGTGGAGGAGACTGGAGTATCCACCACTACCTATCTCAAACTTGTCCAAGACGGAACCCAAATTCAATCCAAATGAGACCAAACTCTCAACACATAAATCATAAATGGGGTCTCTGGCTGGATCTTGCAGCACATAGGGAGTTCATACATCAGACCAAGGTTCAGACTGTTAGATGAGGGAAAGGGTGCCAGTATGCCAAATTTTGACAAATCGGCGCACTCTATCTTCACCCACAGTGCGATGTCGCAGTCTGCCTTCACGGGAGGTGTGACGATGTCGTAGTATACCAATGCAAAGGATGCGATGGGTGACTAACAGGTGAAGAACAAAATCTCAGAATGACACAGTGTCGCTCTGTTTCCATTGCCCAGGTGCGACAGGCGAGGTCTAGATTAAAAAATGAACCAGATCTCTCAACAATGAACCAAAAATAGGCTTGAAAATGAGTTGTATAAACTCAGAGGAAGCAAATCAGAGTCTTCAACGTGAAGATCTGATAGTGAAATCAATCCTAAGAAGTAAATGGCAAAAATTGATAAAAGAGGCTTGTGTCAAGTAATCAACTGAAAATGACTCTCAGATTAATGACCACTAAACAAGACAAACATCGCTACTCCCTAGTATGGTCGCCAGATTTGTTATCGGACAATCCACTCGGGCAGACGCGAGCCGGATCTCCATAGATCAATGTGAGTCTAGAACAAATAGAACAGACTACAAGTGCATTTCCTAGATCTACTTAAGGACCAAGTACTAGATGTCTTACCTTTTACTACACAATCCTTTCTCCCGAATGTTGATCCATGTCCCACGGTCGTCAGATCCAAGCTGGAAGACCTGTCAAGACAAAGAAACAAGAGAAACCAGTAAAGAGCATCTATACAATAAGCGATCTAAGTAAATAGTTAAGCAGGTAAACTACACAATATCATTGCACATAAGAACAATATTGGTGGAAAGCATTTGTATTACTGCAAATAGAGGAGTACATGATAGAGATATAGAACTACAATCAAAGACTTAACGCAGTAGCCCTTCTCTGACCAAGCCAATTGCCATGTCCTTCCAAGGAAGTATGAGCTCTCCAATAGGTGAATAGAGGTGTCTTAAGAGAGATTTCACCAGCATGTAGATACCATAGTCTTCCTCCCTTTGGGATGGGAGTGAGCCTCACTTATATAGGGCTAAGTGGATAGGGTATGGATAGGATAGGTTGATAGGTGATAGGAGAGAGATAGGGGATCCTCCCAAAGAGTTAGGGGTCGAGTACCAGCTCTCCTAGAGGTCAGGGATAAGCCCCTAAATGGGCAAGTTTCAAGAAGGATCTCGAATAGGCTATTTTTTCCCATTAACAGAACTCGTCGCATCCTGCAGTGGAGCAAGCTGCGACGTCGCATGTTGCTAATGTGCAACCTGCGACGACCTCTCAAAAGATTGCAGGATTGAGTGCAAATCCTCCTAGATGAAAGTACTTAGTCCAGGTGACTTCAGGGATGTATACACTGTATCTAATGATGAGTAGAGTTTAGGTGTAACAACCATTTCCACATGAGGAAGGTCTTCGATAAATATTCACTTAAGGGTTCCTCATGTGTTTATTTTATTGTCAACATGGCCATAATATTTTCAATATCACCGTCATCGTGATGCCACTGCTTAAGAAAAATCTCAAAGATGTTTGCAAGGGAGGTAATGCATTTATCAGGAAGTTCCTCAAAGAACCAATGATAAGCATTATCATACAAAATGAAAGCAAATATTTCCATCCTACGATCATCATGAACAATGTTGGCCTTAACGATAACCTCGAGGACAGATGTGATATGCAAAACAACTGAGTCACCATTTCCATAAAAGTCCCGGTTATAATCAAACACATCACTTGGGTCAAAATATTCATTAGGAAAACCCGAAATAACTGAAAAATCGATGGGATGAAATGTAGTGGCGATCTTGGCACCATACTCTTTTCTTTCATCATCCATATCAGAAATCAAGCAATGTCATTATGAAGTAATCATGGAGAGCATCTGGTATTGGATCAATTGAGCTGTCAAACAATGAGATTTATAGATTTTACTGTAATGCATGGGCTCATCTACACACAAGAAGTCTCAACAATTTTGATGAGAAACATGGTTTTATCCCTTCAATGGAGTTGCCATGTGAGAATAAAAATATGCATATGAAACAATCTCACAAAGAATTCTATTTTTTTGCTTTTCTTTGAAATTTTATAAAAGGGTAAAAAAAGTTAGTGGAGTCACCAATTGAAAAATTAAAAATCTAATCTAAAGATTCATCAAACAAAGCAAAAACAAAAAAGGAGAAAACAAAATTCGTATTTTAGGAATAAAAAGATTTGTCCCCGGCAACGGTGCCAAAATGTTGCCGCCTGGAATCACACACGGGAAAACGCGGCAAAAATATTCAAGCCACTCGGTGTGGCCTTGGGGGCAAGCCAGAGTCAAGCACTATCACCTAAAACTTGACTCCTTCGTCTAGGCTTACTCCTAGCGAAGCCAAGGGGGGTGGACCCTAAAAAGAAAAATCTAAGGTGTTTAATCTACAAAACTAAAAAAGATCTAGGAGTTAGAAATTTGATTACAAGAAAAATGCAATATAAAACATGATATCATTCATTTATCCAACATCATCATCATTGAAATATCAACATCATAAAATAATCATCAATAAGACCAATACTGATAATGGAGTCAAATAAAGTGCAGTTGAAATGCTTGAAATAAAATGACAATGTTTTGCAATTGTTCTTGGTAAATTTTATTTTTTCTGTGGTAATGAGTTATTTATTAGGGATGGGTGATTTCCAATATACTGTGAGGTATTGGAAATATGTCCAGAATTTGAAAAGGTGTCTCCTCACTTGGACATGTGGGTTGGATCAGAGTCTCTAGGAGGTGTTCAACACTACACCAAACGAGGGTGTAGTCTAACGGTATCCCAAGGTCACTACCCAGTGGTTCCCGCTTCCTTTGAGGAATTTCTCCACACAGTATCAATAATCGTTTATCCTGGATTTTCGTAAAGGGAGGTTAGTTGGGAAAATGAAACTAATTACTAGTCACTAAGTCCCTTTCTGGTTGATCAGCATGTTCAGTCAAAGTTGCAGTGATCCAGAACATACGAGGACAAAGCCTTGTTAATTTTTTAGGATTTTTGAACAATGTTTTTCTTTTTATATTTAAACCCAAAGAGTATCTTTTCTGGCCAGTACTCGGGAAAGCCCTTATCCTGAAACCGTACTTCGGGAAAGCAAGGGGGGTTGATTAAAACTAAGAAAATGAAAATTGTAAAAAAACAGAGAAAAATTAGGTCTTGAGTGAACTTGTGGCCCGCCAATGGAACAAACCAACAAGGTTAATTTTAATCCTAGTTTGATTTTATTAATGCGGAAAATGAAAATCTAAACTAAAAAATTGCAAACCACAAAAATTGAGTCGACACAGTTTCCCCCCGAGGGGATGGGGTGTGGGCGCTATGTATCCCACTTTCTCTCGTTTAATATATCTTTCACAATGTGAATAGAAGTGCCCCAGTCATTCAAAACTGACTCAAAGGCTTACAAAATTTGTTCTTGTGTGCTCTGGGCGGCTCAATCTACCAAAAATTGGGCAGTCTCCTCCTATCTGTTCACAAAATGCTGCAAACACAACGAACAAATATTAGTAAAAAGTGCCCAAAAACACTTAGAAAGTGAGTTGCCATCACTATAAAAAATTACTGGAAAATGTCTAAGTTAATCTATGATAAACTAACAGAAAATAACCAAGGAAAGCAAGCTTTCCTTGGGATCTTGGCTTAGTTTAGGGAAGCCAATGAAATGCACTTTAAAATTTGCAAGATAAACTTTTAAAACCAAACAACTAGTTTCCTACTCAAGCCTTAAGATTTTTTTTTCAATAAAAAATGACTTTTTTTGTATGCAAACTATTGAATAGATCTAGGAACTGATGATAAAACTTATAAAACAACTAGATCTGAATGCAACTAAACAATAGATCTACTTATGATTAAATCATAAAAATATTGATCTATTATTTGATTGCATATAGTAACCAGAACAGAAAAAAGTATATGAAAGAGAGAGAGGGAGATAAGAAAGAGTTTTTTTTTATAATATTTTTTGAGAAGAGGCTTTGGAGCCTTCTGGTGGAGAACTGAGGGACTAAGTCTGCAAAAGATGTTAGAAAAATGAAGGAAACAAGCAAGATCCTCCACTCATCCACTTGAGATAACCTACAAATCACATCAACTTGAACACAAAAGATCAAATCTAGAAAATATACATATGAGAAATCGAATTAAAAGTCCTCATGAACAAATGACACACTAAGATTAGATCTCTACACATGCATATATAAAAGATTAAAACAATAAAATTATTGTTTAACCTTCCTTATAAATCGATACTTATCCTTACAATAAACTAGATTTAGATGCAAGAGAAAAACAAGTAGCTCAAATACATGTTACCTCAATGAAAACCATGACATTCATCCACTCATCAAAAGCACTACACCAAGCTTGACGTCCAAAGTCTCTTTATTCTCATAAACAAAATAAACAAATACAATAACAAGCTCTCAATCCCAAACTCCAACTAGAGCAAATGGGAGAGAGCTGCCCCAATTTATTGAAGAAAAGAGGAGAGGAGGGCGCACATGTAGAGGAAGAAGGAGGGCGAACCAAGCGAGAGAGTTTTTCCATGAGTGGAGGCAAGAATGGGGCTGCCAAAAACGCATCCCAAATGGTGCCTTAAACTCAGTTGCAAGTTCCCTAAAAGATGGGCCCCTCTATTTTGGGAAATGCACCCCCCCCTCATGGGGAAATGTGCCCCCCTAAGTGGGGAAAGGTTCCCACATTTCTAGCTGCCCAAAAATGTTTCTAAAATTCTCTCTTACGCCCCCCAACAATAGCTGATAAAAAATTACTCCAACTCCCACTAATTTTGGAATTTGATTTTTCACATTTTTGCATTTTTTCCATTTTTTGACTTTTTTGGCTATAAGTGAAAAATAAATCACCCAACTACTTAGGAAAGTGGGTTTTGGGGTATGGTGGCTGCTATGAACTTGAAAATGAGTACCCCCATGGAAAAAAAGACTCCTCGACCACACTTTTACATGATTTTCAATTTTTTTAATCAAACCATAAAAAAATGGCTTGTTTTACGAAAAAATATTTTTTCTCTGAACATAAAAAAACCTAGGGGGGTCTAGCACATGTCCATATGACTCAATTCTAGTGTCTAGCATGTTCATGTACATTGAATCATGGACTTTAATAACCTTTTAAGGCCTAACCACCACGTGAGGCATTCCAGCTTTGAAGGAGCAGGATAAAAACTCAAAAATTATGTCTTGCTAAAATGTAAGACACAATTAATAAGTGAGAAAACTCCTTGGAATACCTGACTTGATTGAAAAGTCCTAGGAATCCAAGTCCTTTACATAAAAATTCCATGCTAGCACACTTTATTACAAAGCCCGCAGGGCATGGACATGTGAAGAAACAAATAAAAAAGGGCTCTGAAAAAGGTCTGATGGACTTCAGATCACTGATAATGAACATGTAACATGTTCAACTTTGCCCACTCACTTGAAAATCCAACTAAGTATGACTTAGCTGGTAACGGTACGAAATACCAAAGTTGGTCTCAGTGAATGTTGGACGTTAATATTTGTTTTGTAAGTAAGAGATTATATTACCTAAGTAAAATATGTATAGTAATGGTAACAATCATATTGTGCTTGGGTAGTAAAAATTGCAGACTAACCCATACCGAAAACATAAGCAAAAACTGCCTTACCCACATGGGCTCAGAGTTTTACAAAATGTATGCCAACTTGCTTATCAACAATGGACAAAAATATAACTCTGGACACTTTATGCCTGTAAACTAGCCTAACAACAGTAGATGTACTAGAACAAAAAACAAACATTTTGCTTGAGTTACTTGCTAGTAGACAAATCTTCGTGTCTCCCATCATCAAGATTATTTGTGTTCTTTGGTGCCATTGGAATGGCTATAGGAAAGCTGAGCGGTTGAGTCTCCATGCCTGGGTGATGCGAGCATATGTCCAATAGAGTTCTCTGCATGTGTGCCAATTGTTCCATGTGGAGTTTCAAGTTTGCCGTATCCCTTCACATTTTAAAGATCAAACTGATGTTGTCCTCCACTGGTCGAGTGATGCCTGTTCCTCCACGTTGAGGGCAGGACCAAGCTTGATAAGGAGGAGGCGCTTGGGGAGGGATTCTTGGCTTCACATAGCCAATTGAAAAATAATGACCAAATTGGTAACTAGTCTGCCAATTTGGAAAAAAGTTAATTTGGATGGGTCAATTCGAGGAGGCGTGCCATCTTTTTCCCAAGTGGCTTGGTAGCTCCACGGATTCAGGGTCTCGTTCCGGGAAGGATAAGTTTCGAGTTCGCTGGGAACAAATTGGAATTGATTCCTCACCTCATTCCTTACCCGTCTCAGATAATTTGTTGACAGAGTCATTATGTTTACCTTTGCTTCCAAAGTTTCCTGTGCTTCAACATTTTTTTCTGAATTGTCCTTGCTCAAACCTTGAGCATCAAATGAGTTTTCCCATTGTTCTGGATTGGTTCTCCTTCTACTTAGAGCCCACGAACCATGTCGTGGTGTCCCACTTTCTCTATACCTCGACATCCTAAGAATGCAAATTTGCTAGAACAGTTGCTGAGGGGGCCAAAGTAATATGTCAGTTTTCCAATTGAACCAGCTCTATCGGTGATACCTCCCCAAGAATTGCATAAATGGGATCAAGTGCTCGGTCTTGTCATTCATTGTCGTAGCAATGCAGGTCTTTACTGCCATGCCTATGGAATTAAGACCTGTGCACCAAATCCTTTGTCGCATTCTTCCCACGTCGATGGTACCACAATCTCGAGTGCTGGGCCAAATAACAACGCTCTCCTCATTTATTACCATATTCCACATGAGCTTGATGCAACGCCAAGTGATGGGGCGTTTGCACGGGATGTGCTCTGTCATGTCCATGGAGTTAATGCGATGGCACCCAACTTGGGGGACTGAGTGAATGTTAATCATCATCAAACACATTTATTTATAACAATATTAAAAAAATATTTATTAAATACGTGGTTAACAAATTATATAACAATCTATATAATTAATTTATAATTAATGAAGATAAAATTAACTAAGGCTTATGATAACTTTAATGGGTAGTATATAACACGTTCTATTGCTAATGGATATGAAGTTATTAACTGGTTAACTAAGGCTTATGATAACTTTAATGAGTTGTATATAACACACGTTCTATTGCAAATGGATATGAAGTTATTAACTAGTTATGTCTCATGACCCTCCTTTGTAGCCCTAATAAATTGTTCACCCTTGATTATTTTCAATGCTTCAAGTGAACTTATACAAGGTTGCACCTTATTCCTTTTTTGTTTTTGTTTTTTCTCATTGCAAAAGATGTAAGTAGGTTAATTGCATAAGTAAAAAGGGAATAAACAAGTAGAATTATTTGGGTGGTAAATGCACGGGTGCTCACACATTGTTGTTTATAGATGATATGGTCATAGAGAAATTAGGGAGTGGATGCAATTCAACGGTGTAATACTCCCATTTTGACCCTTAGGATATATTGTCTTTTAATGTAAACAATGTATATATATGATGTATGATTCCTAACGTGGAGCTCAAGGCCAAGGCCCCGCTAGTGAATGCTTAGCCTAGTATTTCAAATTGTGTTATCCATGTGCTAGTAAGCCATGGAAATTGTAAAAACATGTAAATGGTTATAATGCAAATAAAAATACCAAGGGGCTGGCTATGGATGCAACTAAATGAGGGGGATATGTGTATCCACTAGGGAGAGGTGAGGGGGTTGTGGGATTGAATCATAGGCTGCCATATGTCATCTTGAGAACCCGTTTGACCTTCCTTGCTGACATTTAATTATGTTGTAAGGAAGTGGTTGAAGAAATCAGTCCATGAGATTGATGGAGTATGGGAAGCCCTGAAATTCGTAAGGAATGGTATGGGCTCTGTTTTGCTTGTCCCATAATCCACCCTACCTCATGGGAATTCATTTTCTCTTAACCCCATTCGATGGTTGATCATTCAAGCTTCAATTTTCATGGAGGACGCATGCCCAACAGGGAAGAAAAAACCAGAAATATCGACTTGGAGAGAAGCCGCATTTTGGAGTGCCAAGATCGCTCAGAAAATTCGTGTGGGAAGTGAAATCCGATAGGGGGATCCATAGACCGGAACCGTGGGTGAATCTGGGAGCGGGAGATTCCTAGAAATCCATGAGAAAACCTTGATCTGATAGCCTGAAATCCAAGTTGAGGGACAGAGCCTTTCGACTGCAACACTGAGGAGATCCAAGAGCGTATCATCGTGGGAGAGAGACCAAGGGGTTTAGATTTCATGGTAGAGCCATTGAAGGCTCATTTATCATTGTTTTAGCATTAGAGACCAGCTATACCTTCCTAGGTCAGTGCTAAGGAAAGGGGCATATGCATCCATGTGTTTTTATGAATTTGTTCATTGATGAATAGGGCTAAGTCTTGTTTAGGTGTAGGAAGCCCAGGCTGCTAGTCATGGATTTGGGGGAGAAATAGACACCCTATATTGTGTTCATGTTCCCTCAGTGGGTCAGATGAAGGGAGGAGACATGGTAGAGTAGTATAAGAGCCCCTCACAGAGTGGTAAAGATCCCTTGATGAAGTTTGGGGCCACATTTTGGGTTGGAAGAAGGGCAGGATCATAGTTCTTAGGTGTGGCAGAGGATCATGCAGTTGCATAGGGATCGCCGAGATATTTCCATTGGTACCAAGTTTTCCAAAAATGGACTTAGGATGAGGAAGTTATCAGCTTGAGAAGTTGGCAGTAACAAGGGTATGGCCGAATTTCGAATTTCCTAACCCGCAGTGTGGATTGCGGTTTGTGGAAGTTAGAGGCATGATTTCTTCGAAGTTGCACGTTGTGGTTCCGAATTTCCGACTTCCACAGGGAGGATTGCAGATTGCGTAAGTCGGAGGTGTAATTCTCCCAGAGTTGTGAATTTAGAGTTTCGACTTTCGATTCCCGCATCGCGAATTGTGGAAGTCGGAGGGGTAATTTTCCCGGAGCTGTGAATTTGGAGTTCTGACTTCAGAATCCCGCATCGTGGATTACGGATTGCGGAAGTCGGAGATGTGACTCGATGGAGCAGAGAATTTGGGTGTTCCGACTTTCCGACTCCCGCACTGTGGACTGCGGATTGTGGAAGTCGAAGGCATATTTCTTCGATGCCGTGTAATTGGAGTTCTGAATTTCCGACTCCCACACCGTGGATATGGAATGTGGAAGTTGGAGGTGTATTACTTCGATGTTGTGTATTGGTGTTCTAACTTTCGACTTCTGACTTGCAACTTGCGGATTGTGGATTGTGGAATGAGGTTGTTACAGCTGTGTAAAAGTGCAGGGTTATGGATAGTTTGGAAAAAAAATTAGTAGGTTATTCAAAGGAGCTCCCCCATCACCTCTAAAGGGCACCGAGGGGACCGAGGACGTTACAGATGGTATCACATCCCAAGGTTGCAGCACTGGGCTGCTTGGGCCAAAGTATGAGTTTACAGGCAGGTAACCGAAATTTAAATAAGTTGCAAGGGAATACAATGCACTTTGAAGGACTCCATATGGAGTTGGAATTGAACAAACTGCAGTACTGATAAGTGCAGGGAAGTAAGACAGGTCAAGTTGAATTTGGCCATAATTTTTGAAAGAAATTGGAGCAGTAAGACAATGTTGATAAAGAGGAAAATTTATCACATTAAAAATATTTTGTTTCTAGCATAAGAATTGCATGCTAGGAAAGTAGCAAGTGTAAATGTCATGCATGTGCACATGTCTTGAAATGCAACTTGGTGAGAAAATCATAGTTAATGATCCCTTGTGTGCTTGA
Organism: Larix kaempferi; assembly: GCA_027924585.1. Classification (NCBI taxonomy): domain Eukaryota; kingdom Viridiplantae; phylum Streptophyta; class Pinopsida; order Pinales; family Pinaceae; genus Larix; species Larix kaempferi. Next base: position 1,867,991 of record BSBM01000976.1, on the reverse strand, counting down.
TAGAGATGCCATGAATTGGACCAACTATGATGTGGAATAGGAATTCCATGCTATGATGAGGAATTGGAGAGAGAGAATTCCTCAACTCTTCTCTTGTTGTTATGTTTATAAATTTAGAGCTTATATATAGAAAATTATGGTATAGAAACGATATTTGATTTTATTGTGATAACCTTGGACACATTTCTAGAGATTATTTTAAAGGAAGTTTGATGAGTTCAAAAATAGATGGCATGCTGGTTATTTTTCTGAAGAAGAGGAAAGAATGAATGATGACTCCCAAAATCTCAGATTGTTTATTTCACATGCTGCCTTGTCTGCTGAGATTGATGACTCTAATGCTTGGTTTGTGGATTCTTGTGCCTCCATAGTCTTGCAACAAGGATTGGTTTGAAAATTACCAAGCAACTAACAATGGTGCCAATGTAAATCTTAGTGATGATCGCTCACGTCAAATTAAAGGATATTGTGACATATCTATGACATTTCCAAATGGTAATGTTAAGTAGATACTAAATGTGATAGATGTTGTAATATTCCGATTTTGATCCTATTGCATTAAAATTGTAAATGATGTAAACCTCGTTATTAAATCATGGTGAGGAGCTCAAGGCCAAGGCCCCACCATCGATTTAGCGTTTTATGTATCGACAATTAAAAATCGGTGCATATGGTTCTCGTGCTAGTCACGCACAATAGAAATTAATGCATCATGTAAATATGAATTTTAATGAAATACCCACAACTAGCTATGCAATGCAACAAGAGATGGGGACATGATTTTTACAAGGGATAGGGAGGGAAATATTCAAACCTTTGAGCCCATAGTGTTAAGCCAAATGTCATTGAGAGAACCCATAAACCCTCAACTACCCATTTTGACTTATGCACCCAATCATTTAATTCTTCCAAGAGTTGGTTGAGGTAGTTAATGCATTGGGAATGGAGAGGTATGGCAACCAATTTTGTGTATGGGCAAGCGATCGATTTGGGAAATCGTATTTTGGCTTCTTGGGCAAGACAACACCCACGAAATTGTGCCCAAGCCATTCTTCACCCATGGTCTTTGCTCCCTCACGCAGTCTGAGCTAGCTGGGGCGTTTTCCTTCACGTTTTCCATCTTTTTCCTTCATTTTCCATAGCTGGGAACTCGTTTTTGTGTTGCACAGTGGATGGGAGGAAGAGAGTCATGATTTGGGGGTTTATAGAGGCCGTTTATGCCCCTCGAATGCCCCAAAAACGTTTTTTGAAATCGATTTTCTCTCCCAGGGTTGATTCCCCATCTAACATTTTGTTTTTGGTTGCCCATGATTTCTGAAACTAATGGAAACCCCATCCTGGGAATCCCACAGTCAAAACGTTTTCTTCATGCCCAACACTTGTGTTTTGTTGTTATGTGCACCCTTGTTTTGAGTTGAATTTGTGAGTAAGAAGCTAGGGGTGGAAGAGGATTAGAATTGGCTTGATAAACCTAGTGAAGAGAGTAACCTCACAAAAAGGATAAGAAGACTCTGGCTACTTTTCTATACACACCTTGAAGAACACTAGAAGGGAAGGTATGGCCTTAGGGACTGTATAACAGTGCAGGGAATACTTCCTTGTGTCAGGTGTTTAGGTATTGTGGGTACCAAGCTGGCTAGATCTTATGGAGGAACCAATAGCTTTGTGGTTGAGCTCACTAGCTTAGCAATTCTTTCTTTCCATTGCCTTGACATCCTGATAAACCCAATAGTGGATTGGCTTGGATGATTTTTGTGTATATTTGGCTATGTGTGAGTATGTTGTTCCTTTTTTCCTTGTAGAAATCATGCCCAGCTCGGGGGGTGGCAGTTGTGTTGAGATATTTATGAGCACAACTGGCCTATGGTTGGTTGGAACATTGTAGTTGCATAGCCAGTTGCTCGGAAATACTTTGTTTCAAGATAAGTACTCTCTTTTGTTAATTTTGTAATGTCTTTATTTGATGACTATCATGATTATGTTGAATGCATGCTAGATGTGTAGTTGAATTTACTTCCATTGTTTTTCTTACATTTATGCATTTGCATATGTTTTTATTTTTATTTTCAATGAACTTTGTAAATGATCATGGGGCTAGATGCCCAACCTTAGCATCATGTTCTCTCCATCGCACTAGATCGATGAGAGGGGACGTGACACATGTACCTGGTATAAAGAACTTAATCTCTATGTCCACCATAGAAAATGAAGATATGAAGGTTGAATTTGTAAAGTCAGGTTGCTTTGTGAAGGATATGTAGGATAATTACAAGGTGGTTTCTACAAGAGTCAGAATTGGAGGACTATACAAGCTTGATGTGACAATGAAGGGTCATCAAGCGATGACATATACAACCATGTCAACAGAAGTGCTATGGCACCAAAGGACCAAGATAATAAAAGCATGGCTGAAGATGTTGATGATGATATTGCATATGACTAACAACCTTGTGAAGAAAGGATGGAGCACAAATCTATGATCAAAATATTGGTGGAATGACTATGTAGCCCTTGGTAAGAGGCCAGTTGATCAGGTGACATCAGATATGTTGATGGAAACCATGCAGGTAATGTTTATTTATGCTAATTGTAAAGTGTTGAAAGGATGGGTAAGAATCCATTTAACCATGTTTTAATAATCATAAAATGGTATGCATGTAATATTGAATGCATTTACGTGAACGACATCCCACAGGGAATGGTGAGGTATGTGGTAGTAAAGGAAATGAGCCTCATACCATGTGACTGTTTAAAATTTAGACTGCATCTATGAAAATGTATCATGCCATGTGTGTATGTCGGTTATGATTTAATACTAAAGCAAGTGAGGAATTATAGTCATGGATAAGGCCATAATGTGGTTGGAATGGTGATGCTATAGTGCTACACAAGTATCCCATGAACTCCCTATTGGTGTTAATTTGGGATGAAACTTCTTTTCCAACAACCAAGGAGTGAGAAAACTTGTGATGTGTTGTTCAAGTGGAGAAGGAAGACACCAAGTAGATAACCAAATGATTGGGGAGATGGCTGGGTATGGTGCTGAAGCTCTAACTAGGATGTCCAACTTACCATGGTAAGAAACCTGTGTAGGCACAAGATTGTTTAGAATCAACGCTGTATTTTATTGGGTACATTAAGTAAATGTACATTAAAATATTATGTAAATGTTGTGAATGTGCATGCATATGTGTGGGTGCACATGTTGAAATGCATTGTGTGAATGCATGGCTGTGATATATATGTTTCATTGCAATTAGATAATAGATGAAATGATGAATTATTGTCATTTCTAAGATCATTTCATGAGCTGCTATGGATGCAGGAAAATGATTGCATGAAAATGGTAGTCATGTTTGATGGGATACCACGATGCTCTGTTGGGAGGACAGAGTTGCATGAAATGATATGATTTTGTAATCATGAATATTGAAAGTTTTATTTGACTTCATATAGATAATGTGATTGTATACTACATTTTATTGTGATAATGATGCATATAAAATGATCGTATTTCATTGCATTTGAAATATTAACAACTGATAGTGTTTGGATTATAGTATGTTATAATTTCTAGATCACCTCAGTGGCTGTTGTAAATGTTGCAATGAAAATATTATATGCGTGGGTATTCCCAACTTGTTTGGTTGATTGAAGAATTCAGATCGTAGGTAGAATTGCCTTGCATATGGCAATGCATGTAAGTCCATAATAAATGATGAGATCTACTGTGTGCAAGCTAAACATTGTGAGAAGGATCTCATGGATGTGAAATATGATTTATGTCTAAACCATATTTGATATTTTGAATTAGAATTATGAGATGGGTCTCATGGTTGTGGAATTTAATTTATGTACAGAACAGATTTGTAAATTTCAGATTTGAGATTTTTCTAATAATTACTAATGATTGTTTGGCTTCTCTAGAATGGTGTCAAGAGGACGTGTTGTAGGTGGATGTTCAGGTTATGGAAGAAAGTGTAAAACAATAATGAACAGATTTCTACCACTTAATGAGCCAAACAATATGGGCATGGACTCATGGTTAGTTAAATATAATTTATGTAGTAAACAGAATTGTAAATTCAGATTTGAATTTGATTGCTAATGCTGCTGACTGTTTGGTTAGTTGAGAAGTGTGTCAGGAAGAAACATCGCTGGAATAACACATGCTATAGCCTGTAGAAGCCAAAATCCATGGGAAGGATCCAATCCTTTGGAAATGGGTTTCGGGTGAAATGCCATTGCAAATTTTGATAATGCCTCATCTGAACTGCATGTCAGTAAACAACGCGGGTGAGATGGTAAAATTATGCTAATAGGGCATGTGTTGTTTATGAAACAAGAAAGGGATTGGCATAACAATCCCGAGGGACTGTTAACTCAAAGAAGGGAGCCCCATTCCTTGAGAAAGGAAGAGAAAATACATTTGCAAACCGATAAGTATTTTGTAACCCTTGCTGAGAATATGCATGTCTAATTATTAGAATGGATATACAGAGCATGTTTTTATTTTAGACTGCTTGAGTGTGATTAGGGCCTACATGACTCACATCGGAAAGGGGTGCACACCTTTCGGGTGCTCTTTTCTTTATGGTTGTCAACATTGACTACACCCTAATGGAATGGACGCATTCTTGGTGTTTCAATATTAGAGAGTGAATTTTTTTATGAAATATGTTACAATTTTATATCATGCCATTTGGTGCTGCATACTGAGAAGCAAAGTGAGGTGGGTGCCGAGATTGGTTGCAACCCATTGAGATGCCTATGGATCCCTAGTAGAGACCTTGAATTGGAAATGGCCATGGTGTGTTAGATTATGGTAACTTCAGGATGCCCTCCATGACTTAGATGCCTTGCATGGAGGGACATTAGTACCATAGGCATCATGATGGAGTAGAGAGTGAGATGCACTCTACTCAGTGGCATGTTCCCAGCAGGGGCTGCATGCGGAGCTTCAGGGGAGATTGACCTATGCATGCATGAGTTTTGCATGACTTGCCAGCATTCAGTGAATGCATGCAAAAGTGACTTTTTGCTTGCACATGGAATTAGGGTTTTGGAAAACCTAATTCATCGGTGAGATTATTTATAGAGGCAGGAGGTCCCCAGATGGGGTTACTCAGTTGCATTATCAGAGAGAGATACTGCCAGAGTGAGGAGGGCGAATCTGTCCATGTGGGGTGACTTTCTGAGATAGGGAGGAGTTACTGCAGGAGCTAGGAAGGTCAGATATGAGCTAGATTAGTGACCTTCAGTTCCAGAGAGACTAGATCCTCAGTACTGTGAGCTGAGAGAGCTCCACAATGTGATTACTGATCAGATTGGAGGAGGACATTTTTTCCCGAGGAGGAGAAGCTCATTGTGAGCTAGATCGACCGAGTTGGAGTCCGAGACTTTCAGGATAGCCCTGCCTTGAGATTTCAGGAAGGTTAGATACGATCAGAGCTTAGATCTGTTGAGATCCGGAGCAGTACGAGCATTTGACATCCAGAGGAGGAGGGCGCACTTGTGCATGCAGAGAGGGCCGATTTCATCAGTGGGCAGTCTTCTCAGAGAGCAGATCAAAGTAGGGTGATCAGTAGAGGGCAGATCCATCAGAGGCACCGTCAGAGCACTCAGATCCAGATTGGCAGTTAGGGCACACTTCATTAGTGCATGCATCAGCTGGATGCATGCAAATTAGGGTTTTCCCTAGTCAGAGGGATTGAGCTACCGGTTGAGGTAACTATGTATTCTATTGCTTCTTTATTCTTTTATATGCTCTGGGCTCGAGATTGAGAAGATAGCCCCATAGTTAGCTGGTTTCTCCCAAAAGGGTTCCAGGGTATATCTGTTGTCTATGTGGTTGATCGCATGTATGTGTTAGTTGGTAGATGCAGATCTAGTGGGTGAATCTATGTTTTTATGAGTATGTACTGACATTGAGATTCATGCTACTTAAGGTCTCAGACTGATACAGAGGGAGTAGTGATCTCTGTATCAAAGATTTACATGGTGTACTTTCCTTCCATTGGCCCGTTGACCCAGATGGAAGTGCTGGCTTGGAAACAGAGAGGGAAAACCAGGTATGGGACTGGTTTGGCACCATAAATGCTTGGTAAATCCAATTGGTGCACTGGTTGAGAATTGAATTTTGTGGAGCAGCTTGCGTGCTGGCCAAACATTCGTTAAACGCTTGGTAAATCTAGTCGGTGCACTGGTTGGGCATTGAATGTTGTGGACTAGCCTGCGTGCTAGCCAAACATTCGTTATTGTATCCACAAGTGATCCAAGGCTTGTAAAGCAAAGAATGATCTTGTGGAATAACATGAAGACATCCAATACAGATAAGTATTTGGTTTATTTTGCATCTTGCTTATTTAGTGTGAATACATGTGTTTATATGATTCGGCTATGGTTTTTAAACTCTTCTTTAGAGATGAATCCTATGAAAATGGATTTGACATGTGAATTGAATCAATGAGGACTGTAGGTATTGTTGGATGAAAGAACCTTGAAGGCACCCTAAAAATTAATTTGGACATCTGATTGTCCTAGAAATATCAATATGAGTACCAATGTAAATTGGTGCTAGTGGACTTGTGAGGGTCCTGGCATCCAAAGGTTCTGTTGGAAACCATGGGGAGGGGTTCCCTAGTTGAGAAACCTTGGACAGACCTTAGACACCAAGTGTCATCGCCTAAACAAGAAAAATACGAGTCAAGCATTCACATTTGAAGTGAAAGAGACCAACGAGCATAAAACCACAATTGTGGCGGGACTCCAGATTGGAACAATATTAAGAGGGGGAAACTCTTACTCTTCTCTTTCATTTTTGATTGATGCATTTTAGAGACAAAAAATTGTTGAATGCATGTCATGGCTGAAAGTAGATTGTGTTTATCTTGCTTGAAATAAATTGTGAATGCTGAATGACTTAATTACCTGTGAAAGGATGAACATGGATGAGTTCATTTGTATGTTGGACACACATGAAATGTGTGGAAGTCTCATGGATAAAGCATGAAATTTCCATTTCAATTGGGAAAGCAATTGACTGATCTTAATGCTTATGTTATGCTTGGCCTAACAAGATTTGCAATGATGAATTTCATAGGTGAAAATTAAATCAATTGGTTGCAGCTATTACAAGACAAGTGTTGCTAGTAAGCAAAGTGTGGACAATTGTGTACATTGACCATGGCAGCATACCAAAAGATATTTGATTTGGCTGGAAATATTCTTCAAACAATTTCCAAGACCGAAGAAAATCTTGAGGAAATGCTCAATCTACAAAATCAACAGAATGAGATGAACCACAAGGTTTTGCAGGACTCCATTTGTCTGCAAAATGGGGTAAAAGACATTCTGGAAGCTATCAACAGTGGAAAGGACAGCGGGTCAATGAAGAGGAATTCATCCAGTCAATCCATTAAGAAATGATCAAGGATGGAAGACTCAAAGGAAATGGAGCAGGTAAAGAAAAAACAACCATTGAATTGTTGGAAATGTATAGGAAATCATTGCCTCAGTAACTGCCCAACAAAGGACAACAAGAAATATAATAGCCATAAAGTTTCCAGACTTGTGGATCAACTAGAAAGTAAATAAAAGGAAGGGATTGTTGTGGATTTGGAATGCCAAAGCCAATAGGAGCAACATGTAGAATCCAAATGACTTGGTTCTGAAAGCTCAAAGTAAAAGATGAAATGCAGGACAAACCTGCCACATTTTGTGAATTTTGATGTGTAAACAATGTGTATGTATTCCTAAGTATTGGAACACCAAGGACGATGTTATTCTAAGGGGGAGGGAATTGTAATACCCCCCTTTTGATCCTTAGGATATATTGGCTTTTAATGTAAACATTGTATATATGTGATGTATGATTCCTAGCATGGAGCTCAAGGCCAAGGCCCTGCTAGTGAATGCTTAGCCTGGTATTTCAAATTGTGTTATCCATGTGCTAGTAAGCCATGGAAATTGTAAAAACATGTAAATGGTTATAATGCAAATAAAAATACCAAGGGGCTAGCTATGGATGGAACTAAATGAGGGGCTATGTGTATCCACTAGGGAGAGGTAAGGGGGTTGTGGGATTGAACCCTAGGCTTCCATATGTCATATTGAGAACCCATTTGACCTTCCTTGCTGACATTTAATTCTTTTGTAAGGAAGTGGTTGAAGAAATCAATCCATGAGATTGATGGCGTATGGGAAGACCAGAAATTCGTATGGCATGGTATGGGATCTATTTTTCTTGTACCATAAGCCACCCTACCTCGTGGGAATTCATTTATCCTCATCCCCATTTGATGGTTGATTATTCAAGATTCATTTTTCATGGAGGACGCATGCCCAACAGGGAAGAAAAAACCAAAAAATCATGACTTGGAGAGAAACCGCATTTTGGAGTGCCAAGATCGCTCATAAAATTCGTGTGGAAAGTGAAATCAAATAGGGACATCCATAGACTGGAACTGTGGGCAAATATCGGAGCGGGATATGCCCAAAAATCCATGAGAAAACCCAAATATAATAGCCTTAAATCCGAGTTGAGGGAGAGAGCCTTTCAACGCAACACTGAGGAGATCCAAGAGCAGATCACAGTGGGAGAGAGAACAGAGGGTTCATACTTCATGGTAGAGCCAGTGAAGGCTCATTTATCCTTGGTTTATCACTCATGACCAAATATACCTTCCCAGGTCAATGTTGAGGAAAGGGGAACCTGAGGGACTATGTAGTAGAGGAGGGAACCTTACTTAGGATGAGAGTGGAGGTGATGGGGGTTCCCGGAATGTCTGATGTCAATTGGATATGCCTGTAGCTCTATGTGTTGAGCTCATTAACTTAAAAACCTCCTTCCCTGTCTCCCCACTTGCTTGAAGGAGCTAGCTGTGTGCTGGATGACCCTGAATGATTGTGAAACCAAGGCTGTGAGTGGACCTGAGTAGTTCCTCCTTAGTGGATACATAGACCTAGTTTGGGGGTGGTCTCTGAGTGCTGAAAGAATACAAGATGGGAAAAGACCTATGGTTGGGTTGGAACGTTGTAGCCCATATCCATTTGCTTGGGGATTTCAATAAAAGGATAAGTGTTCTCTGTGATTTATAACATGTTCATTTTGTGTTCTGAATGTTTAATTTTTCATGTTAATGGGAATGAAATGATTATCTTAATTTAGTCAGCATAATCATGTGCATAGCATGAGAAGATGACTAATTCCTTGTAGGTTGTTTCATCATTCTGCCTAAGAGAAATGTGTTGATGCATTCCCTTACATGTGTGTGGATAATGTTTCATTCAACTATGTTTATTTGAATATGCATATGCATCCATGTGTTTTTATGAATTTGTTCATTGATGAATAGGTCTAAGTCGTGTTGAGGTCTAGAAAGCCCAGACTGCTAGTCATGGATTTGGGGGAGAAATATACACCCCTTGTTGTGTTCATATTCCCTCTGTGGGTCAAATGAAGGGAGGAGACATGGAAGAGTAGTATAATATACCCTTACAGAGTGGTAAAGAGGCCTTGATGAAGTTTGGGGTCACATTTTGGGTTGGAATAATGATAGGTTTAGAGTTCTCAAGTGTCAGAGAGGATCATGCAGTTGCATAGGGCTCACCGAGATCTTTACAACGGTACCAAGTTTTCCAAAAGTGGACTTAGGATGAGGAAGTTATCAGCCTGAGAAGTTGGCAGTAACACGGGTATGGCTGACTTCCGAATTTTCGAAACCGCAGTGCGGATTGCGGTTTGCGGAAGCCAGAGGCGTGATTTCTTCCGAGTTGCATGCTGTGGTTCCGAATTTCCGACTTCCGCAAGGAGGATTGCACATTGCGGAAGTCAGAGGTTTAATTCTCCTGGAGTTGTGAATTTGGAGTTCCGATTTCCGACTCCGGCATCGCGGATTGCAGATTGTGGAAGTCAAAGGGGTAATTTTCGTGGAGCTGTGAATTTGGAGTTCCGACTTCCAACTTCCGCATTGCGGATTGTGGAAGTCGGATGCGTGATTCGAAGAAGCAGAGAATTTGGGTGTTTTGACTTTCCAACTCCTGCACCGTGGAATGTGGATTGCGGAAGTCAGAGGCGTATTTCTTTGACGCTGTGCATTAGTGTTCCGATTTTCGATTTCTGACTTGCGGCTTTCGGAATACAGAATGAGGTTGTTACAACTGTGTAAAAGTACAGAGTTGCGGATAGTTTAGAAAAAACATTTAGTAGGTTATTCTAAGGAGCTCCCCATTACCTCTAAAGGGAATTGAGAGGACCGATGACATTACATATGGTATCATAGCTCAAGGTTGCAGCACTGGGGTTGCTTGGGCCAAAGTATGAGTTTACAGGCAGGTAACCATAATTTAAATAAGGTGCAAGGGCATACAATGCGCCTTGAAGGACTCCATATGGAGTTGGAATTGAACATATTGCAATATTGATAAGTGTAGGGAAGTAAGACAGGTCAAGTTGAACTTGGAGCAGTAAGACAATGTTGATAAAGAGGGAAATTTCTCACCTTAAAACTATTTTGTTTCTAGCATAAGAATTTTATGCTAGGAAAGTAGCAAGTGTAAATGTCATGAATGTGTACATGTCTTGAAATGCTACTTGGTGAAAAAATCAAGTTAATGATCCCTTGTGTGCTTGATAGAGATGCCATGAATTGGACCAACTATGATGTGGAATAGGAATTCCATGCTATGATGAGGAATTGGAGAGAGAGAATTCCTCAACTCTTCTCTTGTTGTTATGTTTATAAATTTAGAGCTTATATATAGAAAATTATGGTATAGAAATGATATTTTCTTTTATTGTGATAAGCTTGGACACATTGCTAGAGATTGTTTTAAAGGAAGTCTGATGAGTCCAAAAATAGATGGCATGATGGCTATTTTGTTGAAGAAGAGGAAAGAATGAATGATGAATCCCAAAATCTCAGATTGTTTATTTCACATGCTGCCTTGTCTGCTGAGATTGATGACTCTAATGCTTGGTTTGTGGATTCTTGTGCCTCCATACATGTCTTGCAACAAGGTCTGGTTTGAAAATTACCAAGCAACTAACAATGGTGCCAATGTATATCTTAGTGATGATCGCTCACGTCAAATTAAAGGATATTGTGACATATCTGTGACATTTCCAAATGGTAATGTTAAGTAGATACGAAATGTGATACATGTATATGGTATAAAGAACTTAATCTCTTTGTCCACCATATCAAATCAATATATGAAGGTTGAATTTGTCAAGCCAGGTTGCTTTGTAAAGGATATGCAGGATCATTACAAGGTGGTTGCTACAAGAGTCAGAATTGGAGGACTATACAAGCTTGTTGTAACAATAAAGGGTCATCAATCAATGGCATCTACAACCATGTTGACAGAAGTGCTATGGCACCAAAGGACCAAGATAATAAAAGCATGGCTGAAGATGTTGATGATGATATTGCATATGACTAGCAGCCTTGTGAAGAAAGGCTGGAGCACAAATCTATGATCAAAATATCGGTGGAATTACTATGTAGCCCTTCATAAGAGGCCAAATGATCAATTAACATCAAATATGTTGATGGCAACCATGCAGGTAATGTTTATTTATGCTATTTGTATAAGTGTTGAAAGGATGGGCAAGAATCCATTTAACCATGTTTTAATCATCATAGAATGGTATGCATGTAATATTGAATGCATTTATGTGAATGACATCCCATAGGGTATGGTAAGGTATTTGGCAGTAAAAGAAATGAGCCTCATACCATGTGATTGTTTAAAATTTAGACTGCATTCATATGAAAATGTATCATGCCATGTGTGTATGTCAGTTATGAGTTAATAACCAAAGCAAGTGAGGACTTATGGTCCTGTGGTGGTAGTGCGTGCCATATGAGATAGTCATGGATAAGGCCATAATGTGGTGGAATGGTGATGCTATAGTGCTACACAAGTATCCCATGAACTTCCTATTGGTGTTAATTTGGGATGAAACCTCTTTTCCAACAACCAAGGGGTGAGAAAAATCCTAATGTGTTCAAGTGGAGAAGGAAGACACCAAATAGATAACCAAGTGATTGGGGAAATGAATGGGTATGGTGCTGAAGCATTGACTAGGATGTCCAACTTACCATGGTAAGAAACCCGTGTAGGCACAAGAATGTTTAGAATCAATGCTGTAGTGCATTGGGTACATTAAGTAAATGTACATTAAAATATTATGTAAATGTTGTGAATGTGAATGCATGTGTGTGGGTGCACATGTTGAAATGCATTGTGTGAATGTATGGTTGTGATATATATGTTTCAATACAATTAGATAGTAGATGAAATGATGAATTATTGTCAATTCTCAGATAATTTCATGAGCTTCTATGGATGTAGGAAAATGATTGCATGAAAATGGTAGTCATGTTTGATGGGATATCGGGATGCTCTGTTGGGAGGACAGAGTTGCATGAAATGATATGATTTTGTAATCATGAATATTGAAAGTTTTATTTGATTTCATATAGATAATGTGATTGTACATTACATTTTATTGTGATAATGATGCATATAAAATGATCATATTTCATTGCATTTGAAATATTAACAACTGATAGTGTTTGGATTATTGTATGTTATAATTATGAGATCACCTTAGTGGCTGTTGTAAATGTTGCAATGAAAATATTATATGCATGGGTATTCACAGCTTGTTTGGATGATAGAAGAATTCAGATCGCAGGTAGAATTGCCTTGCATATGGCAATGCATGTAAGTCCATAATAAAGGATGGGATCTACCGTGTGCAAGCCAAACATTGTGAGAAGGATCTCATGGATGTGAGATATGATTTCTGTCTGAACCATATTTGATATTTTGAATTAAAATTATGAGAAGGGTCTCATGGTTGTGAAATTTAATTTATGTACATAATAGATTTGTAAATTTCAGATTTAAGATTTTTCTAATAATTACTAATGATTGTTTGGCTTCTCTAGAATGGTGTCAAGAGGACGTGTTGTAGGTGGATGTTCAGGTTATGGAAGAAAGTGTAAAACCATAATGGACATATTTCTACCACTTATAAGATACAAACAATATGAGCATGGACTCATGTTTAATTAAATATAATTTCTGTAGTAAACATAATTGTAAATTCAGATTTGAATTTGATTGGTAATGCTGCTGACAATTTGGCTAGTTGAGAAGTGTGTCAGGAAGACACATCGCAGGAATACCATGTGCTATGTCCTGCAAAATCCAAACTCCATGGGAAGGATCACATGCTTTGGAAATGGGTTTCAGGTGAAACGCCATTGCAAATTTTGATAATGCCTCATATGAACTGCATGTCGGTAAACAACGCGGGTGAGATGGTAAAATTATGCCAATAGGGCATGTGTTGTTTAGGAAACGAGAACAGGATTGGGGTAACAATCCCAAGGGATTGTTTGTAATGTCCCCATTCAAATAAGTGCATAGTAAGACAATCCCATCAATCCTACTAGTTTCCTAGGTTGGATGGGCACATGTGGGATGGTAATAAGGAAACTAATAAATGATATTTAGACATTAGAAGGGTTCAAGAATTTAATAAATATGATGAATAAATAAATTCAAGAGAAATTCTAGGTGGCAAGTGGTTTTGGAGACATATGGAGGTGGTGGGACCCACACTAGCTTGATTTTTCAATGACACATCGCAGCTCTCTCTTGCCAATTCGAATTCATGGGAAGGTGAGCACTCTTGGGTGAGTTGGTAAGTCATAACACATGGCATTGAGCATATTAGGTCGAAATGGGAAGGAATAGTAACCTCCATGGGAGAGGAAGAGTCAAATTGGAGACTAGTGGACACATGGGCTAGATTCCCTAGTTTTATGACAACAATAATGAAGCATCTATGACATTTTATGACAAAATTCAGACCTGAATTCTTACACCTGACCATTATGACATGTCAGCCCCAAAAATAGGCTCAAGAAGGCGCTCATGGAGTTGGAGGAATCTAAAGAGACTCAAATTCGAATTTGGGAGAAGATGGAAGGTTGGAACTAGGAGACAAGTGGCAAATGAGGAATATTTTCTAAATAGAAAATTATTGAATCTATTGAGAGGATTTCGACCCCTTGAAGGCTAATGTTGGTTATAAAATGTAGAAATCAAGTATGAGAATGGATTTTGATGATTTGAGAAAAATTGTATTTGTGAAGAGAGAGCTAGTGGATGACTAGTTTCTTGCCTTAGCCAATTTCGAGGGTGAAAGATTCCCATCCAAGTTGGTGTTTGGAGAGGCCACTCAGGTCTTTCATGGTGCTTTAATGGAGTTTGCATTTGCAGGTAGCAGCTACAGTAAGTTTCATGGTTTGGTTTAGTGCAACACTTTCTCTCCACCGTTTCCAGTTTTGAAGGCATATTCGTGCTCCTTGAGGGAGGGCGTTTTTGGTGAGATATTGTACTCTTTGGGGGAGCTTCTAATGCCCCATTTCTTTTTTAATATGAAGTAAATACTCTGTTATTCATCTCCAAAAAGTTTCAGGTCGAAATTCCAAGTAGAAATGTATAAATCTCATTTTTAATGGAAGAATAATGCCATTTCCCCACTACCTTGTTGTGAGCCAATGTATTGATGATGATTTAGAATGTATGGATGATTCTATGATATATTTGTGATAAATATATTTCCATGGATGTATTCTACAAGTTTCATGTACTGTACTTGAGCATTTGAAGCATTTTTACTCAGTTTAGTTGTATTGGGAGGTGAAATAGTGCCATTTCCCCAAGGGTCGAATTGGGGGTTTTTGCTGTTGAATGTGAGAGAGTTAGAACAGTATTAAAAATCAATTAATGGTGCATATGAGACCTTAATCACATACTTAACACATTATATACCTCTGTTCATAAATTTGTGGGAGTTTGGAGGCATTTGGAAGGCCATTTGCAGTGTTACCCGAGGGGGATTTGATGCACAAATTACTAGTCAAAATTACATATATTGACCAGAATACAAATCAAGTTTGCAGTAGTATTTGGAGGGCCATAAAACATCCCTGAACCTTATATTCAAGTCTAAATACCATTCATACACTCCTACAGAATATTTGGGAGCATTTGGGTTGATTTGGAGGTCAAAACAGTAAAACTAGTCAAAGGTCGAAATTGGGAAAAAAAGTGGAAAATTGGGCATTTTAATAAAATTTGAAAAATGGATATTACACTGTTAACTCAGAGAAGGGAGCCCCATTCCTCCCGAAAGGAAGAGAAAATACATCTGCAAACCGATAAGTATTTTGTAACCCTTGTTGATAATATGCATGTCTAATTATTAGAATTAATATACAAAGCATGTTTTTATTTTAGACTGCTTGAGTGTGATTAGGGCCTACATGAATCACATGGGAAATGGGTGCACACATTTTAGGTGTTGTGTGTTGTTTATGGTTGTCAACATTGACTACACCATAAGGGAATGGACGCATTCTTGGTGTTTCAATATTAGAGAATGAATTTTTTTATGAAATATGTTACAATTTTATATCATGCCATTTGGTGCTGCATACTAAGAAGCAAAGTGAGGTGGGTGCCGAGACTAGCTGGAACCCATTGACATTCCTATGGCTCCGTAGTAGAGCCCTTGACTTGGAAATGGTTATGGTGCAGTTTCCTTCCATTAGACAATTGACCCAGATAAAAGTGCTGGCTTAGCAATGGAGAGGGAAAACCAAGTATGGGATTGGTTTGGCACCATAAATTCCTGGTAAATCCAGTCGGTGCACTGGTTTAGAATTGAATGTTGTGGATCAGCCTGCTTGATGGCCAAACATTCGTTAAATGCTTGGTAAATCCAGTCGGTGCACTGGTTGGGAATTGAATATTGTGGAGCAGCCTACGTGCTCGCTAAACATTAGTTATTGTATCCACAGGTGATCCAAGGCTTGAAAAGCAAAGAAGGAGCCTGTGGAATAACATGAATACGTCCAATACAGATAAGTATTTGGTTTATCTTGCATCTTCTTTTTTATTTAATGTGAATACATGTGTGTATATGATTCAACTATGGTTTTTAAACTCTTGTTTATAGATGAATCCTATGAAAATGGATTTGACATATGAATTGAATCAATGATGAGTGTAGGTATTGCTGGATGCACGAACCTTGAAGGCACCATAAGAATGCATTTGTACATGTGAATATCCTAGAAAGCTCAGTATGAGTAGAAATGGAAAATGGTGCTAGTGGACTTGTGAGCATCCTAGCAACCAAAGGTTCTGTAGGAAACCATGGGGAAGGGTTCCTTGGTTGAGAAGCCTTGGACATACCTTAGACACCAAGTTTCATCGCCCAAAAAAGAAAAAAAAGCTGAGTCAAGCATGCACATTTGAAGTGAAAGAGGCCAAGGAGCATAGAACCACATGTGGTGGGACTACGGATTGGAACAAGATTAATGTTGAAATATTGTAACTTCTAAGAATATTATATTTGTACTTTATTATTCCGACGATGTTTCATTCCTCCGTGAAGACCTTATTGTATATCTGGAGATGTTTATTCCTCCGTCGGAATGTGGTAACTTGGGTTAATAGACTTCCCTAGTGGGGGTTGGCCCTATATGTGTTATGTGGGTCAAAGGGTTATTAGACCACCCTATAGGGGTCGGCCCAGTTAGTTGTAATGGGGTGTTTAACCCAGTGGTTAAGTTGGGGCCAACCTATTTAATATAAAATACAAGTCGGAGTTGTGTATAAATAGAGGAGGTTTGTTCTTCATTTAACACACATTGCACTCACTTGTGAATGGCGCATAAGTGAGAGAGAGAGATATTCTATGGAGGAGAAGGAGCTCATGCTTGTGGATTACATATCTATATTGTTGGTCATCTATATTGAGGAATCTTTGCTGGGTTTTCTTCCCCATGAGGGTTTCCCAGGATAAATATGTGGCTCTTGTGTTTATGCTGTGCTTGTCATTCTTTCAGTGATCCTGTATATGCTAGTGTTGTGAAATGGAATGTAATGCTGATATTTTCTATCTTATCATATTGAATACTAACATGGTATCAGAGCTAACCTGAAGGAAGGCAATGTATGGTACTTACGACACTTGCTTCACTTGCGACAATTTGAAGGTTAGGGTTTTATATAGCAAAAACCAGTCATCGTGGAACTTTCGCTATAAATACATTTTGGCGAAGGTTCAGGATCTGAAACCTTTACAGGTCATAGATAATATCCCTATGTACCTTGTGTCCAAAGGAAAACCTCTAATTCGTTGTACTTTGTGAGTTATGATCAGTACAAATTAGGGTTTCTACCTCTTCCAGATCTCAGTCATAAACAGGTGACCTAGGAAAAAAGGTCACAACTTGGGCTAGGAAGCTCCAAATGAAATTTTGTAAAAAGTGACAGGTAGAGAATGTACTGCAGTTTCTCAGGTAATGTTTTCAGAGGCCGAAGTTGAACCAGTGACACGTGTCACACCGTACAAGTTCGCTCTCCTGTTTTATCCCATAAACAGGTCACATTGCGACAATTGGCATAACTTTCTCTCAGAGAATCCAATTGAGGTCAGACTTGTGGGTTTGGAAAGATGACAGGTCGGGCTACCACAGGTCAGGCTACCACAAGTCAAAGTTTCAGGCCCTGTGGATTCGTAATTTTGGAGTTACACCAGAAACAATCAGGTGCACATTTCTGTCAAAATAGAATTGGATTTGAGCACCTTTATTCATGGCTCCGGGAATTAGGGTTTCGTTGAAAGTTGGAATTTTTTGTAATCGAGATGTAAGGCATCTAGATAGCCACTGTATGCATACAGGATATGGAAAAGTGTTGTTCCAAAGTATTGGTCAAGATAGTTGCATAACTATGTAAATCATATCTGTATGCATAATAGGTTATCATGTCAACATGATTTGATGATTATGAAGTATTACTAATCATGTACTTAATTTTGATTTGTAGGAAAGATCATGAAGAATGATGAACACCGAACAAGTGATGGATGTTCAACAAGAAGATTTACAAATCAAACATAATATATAGAAGGCTCGTGGCTAGAAGATTCTCTTAGAAAGAGGAAGAGGATCATGACGAGATGTTTGCTCCAAGTGGCTAGATAAGACCATTATCTTAATGGTGTAATTGAAGAAGAAGTGCGAATCGAGAAAACTCCCAGGATTCAATTGAAGAAAGCTCTGTACGGGTACCCAGGATCAATAATCATTTGATGAGCTTAATGATCACCATGGGTGATGCGGATTTCAACCCTTTCTACAAGGTTGAAGATGGTTTCTTTATATAGATGACATGGATGCAAGAAGGAACTCATCACACAGTTCGAATGATCTTGAGGCTCATATCAGTAGACCCATCTGACGGGAGATGGCACAGATAGATATGCAGAAGATCACTCAATGCAGAGTGTGAATGATGTTCAGTCACAGAGGGAGAATTGACAGTTTCTTGACAAGCTTGGGCTTTACCAGAAGTAAAGCTGATCCTAACCTTTACCTTAAGGTTATGGATGATACTATTATTGTATGTGGATGATCTCTTTCTGACAAGGAATGAGAAACAGATCATGGAAAGCAAGAAGAAGCTAGCTATAGAATTTGAGATGAAAGATCTCGGATTGATGCATTACTTCCTAGGTTTGGAAGTATGGCAAGGCTCAGAAGGAATCTTTCTCAACCAGGTAAAGTATGCTGATAAATCTTGATAAGATTTGATATGTTGGAATGTACAACCATGGCCACTCTCATGGATTCTAACTTGAAGCTGTTCGCGGATGACTCATCAGAGTTAGTGGATGCGACTCTGTACAAACAGATTATTGGGTCATTGATGTATCTAACGAGTGTAAGGCCATATATATGCTTTGTTGTGAACACCTTGAGTCAGTATCTAGTGGAACCTAGGTGTGTTCACCTGATAACTGCAAAGCATGTGATGAGGTACCTAAAGGGTACGATAGACTTTGGTCTATGTTATCTTGGAGATCATGACTTCAGATTGTATGGCTACACATATGCTGATTGGGCAGGAAGTGTACATCGGGAGGATGTTATTGTCTGGGATCTGCCATGATCTCATGGATTAGCAGGAAGCAGTATAGTGTGTCTCTCAGTATAGCTGAAGCGGAATATATATAGCTGCTTGCTCTGCTAGTTGTGAAGTGCTATGGCTTAAGAAGTTGTTATCAGGATTGTTTGACTTAGAGATGGAATCCATTGTGATCCTGTGTGACAACCAGAGTTGTATCAAGATGACAGAGAATCCAGTGTTCCATGATAAGTCAAAGAACATAGAGATCTGATATTTCTATATACGGGATATGGTGCAGAAAGGAGCTATCAAGCTTGAGTATGTAGGCACTAATGAACAAGTTGTTGATGTATTGACCAAACCTCTGTCTCGAGTAAAGTTTGAGTATTTTCGAGACAAGCTTGGTGTAGTTCAAAAGGACCCTCCTCAAAAGGGGGAGTGATATGGTCGATAAAGATATCTTTAGATACTGGTATCGATGTGGATACCTGTATCGATGTTGAGATTGCCTATATTGATGGTAAGGTCAATGATAAGGATACCTTTGGATACTGTATTGATGAGGATACTGTATCGTTGATGTGGATACTGTATTGATGAGGATGTTGTATCGATGATGTGGATACCTGTATTGATATGGATACTTGTATCGATGATGAGGCTACTTGTTCTGACAATGAGGTCAGTATATGGTACGTAGTTGATATGATAGGACTGTATCGTCCCTGAACGCCTAGTTCAAAATGTACATGATGGGGATTGCACCATCCCAGAACCACTAGTTCAAAATGTACGTGATGGGGATCGCATCATCCCAGAACCACTAGTTCAAAATGTACGTGATGGGGATTGCATCATCCCGGAACCACTAGTTCAAAATGTATATGATGGGGATTGTATCATCCCCGAACTTCGGTCCCTGAATTGATCCATAGACTTATGTCTCCGTGGTCCCTAGTGGACGAGAGGGATTGTATCGTCCCTGGACTTCGGTCCCTGAATTGATCCGCAGACTTATGTCTCCGTCATCCCTAGTGGACAAGAGGGATTGTATCATCCCCGGACTTCGGCCCTGAATTGATCCGCAGACTTATGTCTCCATGGTCCCTAGTGGATGAGAGGGATTGTATCGTCCTCAGACTTCGGTCCCTGAATTGATCCGCAGACTTATGTCTCCGTGGTCCCTAGTGGACGAGAGGGATTGTATCGTCCCCGGACTTCGGTTCCTGAATTGATCCGCAGACTTATGTCTCCGTGGTCCCTAGTGGACGAGAGAGATTGTATCGTCCCTGGACTTCAGTCCCTGAATTGATCCGTAGACATATGTCTTCGAAAAATGGTCCTTATACTTCGTCTAAGTTGACGAGTGGACTGCATCGTCCCTAGACATGATATGGTGTCTTAAATGTATAGGGATTGATCATCCAATAAATAGATCATGTGTGTTGCAGGGTATGCTGCTATGTGCTGTTGATCGAGAGGATCCAGTTGATACTATTGTATTGTTGATCGAGAGTATCCAGTTGAGATGACGATGTTGTTGATCGTGATGATCTAGATGACGATGTTGTTGATCGTGATGGTCTAGATGATGATGATGTTGATTGTGATGATCTAGATGACGATGTTGTTGATTGTGATGATCTAGATGACGATGCTGCTGATCGTGATGATCTAGATGACAATGCTGTTGATCGTGATGGTCTAGATGATGATGATGTCGATTGTGATGATCTAGATGACGATTTTGTTGATCGTGATCATCTAGATGACGATGCTGTTGATAGTGATGATCTAGATGACGATGTTGCTGATCGTGATGGTTTAGATGATGATGCTGCTGATCGTGATGATCTAGATGACGATGCTGCTGATCGTGATGACCTAGATGACGATGTTGATGATCGTGTGATGATGATGCCGATGATCGTATGATGACGATGCTGATGATCGTGATGATCCAGATGATGATGTTGATGTTGCTGTAGCTGTTCGAGTGCTGCAGAAGATGAAGACTCGGTACTGAAGATGTTGATGTTCCATTATTGAAGATGTTCCAATAACCACTTGAGTTACTGATGATGTTGAGAAAGCTTCCAATGATTTATAGATGTATCATGTATGATGTTGATGACTCCTTGCTCCTGAAGATGTTGTTATAATATCCTTCTCGTTAAGGGGGAGTGTTGAAATATTGTAAATTCTAAGAATATTATATTTGTACTTTATTATTTTGGAGATATTTCATTCCTCCGTGAAGACCTTATTGCATATCCGGAGATGTTTATTCCTCCGTCAGAATGTGGTAACTTGGGTTATTAGACTTCCCTAGTGGGGGTCATCCCTCTATGTGTTATGTGGGTCAAAGGGTTATTAGACCACCCTAGAGGGGTCGATCCAGTCAGTTGTAATGGGGTGTTTAACCTAGTGGTTAAGTTGGGGCCGACCTAGTTAATATAAAATACAAGTCGGAGTTGTGTATAAATAGAGGAGGTTTGTTCCTCATTTAACACACATTGCACTCACTTGTGAATGGTGCATAAGTGAGAGAGAGAGATCTGCTATGGAGGAGAAGGAGCTCATGCTTGTGGATTACATCTCTGTATTGTTAGTCATCTATATTGAGGAAGCTTTGCTGGGTTTCTTCCCCATAAGGGTTTCCCAGGATAAATCTGTGTCTCTTGTGTTTATGCTGTGCTTGTCATTTTTTCAGTGATCCTATATATGCTAGTGTTGTGAAATGAAATTTAATGCTGATATTTTCTGTCTTAGCATATTGAATCTTAACAATTAAGAGGGGGGAACTCTTACTCTTATCTTTCCTTTTTGATTGATGCATTTTAGAGACAAAAAATTGTTGAATGCATGTCATGGATGAAAGTTGATTGTGTTTATCTTGCTTGAAATACATTGCGAATGCTGAATTAGTTAATTCCCCGTGAAATGATGAATATGAATGAGTTCATTTGTATGTTGGACAAGCATGAAATGTGTGGAAGTCTCATGGATAAATCATGAAATTTCCATGTCAATTGGGAAAGTAATTGACTGATCTTAATGCTTATGTTATGATTGGCCTAACAAGATTTGCAATGATGAATTTCATCGGTGAAAATTAAATCAATTGGTTGCAGCTGTTACAAGACAGGTGTTGCGAGTAAGCAAAGTGTTGACAACTATGCACGTTGACCATGAAAGTAGACCAAAAGCTATTTGATTTGGCTGGAAATATTCTTCAAACAATTTCCAAGACCCAAGAAAATCTTGAGGAAATTCTCAAGCTACAAAATCAACAGTATGAGATGAACCACAAGGTTTTACAGGGCTCTATTTGTTTGCAAAATGGGGTAAAAGACATTCTGGAAGCTATCAGCAGTGGAAAGGAAAATGTGTCAATTAAGAGGCATTCATCCAATCAATCCATTAATAAACGATCAAGGCTGGAAG
The DNA here is from genome assembly GCA_027924585.1 of Larix kaempferi. Classification (NCBI taxonomy): domain Eukaryota; kingdom Viridiplantae; phylum Streptophyta; class Pinopsida; order Pinales; family Pinaceae; genus Larix; species Larix kaempferi. Next base: position 1,845,533 of record BSBM01000976.1, on the reverse strand, counting down.
ACTCAAAGGAAAGGGAGCAGGTAAAGAAAAAGCAACCACTGAAATGCTGGAAATGTGGAGGAAATCATTGCCTCCATAACTGCCCAACAAAGGACAACAAGAAAGATAGTAGCCATAAAGTTTCCAAACTTGTGGATCAGTTGGAAAGCTTGATCTCGCCATCAAACTCATTCAAATGCTATGGAAACAAAGAGCCATAGTTTCCACAAGCCTAAGAACACTAGGTGGCTCTGATACCTGTTAGGATACCCTTAGGGAAAATAGTCACAAACCAAATGGAGACAGAATATTAGGTGTGAATAACATATTTATCTCATTAATGTATGTACCTATACATCCATATGATAATGACCATTGGATTCCAAATTTCAAGGTGTCTCTTGGACGCATGATGGTTTTTCCTATCCACCTATGACTCTTCACATTCTTTTCTCATCATAAATTGTGAATAGCAAAAATAATAATAAAACAATATTACATAACCCGAAGGTTTATGTTTCCAACAATAATAGATGGTTATTTTGTGGATGAAGACAAATATTTATAAAGTTAGGTTTGGAAATCACTCCAGTTTATTGGTTATCTATTGCACATGTTCCTAAAATAAAATTGAAAAATATTAGGAAAACAATGCTTTAGTTCACTTTGGTTCGGGAGGAAGCAAATATAAGGTATTCCACTTGTTAAATAATCAAAATTAACAAAAACAAAAGAGGTTGGAGGCTTGGGACTTGATAATATCCGTCTTTAGTCAAGCTTTGGCAACCAAAATATTCAGAAAACCTGTCGCAAGAGCTTCCGTTATTTGGAAGGTTTTGGTATGGGCTTACTTAGTGATAGTAAGTTGGGATTACCTAGGGATAATAAGATGGGTTAAATGGAAAATAGGGAGAGGTCACAAAATTACACTAGGGGAAGATCCATGGGTTGGTTCTAGTGGGAACTTCAAGCTCTCCAAAGAATTGAAAACAAAGCTACAAGGACAATGACTTACAAGGTCAACATATGTATCTATATAAGGGGTTCTTGGGGGGTTTAAATTCTAGAAATCTATTGAAGAATTGAACTTGCAAGGTACCCTAGCAGTTGAATGGTCATATTACATCTCTCTATTAAACCATAGTGCACCACATATTCAAGATCAAGGGGTGATGAAGTTAAGTCGACATGGAATAAAGCTACATGGAATCTTACTGCAAAATTAAGCTATGAAGTCTTGACGGAAAATGATTTGGTTGCTAGCTTGTCCACTTAAAATAAGAATATTTATTTGGTTAGTCTTGTTGAATAAGATTCTCACTTGGGATAAGGACAAAAAAGAAAATGACATAGACCAAACATATGTATTATTTACAAACTAGAGGGGTAATATATTGATCATCTTGTTATCTTCTGTCCATTTTCCAAATTAGTAGAGAATGAAGTCCTTTAGATAGTTAATGGGTCTATTCCATGGAATGAGAATTATCTTATGGAATGTTTTGAATAATGGATGTCAAATCCTATAGTAAAATTCTATAAAACTTTTCCGTGCTATTTTTAATGGGCTTTGTATCTTTCAAGAAACACAATATTATTTCAAGGAAGAGTTTGGCACCTATTGTGTCTCATAATATCAAGATTTCCTATAGAGAAGGGTGGAAGGCCCCCAATATGAAGGAAACGAGGATCCTCAAAGAGCCGACCATATACTACACAAAATCTTGGGGATTATTTGATGGGGTATATTAAGAAACACGAGGTTTGGCTAATGACTAAAAGTGAACATAAGATTAAGTCACATCCGTTGATCTTAAGTGAGGCTTGAGATCTAATCTTAACCATTGGTCACTTTGAAGATTGAGGGTTAGGGTTTTGGTCATTGAGATGTTATAAAATGAATCTTAAGGAGAGGAGAAGACACAACAACCACACATAGTGAGTGAGATCTCATTGATTGGTTGGAGAAGGACTTTCATCCAAGTGTACATGGGCAGGGTCAGAGGAAAGGAGCAAGGGGTAGCAGAGGGATTATCAATCAATAAGATCAAATGACATCTTTCTGTCTTTGTTTTATTACTTACTGGGCCATTATATCAGGACGAGATCCCATGATTTCATCTTAGTAAAATAATTGAAGGTTGGTTTAGTTTATAATTAATTAGCTAATTATTGAGAATTAGAATCATATCCGGTTTCTGAAAATTAACATAGTATCAGAGCGAAGTTAAAAATCCGAGGGAAATCAATTTGGTGTGAGTTTACTAGAAATAAAAAAGAAGAAGAATAAAGACAGCTATACTCCCTCTGTACGGGCTGTACAGTTGTTTTTTCCTTGGAGGGCTGTACAGTTGTTGTAAAGCCATACATGATACTATTTCGTACATATTCACATGCATATCCGGGTGCTGGTTGAGTCGGGTGAGTGAAGGATCGCGTGAAGTAGTCCTGAGGTCGGGTCGGAGCCAACAAAGGGGCCTGCAGAGGGAAGTGAATGAGTAACAACCGCTGCATACAGAGGTCACAAGCGAATATAGCTAGACAGATGCAGATAGAATTGAAAAATAGTGGGATGCTACACATAGTCGCTGGGAGAAAAGGAAGGCCGAGGACAACAAAGAAAGTGATGGAGAAAAAACAGGGCGTATGGGGATGACAGACGTAGTTGTAGTTTGGTAGTGGACAAGTGACGACGTAGGTGGAGGCAGACTTGGCCGCGTGCACCGGAGGTCGGGAAGAGTGCTGGACTGCTAGCTCCATAGGATCTAGGGCCATAGGATCTAAGCTGCTAGCTAGTTGGTGACAGAACACAGTGGAGGAATCCCACATAGAGGAGACTACCGGTAGAGTGAGGATAAAAAAGAGCGGCAAATGAGTCGCCGCAAGTAGCTGCCAATATCAGACCGCCGACAGGAAATTGCAAGGGCGGTCGCAGGCCCAGTAGGGAAACCAACTATAGGTCATCCACATCCGGGTAGGCCAGGTAAGTTGGGTATTCCTCGGGCGCCTAGAAAATTTGGGCAGCCCAGAATAGATCCAAGTGGCGCCCAAAAAAGATAGGGCAACCTAGAAAAGCATTTGGGAAGACCGCAAAAGGTTCAAGAAGCCCTATAAAAGATCCCAAATAACAATAGAAGGCTGTAGGAAGCCTCAGGTAGGGGTTCTCGAAGCGGGCAACAGGTTCGAGCAATCAAATGTCTCTTTGGTGGCTTGATAAGAAATGGAAAGCAACAAAGTAGTAGAGAACAAGTAGGTAGCTCTAAAGGTTAAGCAACTTAGAGGGAGTCAAACTTCAGGTTCAATGGGGAAGGAGAATACTTCTAAGTTTATCAAGGAGGATTAAGGGTACGATATGGCTATGCAAGATTCTCAAGAGAAAGATAAGGCTCTTAGGAGCACATTGAAGGAGAGCGGGCCTTCGACAAAGTTTCCAAACTTCATGGAATTGATATATAGCATTATCAATTATGTGACTTCTAGTGATCAGGGGGTACCTGATCAACAGGGTTGGAGGGATGCCAGTATGCAGGATGATGGGTGCTATGGTATTTTTTAAGGATTATAATATTATACTTAAGTATAGTATTCTAGGCGATTATTTTGGATTGAAAAAAACATGTATATAAATAGGTAGGCGAATATTAAATATGAAACGTACAATTTACTACTGAATTTTGACGAATATTATGATAAAAAACATATTTTATGTAAATATAGGCGATATTAGAGACTAAAAATGACCAAATCATGAATTTATTTTTTGAAAAAAATGCCCAAAAAATAGCCAATTGACGAAATTTCGCCCCTTAAAAATTACCCTGATGGGTGCGACAATGTGCTAGGGTCATAGGGAGAACCAATTCTAGGTGGATCTTTGAGCAGTACCTTCCTCGCTAAGAGGGAGTGTTGATGGTTGTAGCTCGGACATGTAGTTCTTCATAGACTAAGTGTCTAGCATGCATGATTCATCCATATTACGTCTCTAGGTACTTATTTAAGAGAGCAAGTGAATTTTGTATCTCTTTTCTAAGTTTAACTTAGGAAAAACACATTAATTAACTTAATGTTGTCTAATGACTAAAAGTGAACTTGAGATTAAGTAACACCCTTTGATCTTAAGTGAGGCTTGAGATACAATCTCATCCATCGATCACTTTGGAGATTGAGGGTTAGAGTTTTGGTCATTGAAATGTTATAAAAAGAAGCCTAAGGTTTGGAGGAGAAGACACAACAATCACATAGAGTGGGTGAGATCTCATTGATTGGTTGGAGAAGGAATTTCAACCAAGTGTGTAGAGCATGGTCAAAGGAAAGGAGCAAGCAGAAGCAAAGGGATTAGAAACCAACAAGATCAAAGGTCTGATCTTGACATGTGATAGGCTATCTTTCTGTCTTTGTATTATTCCTCAGTGGGCCATTATCCCATGAGTTTATCTTAATAGAATCATTGAATGTTGGTTTTCCTCGCAAGGGTTTTCTAGGGTAAATTGATCTGTCAAGTGTGTGAATGATTTCCTGTTTTTATTCCATTGTGTAATTAGTTAAATCAATGTATTTTCATTTACAATTAATCAAATAATTATTGAGAATGAGAATCATACTTGGTTTTCTGAAAATTAACATGGTATCAGAGCGACGTTAAATCTATGAGGGAAATCGATTGACATGAGTTTACTAGAAATAAAAAAGAAGAAGAAAGACAATCATATGGCCTCCATACGGGTTGAACAACTGTTGTCTTGCCTATTTCTGTGTCATGTTGTTAATATGATGGAGAGGTTTGGGATCCATGTAGTTGACTTCATCTTCCATATTGTCGAAATCTTTCGACAGTCATTTGGGATCCATGTGACTGACTCGTCTTCCACCCCGTTGAAAGCTTTTGATAGTCATTCTTTCAAACCGCATGGAATCATCACTACCTTCCTAGTTGAAATAGGCGGTAAGATGGTCTCAATTGAAGTAGAATTTATAGATGTTGCGCTAGATTATAATCTTCTTTGGGGACACATTTGGACATATAAAATGAGGATTGTTGTATCTTTTGTTTTAGATTTATTCATTTTCCTCATGAAAGAAAAGTGGTTATCATCGATCAATTATATTACTACATGTATGATTATAGAGCCAAATCAAAATCACAATTCCATTTATACGTGTTTCTAAAGAAACTTTTGATAGCATCGATGTGGGATGTTTAAGATTTATCTCTTATGGGTAGTTTTACCTTATCTCTGCCGATGTTTTTATGTAGGTACTTTGTTATAGCAATATTTTCCATCCTTGATGAAAACATATGATAATTGAAGTTCAAGACACCTTATGCCATGGACGAATTTTCTGTGTGATAAATAAATCAATGAAAAAGTGTCACGTCCCTTCCCATTGATCCAACGCAAGGGAGAGCACATGACGCTAAAACTGGGCTATTTCTACTTCTCAACCCCATGATAAAATGTACAAATTCACACAAATAGAATGCATATATGTACATATGAATAATTAAATTTGACACAGTGGGATAAAATTATACTACACATCTAGCATACATTCAACATATTCATAATAGTCATTAAATAAAGACATTGCAGAATTAACAAAATAGAGTACTTATCTTGAAACGAACTAGTCCCGAGCAACTGGCTATGCAACTGCAATGTTCCACCCAACCATAGGCCAATTGTGTTCATAGATCTCTTAACACAACAACCATCCCCGAGCTGGGCATGATTTCTACAAGGAAAAAAGGGAACAATAGACTCATACATAGCCAAATATACATAAAAAATCAGTCAAGCCAAGCCACAGTTGGGTTTATCAGGATGCTAAGGAAATGGAAGGAAATGAATTGCTAAGCTAGTGAGCTCAACCACAGAGCTATTGATACCTCTACAAGATCTAGCTAGCTTGCTACCCACAATACCTACACACCCAACACAAGGAAGTATTCCCTTCACTGCTACACAGTCCCTCAGGCCATACCTTCCATTCTAGTGCTCTTCACGGTGTGCATAGAAGAGTAGCCAAGGCCGTTTCATATTTCCGTGAGGTTACTCTCTTCACTAGGTTTATCAAGCCAAGTCTAATCCTCTTCCACTCCTAATTTATTACTCACAAGTTCAAACCAAAACAGGTGTTGGTATCATAATTTTCCCTATTAAAATTTTCAGATTCCCGCAGCGTGCAGGTAAAGAGCGACCTCAATTTTTGCTATCGAAAGATCCCCCTCCTGAAATATTTTTCCAAACCCCGAATTCTTATACCAATCTTGAGTAGACTTTGCCACAAATATTCAATCCATTAAATCTCAATATTTATTTTTCTTCATTTTCCTTTGAAGTTTACTTTAAACCAAGGTCTTTCCTAATAACTAAGTCTCATACTCTACCAAATCTTCTTCTTGAGTACAAAGTCCATTATGGTTCATGATCAAGTCAAAGGTATATAAATAAACTTTTTATTAATTTAAAAAGTTTTAAATTTTGAGTTATATGTTAAAAAGGTCAAATGGATTTACCTTTTTAATATAAAATTTAAATGATATACCTTTTAAACTATGTATTAGAATGGTTTTTAAGGAGGATTAGCAAATAAAAAAAGGCTTTAAATCCAAAGCAACGCCTTTTTCTACCCAAAAGTATAATCCTATAAAACCTTTTGAAATCTTATTGTGACTTATCTTTATCAAACTTTGGAAACATGTTTTGTCTTCAGCCTTAACATATTTTGTATTTAGCCTTTTTGTGAAGTTAGACAAAAATTGATTACGGGTCTCATACCCAGAGTCTCCACCTTGATCCAATCCCATCCACCTCACCACACAAGGCGCCGAGGGAAGTCCATGGGTCAATAAAGTCATACATGACGCGTTGTTGAGATATGGAAGCATCAATGCATATAAATAATTAAAAAGTGTATTGCATGTGGGATTATTCCCATTACAAAACAGAACGCTCAGGTACGACGGATTGAACAAGCAAGTGTTAAGAAATATTTCGATGTAATAAGTATTGAACGCCAAGTGTGCCATTCATCAAACACAAAATTTTCAAGTGCCAGAGATATTGCATGATCCTTATTTTCATCCATTTCCAGATTTAAAGGGAGACAGTCTTCAACAGATTGGAGTCTATGCCATTGCAAATTTTTATGTTAACACTCATCATACAGTTGGAGCTCGAAGATTCTCTTCAATAAAAAATTAATATTTCATCAAGATTTTAGAGACAGAGGATTGGTGGCAAACCATTTTAAGATGCATAGGTGGCAGATGAATATCATTTTGTTTAACATCAATCCCATATTTCCAGCAGTTTTTAATCTATTTCCAGATTTTGCAACCATTCAATGGAAATCTTCTAGCAGCATTTAAATATTCAAAGGGAAAATGGAAGAATATTTGGATGGTAGAGATTTTTGGATTAAATAAATCGAACACTCCTAGATTTCAAGAAGAGAGAACAAATGGTTTTGTGATTCGATTTTAGCAATCATTCCAGATTTTCTGTTAATGAGTCAGAAATTACTTCTATTTTAGGTGTATAGATAGGATTTGATTCCTAAAAAGATTGTAGCATCTTGGATTATATAATTATTATAAATTTCATCATTTTGTAATGAAGGGAGAGGAGGTTCCAACCGAGAGAGGCTGTGAGAGGATTGTAAAGGGCTAGAACCTATCAATTTCTGCTATCAAAACTTGTAAATAGTTCTCTGTAAGTTCTTTTGAAGACTACATTTTGGAGTGACATATATATAGGCCATCTTTATTCATCATCGTAGTCAATGCTTATAATCAGTCTAATTACCCTGCTTATGATTTCGTTTTTTGATGAAAGTGTTTATCCTAAAATGCTCCTAAGTGGGTGGGCTTCACTACTTTTCATGTCTAGAATGTTTTTTCTGTGTATGAAAGTTTACATTTGATATTTGGAATAATTTTCTCTCAAGTATTGGTTTATTAAATTTGGTTTGTGTTATGATTAATCCCTAGCTTTCAAAACCTTATATATTTAACCATTGTTTGACATTGATCAATCTTGTTATCTTTTTCTGCCCTTATCTTGGATGATTCCTCCACCATTTACAAAAAACAAACCACCATATTTTCAGTTTTCCATATTGGATGCTCTAGCTTGTACCTCTGCAGTCTAGGTACAATTTCTAGGACAAACATCTTTTGGCACCGTTGCCGGGGACGGAAGTGAAGATATCTTCCCCGAGAAGAACAACAACGATCAAATCCGACTCTTGATGGTAGACAGGCACAGGACATCAAAGTGGCTGCAGTTTTCTACTCGGCGACTCCATTGTTTGAAGATCCAGAATGACATCAAATGATCGAATGGCTTCCATTGTGGCTGCAAGGTTTTCTCCACTCAATTTTTCAGCTATTCCAGGATTTCCAAATGCAGTACCTATCATGGACGTTTGGGGAGATTTCCTTCCACGGTTCAGAGAAAGAAAAGAAGATAATCCTTCGGATCACCTCATCAGATTTCATCAATGTATGACTCAGTTAAATATACATCATGAAGACATGATCATGAAGATGTTTATGTATTCTTTAGAAGGGGATGCTCACAAATGGTACCGATCCCTGCCTCCTTCTAGCATGTCTTCTTTAAAATAATTTCATATAGTGTTCCATCATCGTTGTGAAAGGTATTTTTCTCAGGAACTTCTGCTTGAACATTGTTGTGAGGAGTTTCATTCATGTATTCAACAAACAATCGAATGTTCCTCATGTGATGAACTTCATGAAAATTCTGTTGAAAATGAAATTAAAGAAAAAGAAGATCGTGCTTATGCCTTTTCAAATCCGCTTGGCTATGATGAATGTGAATCTGACCCAGGCATTAAGGTAGTTGATGAGAGGTTATCAGATCAGTTTGTTATATTTTTTCCTCCATCAAAGGTTGATGCTTCTCCTCTTGAAAGTAATGAAAGTATGCTGCAAGTTTTTGTTTTTTATGAAGATCTTGTTGTTCCAAAAGTTGATGAAGGATTCCTCGCCGAATCAAACTATACATAGATCCAAAAGGATGTTTTGAAAGATAAATTTGTTGATCATGAGATTATGGATACATTTTTAAATATTTATGTCGTTCCAAACATTTCCGAAGATGTGCAAACTCTTTTAGAAAATCCAAAAAGACGAGATTTTTCTTCATAATGTTTTTGACCATGAAACAGTCAAGAATATTTTTCAAGTTAACAAAGCAAAAGTTCATATTGAAACCTTTATAGATCAACCAAAGTATGATGAATGTTCAGATGAAGAAGAGCAGACCCCTACATCACCTTTTGTTGATTTGAGGAGCATCCAACGGGTGTATGACAACTATGAATCAGATTTTGATGAGGAACAACATTGTGTAGAAATCAGCCATCCTAAATCCGTAGAAGACTTTTGAGCAGCCATCTCTGCAAATCAGTAGGTCTGCATTAATCATGCTTCAACTTGAATCTGCGTACAATATCAAACAACTATGATTAGCAAAGAAATCAGTCCCCAACCATGTTTAGATTTGCAGGTAGCTGAAAGTGGCAGATCTCAATTGTACCACATTTGGAATATAAATTATATTCTTATAAGTAAGAAGTCTGTCTCCTTCCAAATGATATCCTTCATACTTCTTTTCAAGGTTTTGCTACTGCAATTTGTCCTTTATCTGCACATACATTTCATCTTCAACAATATGGTTAATAATTTGCTACCTCAAATTTGATTGGAAGGTGCTAAGCTCCGTCACATGCATTTCATGTACTTTCCTGATGAGTGCATCAACCACCTTGTTTTCTTTCCCTTTTATGTGTTTGATTTCAAAATCAAATTCACACAAAAATTCCCACGATCTAACTTTCCTAGCATTTAAAGTTGGCTGCTCAAACAAGTATTTCAAACCACAATGGTCTCTCCTTAGTTCAAATTTCTTGCCCATTAAGTAATTCCTCCACATCTTTAAAGCATGCACTATGGCTGCAAGTTCTAAATTATGAGTAGCATAGTTCTTCTCATGCTCTTTCAAATTTCTTGAATCATAGCATACCGCATGGTTGTATTGCATAAGAAATTCTCCAAGACCTTGATTGCATGCATCGGTACACACGACAAAGTCTTTTTTCTGGGTCTGCAATTTTCAAAATTGGTGTACTCGTACGAATATTCTTCAACTGTTGGAAGCTTTCCTCACATCTTGGTGTACATTCAAACTTTATCCTCTTCTTTTGCAAAGAAGTGATTGAATGTGCAAGCTTGGAAAATCCTTCAAAGAACCTCCTATAGTACCAAGCAAGTCCCATAAAGGATCTCACATCTGTCACATTCCTTAGAGTTGTCCAATTCATAATGGTTTCAATATTCTCAAGGTCCACAAATATTCCTTCGTATGAGATAATGTGACCCAAATAATGAATTTTATCTTTATAAAAGTCACATTTTCTCAACTTTGCATACAACTTATGCTCCCTTAGCAATCACAATTCCATTCTCAAATGTTCTTCATGCTCTTCTTCATTCTTAGAATAGATAAGAATGTCATCTAAGAACAAACTTGTCCAAATACTTGCTAAAAACACTATTCATGAGACACATGAATGTAGCTGGTGCATTTGTGAGACCAAATGGTACCACCAAAAACTCATAGTGCCCATACCTTGTTCTAAAGGTTGTCTTATGAATATATTCCTATTTGATTCTTACCTGATGGTAACCAGACCTCAAGTCAATTTTTGAAAATACCTTAGCTCCTCTCATTTGATAAAACAAGGTCATCAATTCGAGGTAATGGGTATTTGTTCTTCACAGTGACTTTGTTCAACTTCCTGTAGTCAATACATAAGCTAAGTGTTCCATATTTCTTTTTCACAAAAAGAACATGTGCTCCCCATAGGGACACACTTGGCCTGATATATTTCTTTTTCCAATAACTCTTGTAACTACATTTTCAATTCTAGCAATTCCGGTGTACTCATCCTGTAGGGTGTCTTGGACATCGGTGTAACTCCCAGCACAAGGTCAATTGTAAAATGAATGTCTCTCTTTGGAAGAAGTCTTGGAATCTCATCAGGAAAAACATCCCCGAATTCTTGCAATACATGATAGTCCTCCAACTTAGGAGTTTCATTTTCTGTTGCCTCCAAAATGTGGGCTGCATACAATTGACAACCCTTCCTACAGAACTTCTTCAGCTGCATCGTTGAAACCTGTCTAACATAAATCACCTTTGGAATTCCTTTTACAACCCTTGGGTTTCCTTCTTCGTCCATGCATTAAAATGTCTTATTGTAGCATTCAAGTTTTACCTTGTGTGCTTCTAACCAATCCATTCCAATGAGAATATCATAGGAACCAAGTGGAAAAAATGAGAATATCATAGGAACCAAGTGGAAAAATATCTAGATTTGCATAAGTGAATAACCCATCCATCTCTAATGGAAATTTCTCTATAATTTCACTAACTTTTCTCTTGGTTCCAGTGGCTAGTTGAACTAACCATGATTTACTATGCTTTAATTTCTTAAAAGCACAAATCTCAACAATTTTATGAGTGATATAACTGTGAGTAGATCCAAGATAAATCAAAATAGAAACATATTGCATAGCAATCTTACCTTCAACTTCAACAACAATTGATTGATGATCTGCCTGGCAGTCCTCTAGTTCTGTGTAGATTCTAGGGATGGTCCTCGCCACTTGACTCACAGTTTCATCTCCTTGGATGTTGTGAACTTGATTTACATTGCCATTCCGATGTGGACAGTTCCTAAGCATATGGTCCCCTCCACATCCCCAACATTGAAGTGGTTCTCTTGGCTCCTTGGATCTCTTGGCTTGTCTCCCATCATTCTAGATGGCTTAGTTACAACTTGTGATGGCTGCATTTTCTGATTTCTAAGATGAGGAGGGTTGAAACCCTTCCTCCTTTGGTCAAACTTCTCATTTTTCTTGTCCTTCCATGCCTTATGGAATTTAGGTTTGATTTTGTTTTGATCATAGCAATATTTGGCATTCCTCATTTCCTCCTCTAGAGTTTGAGGTTCATCAAACTAAATCCTATCTTTATACAACTGAGGTAGTCCACTTAGAAAACGCCGAATTTTCACCTTATCATCTCGGATATACTTGACATACCTCAACAAATCCAAGAATTTGTTTGCATACTCTTCCATGGTCAATTGTCCCAATTTCAGCTCATGGAACTCTTTGATCTGATCATCATAGTACTTATTAGAGAGGTACTTTTGCTTGAAGTACTTATGGAACTGCTTCCACACAATCTTTCTTTCATTTATATTCTTCACTTGCTTAAGGTTCTCCCATCATATAGATGCTCGTCCATCTAAGTTGAAGATGGCTACCCTTTCCTTCATATTTCTAGAGTAGTCTTGGACTTGGAAATACTTTCTCATCCCAAGAATCTAAGCTTTAGCTTCTTGACTAGACTTTACCTCACCATCAAATGTAGGAGGTTTTTCCTTCTTAAATTACCCATATGAATTGTTCTTGTAATGCCTCTTCCTCTTATTACTGTGATATGAAGAGCATGAACCTTTAATGGATGCTTCAAAGTCAGATAATCCACTAGAAGAGATTTCTGGAGTATATGTTCTATCTTTAGAAAATCTTCTTGAGCAATTCGACCTCTTGCGGGAATTTCTCCTTGAACTAATCCCACTCCTTTCTGGATTTGCTGAGTGATGCCCATAGTTAATCTGCCTTTGGATGTCTTTCAAACTCTGCAGCATGGATGCATTCAATTGATTTTGTTCTTCCTGAGCTTTAATCATCCTTTCATTATCTTCTCTACAACTTTGCAACTCCACCCTTAGGCTCCTCATCGTGGCTGCAATATATGGGGGCATCTCTTGATTTCTTCTCCCATTGGATTCTGTTTCAGCATTCTCAACTTGTATGTTCTCCCCCATGGAATCTGTCTTGGGTTCATAGGGATCCTGTGCATCATCCATGATGTTGATCTTCTTGGCCCAACCGAGACCGATTTTTCCAAACTGCACTATGTGGAATGCTTTAATTGCCTTTGATGTGACTATGATTATGCAAAATGTGTTCATAAACACAATTGTTAGCTGCATTATATTCTCATAAATTCATAAATTATTTTCATGCATTTGAGAAAATATCATATTGACAATTTTGTCGAATCATAGACTTTTCTCACAATCAACGACTGTCTCAGGGGGGGCAATGGGGGTCAAGGGGGCTTGCCCTCATTTTTTTTGTTTTGTAATTACTTCAATTTCGCACAATATGGCGCATAAGTTCCATGGAATTTTTTCAATTTCTGGCACCTGAAAATCTCCCTGGAAAATTGCTTAATTTCCCTGTTTCAGAGGAATTTCCATTTTTCCCTGACTAGTTTTGGCAGACTTATCCTTTTGTCTCTGATCGACGCACTTTCCAATTTGAGGCCGACCTGTTTCGGCGGACTTGGAATTTTGTTTCCGATTGACGCACCTTCAAATTTGACGTCGACCTATTTCGACGGACTTGGCCTTTTGTCAACGATCGACGCATTTTCTGTTTTGTCGCCGAACTATTTCAGGGAAAAATTCATTTTGTCGCCGACCTACTTTGGCACAAAATCCATTTTTCCTCCAATAGATGCATTTTCCACTTTGTCGTTGACCCATTTCAGAGAAAAAATCATTTTGTTGCCAACCTGTTTCGGTGTAAAATTTATTTTTCCTCAGATTGGCCCATTTTCCACTTTGTCACCGGCTCGTTTCAAAGCAAAATTCATTTTGTCGCCGACCTGTTTCGGCGCAAAATTCATTTTTCTTCTGATCGACGCATTTTCTGTTTTTGTGCCTAAATGCCTTTTTCGACAACTATTCAATTTTTCATCAAAACATATCGGTGACTATTCAAATTTATCATCGATAGTTTTAGCGCTCTTTCTTATTTTGCGCCAAAACATACTTAGACAAAAACTTCAAAAACTTAATTTTTTTTTGAAATTTTCCTATTGATAAGTGGTGATTAGGAATCCATCCCACCACTGCAAACTGTTTAAGTTAGCCCATTTAGGCCCGATGTTGTAACCTGTGGCTCTGATACCACACTGTCACGTCCCCTCCCATCGATCTAGCACAAGGGAGAGAACATGACACTAAAACTGTGCTATTTCTGCTTCTCAGCCCCATGATAAAATGTACAAATTCATACAAATAGAATGCATATGTGTGCAGATGCATGATTAAATTTGACACGGCGGAATAAAATTCTACTACACATCTAGCATGCATTCAACATATTCATAATAGTCATCAAATAAAGACATTGCAGAATTAATACAAGAGAGTACTTATCTTGAAACAAAGTAGTCCCGAGCAACTGGCTATGCAACTGCAAAGTTCCACCCAACCATAGGCCAGTTGTGCTCATCAATATATCAACACAATTTCCACCCCCGAGATGGGCATGATTTCTACAAGGAAAAAGGGAACAATAGACTCACACATAGCCAAATATACACCAAAAATTATCCAAGCCAATCCACAGTTGGGTTTATCAGGCTGCTAAGGCAATGGAAGGGAATGAATTGCTAAGTTAGTGAGTTTAACCACAAAGTTATTGATACCTATACAACGTCTAGCTAGATTGGTACCCACATTACCTACACACCCAACACAAGGAAGTATTTATTTCATTTCTACGCAATCCCTCAAGCCATACCTTCCCTTCTAGTGCTCTTCAGGATGTGCATAGAAGAGTAGCAAAATTCCTTTGATCTTTTTGTGAGGTTACTCCCTTCACTAGGTTTATCAAGCCAATTCTAATCCTCTTCCACTCCTAATTTCTTACTCACAAGTTCAAACCAAAACAAGGATGCACATAACAGAAAAACCCAAGTGCTGGGCATGAAGGAAAAAAGTTTTGACTGTGGGATGTCCAAAATGGGGTTTCCATGAGTTTCCTAAATCGTGGGCACCCAAAAACGAACTGTTAGAGGGGGAGTAAACCCTTGGAGAGAAAAATAAATTTCATTAGACACTTTTGGGCATTCAAGGGGCAAAAACGACCTCTATAAAACCCCAAATAGTGACTCTCTTCCTCCCAGCCACTTTGCAACACAATACCAACTTTCCAGCTGTGGAAAATGATGGAAAAACGTGAGGGGAAATGCCCAGCTAGCTCAGAATGCGTGAGGGAGAAAAGACCATGGGTGAATAATGGATTGGGGAGCAATTTCGTGGGTGTTTTCTTGCCATTGAAGCCAAAATACAATTTTTCAAATTGATGGCTTTCCCATACACGAAATTGTTGATGTATTTGTAACTTCGGAATGTATTTCACATATGTATATTGTATTCCTATAGAGATGTTATTATTCTCCTATATAGAAGTGTCGTCATTTATATTGTAAGTGTCGTAACTTATACTTGATGGGTTATTAGACCACCTTGATGGGGTTAGCCTTGTATAATTGATGTGGGTTAAAGGGTTATTAGACCACCCTATTGGGGGTCGGCCTTGTCAACATTATGTTATGTGGTTAAGTTAAGGCCGACCTAGTAAAGGTTATTAGGTAAGCCAAATCAAGTATAAATAGAGTGTGGGAGGCACTCTATTTTATCATTCACTTTCTCACTCATACTCTCATTGGAGAGTGGCACACTTGTGGAGGAGGAGAAGCTGCTGCTAGGAGAAGACTATCTCTTATGCTTGGGTTGTATCATTTCTCTATCTATCTCTGAGGAAGTTGTGGGGTTTTCCACCTTTATGGTTTTCCCCAGTGAAACTCTGTGTGTCTATTGTCTCTTGTGTGCTTGCATTATTATGTCCATGATTGATATGTTGTAGATATGATGTACATGTTGTTCTCTCAGTTAAGATCCTAGATCAGATTGAAGTAAATTCTGAAAAACTAACATGGTATCAGATCTAGCCTGAAAGAAGGCATGGTATGGCATTTATGACACTTGTTGCACTTGCGAAGC
Organism: Larix kaempferi; assembly: GCA_027924585.1. Classification (NCBI taxonomy): domain Eukaryota; kingdom Viridiplantae; phylum Streptophyta; class Pinopsida; order Pinales; family Pinaceae; genus Larix; species Larix kaempferi. The sequence goes on along the minus strand of BSBM01000976.1, from coordinate 1,829,588 downwards.
TAGGGCTTGATATAGTAAAAAATAGTCATCGTAGCACTTTCGCTATAAATCTATTTTGACAAAGTTGCAGGATCTGAAACTTCTACAGGTCTAGGATAATATCCCAATGTACCTTGTGTCCGAAGCACAACTTCTAATTCGTTGTACTTTGTGTTTTATGATCTGTACAATATAGGGTTTCTACCTCTTCAGATCTTAGTCATAAACAGGTGACCTAGGAAAAAAGGTCACAACTTGGGCTAAGAAGCTCCAAATGAAATTTCATAAAAAGTGACAGGTAGGGCACAGACTATAGTTTCTCAGGTAAGGTTTTAAGAGGCCGAAATTGAACTAGTGACACGTGGAACTCCATACAAGTTTGCTCTCCTGTTTTATCCCATAAACAGGTCACGTTGTGACACTTGGAATAACTCTCTCTCAGAGAATCCATTTGAGTTCAGACCTATGGGGTTGGAAAGTTAATAGGTCAGGCTACCATAGATATAATTTTTAGACCCTATAGAGCTAAAATTTCAGAGTTACACCAGAAACAATTAGGTGCATATTTTTGTCAAAACAAAATTGTATTTTGAGCACCTTCATTCATGGCTCCGAGAATTTAGGGTTTTGAAGAATGTTGGAATTTTTTGTATTGGATACCACGGCTGGATAATCCTCATCAAAATCGAAATGTAGAGACCAAGATCAAACTATTTGGTTGGGTGAAGCTCCGGGAAACTCAAACCCTAATTCAGGGTCCTTCCTAGTGAATCCAGAAGATTGAAAAGCAAATTTGAGGGGTGAAACTTTGCATTTTTCAAATTCTGAGTATACCAGGTTGATCAACTCATCAAGGCGCATCTTTCTATCCTCTCAGAAGTTTGAAATTCAAAGTTTGAATTTTTAGGGTTCCCCTCACAATCCCTAATCCAGCTCCAGATCCAGTTTCTGCAAATCAAGTGGATTGGGTTAATCCTAGAAGAGAATAGATTGGTCACCTGCATAAGTGAAGAAGTTCCAGTTTCAGAGGGATATGAGGCTAAGGCCTTACATAAGAATATTACAAGCAAAATCGACATGTATGACTTACGGGTATGTTTCGAACTCTATTCATGATTAAGTTTATGATATGTTTGTCTTCATTAATATTAGTACAATCTTGATTAATTTTAGACTTGTCGTATCACCTTAATAAAATATGAATGCATGATAGAAGATATTCATTGATTAGGGTTTTGACACTTATGATTGTACTAATGCATTGTGGTGTTGTATGAGGTTGATGTTGTCTGCTAACATGAAAGGTACATCAAGAAAGACAAATCATGTTCTAGTTCAAGAGCATATGACCATGGTGACATGAAGACAAAGATCTACTTACGAGGTATGTATAACTTGGTTCTATAAAGGTTAACCTATGAGATATGTAGGTTACTAGCACAAGTCATTGAAGAGAACAAGAAGACATTATGCTGGTATGTTAGACATAACTAGACAGCATGCTAATCCGGGTATGTTTTTCCTATATCAAGTTAGAATCCTACCTTGTGTTAGGATCTTATACTGTTGTATGGTTGATAATGACTATTCATGAAGTTAGAAATGTAAGTAATCAAGGGTTTATGCATATTATGTCTCTTATCTTGATTGATGCTATGACTAACCAGAAAATTCCTTTGGTCAAATAAGAATATGCATGAGTAAAAGAAGTATTCCCTGAAACCTTGAATACTAATGTTTATTATCTGTGTTTGAAATGATCATGACTATACATGTTAAATATTATTGTGTTTTGAGAGTATTGAGATTATACTAATGAATATATGTATGACACCTCGAGGATAACACAATGATGATACTAGTAAGTATGCATAAGTGATCGAGGATGGATATAAGTTCAAGGATAGGTAATCGAGGAAGCAAAGATCAAGAGGGAGCACACTCCAGTAGTTCCTGCAAGGAAGCAAATATTGAGAGGGAGTCCACCCTACAAACCAAACAAAGATAAGTATTTGAATTGTAATTTCTTGCATATTTGTTTGTTTAAATAATATTTTTCAATGATGCATATGCTTATGTTCCTAGACTTAGGGCGTGTATTATGCATATTAGAATAATTGCATTAATGAACAGTATACTACTAATATGCATGTGATAGGTAAGTGGCCTATGGCACTGTACAACATTCCATTGCTACTTATCTAGAATGAAACCTCTTTGCTGATATGTTGGGAGTTGTGCACACTCTTAACAATGTTCTAGTAGAGATTGGAAGGCATCTAGAAAGTTACGGGATATGGATAAATGCTGTATTGAAAGCATTGGCTATAATAATTGCATGACTGTATGACATATTTCTTTGTGTAAGAATTTGTTTTGAAAACTATGAGATGTTTCTAATCATGCAATTTAACTTGCTTTGTAGGAAAGATCATATACCATCACTTACAAAAGAAGGAATACAACATTTGTTCAACAACAAAGTTATCTATTGAAGATATTGAAGTTCCTAGGATTCGGAAAGAATGCCATGATCGAGGAGTACCAGTCGATCATGAAGAATGATGTTTGGGTTGCAGTCCCAAGACTTGAAGGGAAGTCTGTTGTGACTTCCAAATGGATCTATAAGATAAAGAATGCTGCAGATGGTAGCATGGAGAAATACAAAGCGAGGGTTGTAGATCGTGGCTTCTCCCAGAAAGAGGAATTGACCATGAAGATAATTTTGCACCTATATCCAAGTACACTTCCATCAGATCAATTCTTTCTCTGGCTACAGCGATGAAATGGAAGATACACCAGATGGATGTCAAGACAACTTTCTTGAATGGTGTAGTCGAGGAGGAAGTGTATGTGGAGCAGCCACTTGGTTCTGAGACACATGACATGAAGTCATATGTGTGCAGGTTGAAGAAAGCCTTTTATGGCTTGAAGCAAGCTCCTAGTACTTGGTATGATAGGATATATGTCTTCCTATCTAGTTTGGGCTTTACCAAGAGTAAAGCGGATTCCACCTTTACTACAAGGTTGAGGAAGGCAATCCAGTGATACTACTATTATATGTGGATGACCTATTTGTAATAGGTGAGGATAGATTGATTGTCGACATGAAGAGGAATCTTACTGCTGAGTTCGATATGAAGGACTTGGGTATGATGCACTACTTTCTTGGTATGGAGGTGTGGCAGAGTGCAGATGGAATCTTCCTTGGACAAGGGAAGTATGCAGTAGAGATCTTGAAGAGGTTTGGGATGATGGACCGCAAGGCCATGGCCACACCTATGGCATTGAACCTAAAGCTTCTGTGTGATGCTTCATCTAAGGCGATTGATGCTACGATGTATTGTCAGATGATTGGGTCCTTGATGTACCTGACGAATACAAGACCTGATATTTGCTTTGCGATGAACACCTTGAGCCAGTACTTCACAGATTCGAGACATGTTCATAGTTGCAAAGCATATTCTGAGGTACCTGAAGGGTACAGTTGACTATGGGCTCAAGTATGAGGCGAATCAAAAGTTTAACTTGGAGGGTTATGTTGATTCGGATTGGGCAGGCATTGCCATTGATCAGAAGAGCACTTCGGGGTGTTGCTTCAGTATGGGATCCAGTATGATCTCTTGGTTTAGCAGGAAGCAGTCCCGTGTGGCACTGAGTACAACTGAAGCAGAGTATGGCACAACTTGTTCGGCTAGTTGTGAGGCAGTGTGGCTTAGGAAGCTACTGTATGATTTGTTTAATCTCTAGCTGAGTGCTACTTGTATATATTGCAACAACTAGAGTTGTGTGAAGTTGTCGGAGAACCCAGTGTTCCATGACAAGTCGAAGCACATTGAGATCAAGTATCACTATATCAGGGATATGGTGTAGAGAGGAGCAGTGAAGCTCCTGTATGTTGTGACGAATGAGTAGATAGCCGATGTGTTGACCAAGCAACTGGCCAGAGTGAAGTTTGAATACTTCAGAGGGAGACTTGGTGTACTTCAGATCGAGATACCTTCCAAGGGGAAGTGATGAGTCTGGAGACACAGATGCACATGGGCCATTCTCGCATAGTGGTAGGAAAGTTCTCCTATGCTGGTAGATGTAAGGGCCGAGCCATTCTCACATAGTGGTTGGAAAGTCCTCCTATGGTGTAGATGTAAGGGTTGGAGCCATTCTTACATGGTGGTAGGAAAGTCCTCCCATGGTAAGATGTAAGGGCTGGGGCCATTCCGATATGGTGGTAGGTTGGTCCTCCCATGGTCGTTGATGTAAGTGCTGGGCCATTCCGACATGGTAGTAGGTTGGTCCTCCCATGGTCGTTGATGTAAGTGCTGTGAGCCTTTCCCAGATGGTCAGAGGAAAGTACTTCGATGCTGGTGAGTGTAAGTGTTGAGCCTTTCCCGAATGGCGGTAGGAAAGTCCTCCCATGTCGGTTGATGTAAGTGTTGTGTCTCACATGCTAGTAGGAAAGTCCTCGCATGTTGGTAGACTGGGTCTTGTATGGTGGTAGGAAAGTCCTCCCATACTGGAGACATTGTGTGTGCATCTGGGTTGTGCTCCGTGGACTATGATGATGATCTGAAGACAATGATGTGACAGTATGGTACACAGGTTTTGCAGAGGCATATGATCAGTACTGAGATGCTCTTGTAGGTTTTGCAGAGGCAGTGTAATCAGTCCTGGGAGATCTTGCAGGTTTTGCAAAGGTAGTGTAATCAGTCCTGAGGTGTACCTGCTTGATGGCTTGCTTGCAGAGATGTTGAAGACCTACATGGAGGCTAGGCCTACATCCAGCATGAAAAAGGGTTGGCTCTGTAGATGATGAAGACCTGCAGGTCGTGGGCCTACATCTAGCATGAAAAAGGGCTGGCTTTGTAGAAATTCCTATGACGAGTAGATGAGAGATTGATTAAGATAGTAGCAGCGGTGACGATGACGATGATCCAGAGAAGAAGACTTGTGCTAACAGATCTGTGTCGAGAAATACCTTCCTAGTTAAGAGGGAGTGTTGATGTCTTTGTAACTTCGGAATGTATTTCACATATGTATATTGTATTCCTATAGAGATGTTATTATTCCTCTATACAGAAGTGTCGTCATTTATATTGTAAGTGTCCTAACTTATACTTGATGGGTTATAGACCACCTTGATGGGGTCGGCCCTATATAAGTCATGTGGGTTAAAGGGTTATTAGACCACCCTATTGGGGGTCAGCCCTGTCAGCATTATGTTATGTGGTTAAGTTAAGGCTGACCTAGTAAAGGTTATTAGGCAAGTCAAGTCAAGTATAAATAGAGTGCGGGAGGCACTCTATTTCATCATTCACTTTCTCACTCATACTCTCATTGGAGAGTGGCGCACTTGTGGAGGAGGAGAAGCTACTGCTAGGAGAAGACTATATCTTATTCTTGGGTTGTATCATTGCTCTATCTATATCTGAGGAAGTTGTGGGGTTTTTCACCTTTATGGTTTTCCCCAGTGAATCTCTGTGTGTCTATTGTTTCTTGTGTGCTTGCATTATTATGTCCATGATTGATATGTTGTAGATATGCTGTGCATGCGGTTCTCTCAGTTAAGATCCTAGATCAGATTGAAGTAAATTCTGAAAAACTAACATAAATTGGGCAGCCATACCTCTTGATTCCTAATGATTAACTATCTCAACCAACTCTTGGAATAATTAAATGATTGGGTGCATAGGTCAAAATGGGTAGTTGAGGGTTTATGGGTTCTCTCATTAACATTTGGATCAACACTATTGGCTTAAGGGTTTGAATATTTTCCCTCCCTATTCCTTGTAAAAATCATGCCCCCATCTCTTGTTGCATTGCATAGCTAGTTGTGGGTATTTCATTAAAATTCATATTTACATGATGTCTTAATTTCTATTGTTCCTCACTAGCACGAGAACCACATGCATTGATTTTTAATTTCCGATACATAAAACAATAAATCTATGGCAGGGCCTTGGTCTTGAGCTCGTCACCACGATTTAATAACGATATTTACATCATTTACAATTTTAATGCGATAGGGTCAAAATCGGGATATTACAAAAAGACAAGAGTTTTGAAAATAAAATAATAAAAATAAAAAATATGTAAAAGATTTAAAGAAAATTTAGTCTTTTTATATTTGTTACTAAGTAATGAGTTATGATGTAAATGTGAAAAGTCACTACTTTTCTATATTGCACCTTATACACTATATAAAGATGATTTGTTGGATTGGAGGGGCATTAGAGGAATTACCACAAGGAAGAGAGAGAAGTTAAGGGATACCCCATACACGTGAGGGGTTTCCCATGTTTGGGAACATGTGGGGTTTGACCACGTACATGAGGTCAGGGTGGGCTCAAGACCCGACTTGCCGTGACGAGGAGCCATGAGATTCACCTCTTTGTCCAAGTGTGACAATGTTCCATCCAAGAGGCCAACCATCTCCTGTGTAATAGATAAGTTTCATATCTATAAATGTACATTGTTGTTATGCATATATGTTATATATGTAATGATGAATTAAATCTTCATAAAATATTTATCTTATGGTATTCAAATTATAATTAATTGCTTATGCATTTTTGGACTAGTTTCTTGATTATATATATATATATATATATATATATATATATATATATATATATATATTAAAGGAAATAAATTGTTGTTAAAATAATAAAAACACATCTTACTTCAATTTTTATATAAAGGAAACTAAATCATAATATTAGCTTCTGACATTTGGTATTATAAACGATGGCTTAGATTTCTTAATATGAGTAAAATCCTAAATCCTTGGAGGTATTAAACTCTAACTTAGATATTAAGTAGAAATAAAGTTAAAAATATTTATGGAAATTTTCTTTTCTTTTGTGAGTCCGGTAAAAATATTTTTTCACAAAAAAATATATTGTCTTGGATTATTTCTTCAATTTTAACCTTAAAAATTATATTTTTTTTATTTAAAGATGGTAACATTGATACCCCACTGTGGGTGCCAACAGGGTGAGGACATCACCACACATGCCTAGCGTAAGTCAAGGCGGGACGACTGATCCATGTGTCCTGGCAAGTGGTGTACAGGAGAAGCTCTTAGCCCAAGACAATACTGCCCAACCTCGTAAGTATGATCTTATGGGCCATCATCACCACAATTGCTCAGACGATGCAGTACATGAGATAATTATTTTTCCTGTGCGAGCTTTCATGGCTTCCCAACCTGACCGCAGAGGAAATGAGAATCCACACCATGTGCTCATTCAATGTCTCAAAAAATGGAGAATTTGGCTCAAACATTGGCTCAAAATTGGCAATTATGGTCACTCGCAAGTTTTCCAATTTCATTACATGCTCCATGCACTCACTGCTGGGTTTGAAATTTCACCACTTGACTCATCTCTCTAGGTTCTACTGTATAGTAAGGTCACCATGGCTAGAATGAAGGTCACTAGGTGAAAGACTACCAATGGGTAGTGACGCACGCACATGGTGCGAGACCTGAAAGAAATGGGAAGGGTCCAAGGTTTTTTCAAGAATGATCTTCCATGTCACGTCCCCTCCCATCGATCCAACACAAGGAAGGAAACATGACTAAAAATATGGGATTTTCAAACTCAACCCCATTCATCATGAACAAATTCATAGAAAATAAAATGCACATGTGCAGAAGAATGGTAGGATAAACATACACACCGGAAATTAAACTATGCTACTACACATCTAGCATACATTTATCAGCCTAATAAAAACAGTCAATAATTAAAAAAATTGCAGAATTTAATACATATAGAGAATACTTATCTTGATGGTGAATTTGTCCAGAGCAACTAGCTATGCAATTGCAACGTTCCACCCAACCATAGACTAATTGTGCTCATCAATCTCTCAGCACAATTGCAACCCCCGAGCTGGGCATGATTTCTACAAGGAATGGGAACACTCAAGCTCAAGCCCAAACTCAAACCCCAACATTCTTTTCCACACACAACAAGCACATATTTTGGGCATAACAAAACGTTTTTAACTATGGGATTCACAACACATAGTTTCCATGAGTGTTTTACCAAATCATGGCCAATAAAAAACGGGTTTCTGAGAGGGAAAAATGACCACAGAGAGTAAAACAAATTTTCCATGGGTTTTCCCAAATCATGGCACAACAAAAATGAATTGTGGGATGGAAAATAACCACAGGGAAGAAAACGATCCCCCCCATAGGTATATGAGCATTCAAATGGCCAAAAACGGACTCTATGGACCTCCAAATCGGATTCCTCTTCTTCCCCACTGTTCTACAAAACAAAAACACCCTCCCCCCAACTAAGAATGAATGAAACATAGGGAAAAACATGGAGAAAAACACCCAGCAAGCTCCGAACTTGTGAGAGAACAAAACTCCTACATCAAGAATGGCTTGGGGAGAAATTTCATGGGTGTTTTATTTCCCAAGAAGCCAAAACACAATTTTCCAAAATGGTGGCTTTCCCATACACGAAATTGGACAGGCATACCTCTCCATTTCTCAAAATAATAACCACTTCAACCAACTCTTGGAAGAAATAAATGATTGGGTACAAAAGTCCACATGGGTAGTTGGTGGTTCATGGGTTCTCTTATTGACACTTGCCTTGACACTATTGGGTTCAAGGGTTTGAATATTTCCCTCCCTATTCCTTGTAAAAATCATTCCCCCATACTCTTGTTGCATTGCATAGTTAGTTGTGGGTATTTTATTAAAATGCATATTTACATGATATTTATGATTTCTATTGTACCTGGCTAGCACTCAAACCATATGCTTCAATTTTTAACACAAAATCGATGGTGGGGCCTTGGCCTTGAGCTCCTCACCGTGATTTTATAACAATATTACATCATTTACATTTTAATGCGACAGGGTCAAAATTGAGATATTACAATCACCTCCCCCTTGGAATAACACCATCCTCAATGATCTCTTGATTTTTAGCGAGGTTCCATGTCCTTCTTTCCAGTTGCAACTGCAATGCCTTTCTCTCTCTTCATCAACATCAATTGGATCTCTTTCGAATATTTAGTTGCTCATACTAAGCCTTTTAGGACAATCACATGTCCATTGCATCCTTAAAATGCCTTCAAGGTCCTTGCATCTAGCAATACCTATAACTCAAACAATGAGTCAATTCACATGTCAAATTTGTTCTCATAAGATTCGTCTCTTAACAAGAGTTTCAAAACTGCAACCGAATCATATACACTTGTATATTCACATTGAACAAGCAAGAAGATGCAAAATAATCCCAATAATTATCTTCAAAAACATCTTCCTTTAGCTCCACAGGTATCCCGCATTGACTTCAGACAACAAGGGCACCCACAAGACCTGTCCCACCCAACACAAGGATGGTACCTCTTCTCTAATACACAATTCCTCAAGTGTACCCACCCCATCTAGTGCTCTTCGAGGTGTGCATCGAAAGGTAACCAAGTTTCTGCAAGCCTTAGGTCACCTGTGCATATGTATAAAACAAATGTGACGCCAACACACTGGCTGCACCACATAATTCAAATAACCAATGCCAAGCCAGTATGCTGACTGGGTTTATCAGGCATTGCATTAACCAATATGCTAAGCTAGTTCCCTAATTGGGTTTATCAAACATACAACAACCATTCCCAAGACAAAACCTCTATTGGGTTTATCAGGCAATAAAAAGAAGAATACAATTACATGGCTCCTTTTCCTATGGAAACCAGGGGTTCCATCCAGGAACTCCATAGGTAACTCGCTTGAGTGTAGGATAGCATGGCCCCACAATACCCACTCACACAACACAAGGATGGTACCCCTTCTTTGCTACAAAGTCCTTCATGCATACCCATCCCTTCAATGCTCTTTAGTGTGAGTGTAGAAAGGTTACCGATGCCCATGCAAGCCTCCTGAGTACCCATGCTCTTACTGGGTTTAATAAAATTGCGGAGAGACAAACACATGCAAGGAATTTTATAGGGTTTCTAAAACCCAAGATACACTTGGAATTTTCTTTTCATTTTTAGTTTCTACAACCAACATCTTACTAATGGCATAATTTCACCATCTCACTTGCATTACACACAAGCATGCAATTCACACGAGATGTCATCATAATAATTGCGATTAGAGTTTCTCAAATATGTTTCATATAGAAACTAGATTTCCAAAACATGAGTTTCTTCTCATGATGTTTAGATCTTGCAGGCCATAACACATGGTCTTCCTGCAATGTGTCCTCCTGATACAATTCACAAACAACCATCCAATCAATAACATCAATAATCAAATTCAAATATGAATTTACAATTCTGTCTCCTACATAAATTAGATTTATTTAACCATGAGGCCATCTTCATATTGTTTGGATCATGTAAGTGGTAGAACTCTATCCATTATGGTTTTACACTTGCTCCCATAACATAGACATCCACCTACAACATTTCCTCTTGACACAATTCTAGATAAGCCAGACAATCATTAGTAATTATCAACAAAATTTCAAATCTGAAATTTACAATATGTTATGTACATAAATTAAGTTTCACATTCTTGAGATTCTTCTCATAATTTTTGGCTTTTGCACATGGTAGATTCCAGTCTTTATTACGGACTTACCCACATTGCCATATCCAAGACAATTCTACCTGTAATATGAAATTTTCAATCAGTCAAACACTTTGTGAGTATCCATGCATATAATATTTTCATTGTAAATGTTACAACCATCACTGAAATGATCTCAAAATTATAATACTCGATAATTCAAACACTATCAACTGTTAGTATCTCGAAGAAAATGAAATACATTTACTTTATGTGCATCATTATCACAATAAAATTGCAGATACAATCACATTATCTATGCAATTTAAATAAAACTTCCAATTCTCATGATTACACAATCCTATCCATTCAGGCAACTTTGACCTCCCAACGGAGCATTCTTGGTAGCCCATCGAACATGACTACCTTCTTCATGCAATCATTTTCCTACATCCATAGCAACTCATGAAATGATCTCCTAATTTCCAATAATTATATCATTTCAATTATTAATGAATTGCAATGAAATGTATACCACAACCATGCATTCACACAATGCCTCTCAACATAGGTACCTACACATATGTATAAACAATCACAAGGTTTACATAATCTTTTAATATATATCCACTCAATGTTGCCTTGCATTGATTCATGAATACCATAATTCCATGTCATGCATTCCACCATGATGTGTTGGAAGGTCTATCTAATTCCTCGACACATCACCCAACCATCTCCCTAATCACTTGGTTAACTATTTGGGTGCCTTCCTTCTCCACCCGAACAACACGTCATGAGTTTACTCACTCCTTGGTTGTTGGAAAAGAGATTTCATCCCAAATTAACACCAATAGGGTGTTCATGGGATACTTGTGTAGCACTATATAATTACCATTCCAACCTCATTATGGCCTTAACCATGACTATATCATGTGGCATGCACTACCTCAAAAGGACAATAAGTTCCCCCTTGCTTTGTCTATTACACTCATAACCAAAATACACACATGGCATGGTATTCTTTCATATGAATGCATTCAAAATTATAGACAGTTAGATGGTATAAGGCTCTTTCCATTGCTACCCCATACCTCACCATACCCGGTGGGATATTAGTCACATAAAGGAATTCATTATCACATACATACCAATTGATGATTATTAAATATGGCCCAATGGATTCTTACTACATCCCTTTTTGTACTTATGCAATCGACATGAACAAACCATTACTTACATGGTTTCCATCAACACCTTTGATGTTACCTAATTAGTTGGTCTCCTACAAAGGATTACACCACCCCTCCACCAACCTCTTGATCATAGATTTGTTTCCCCAACCTTTGTTCATAAGGTTGTTGGTCACATGCAACAACATCATCAACATATTTAGCCATGCTTCTGTTGTCTTTGGTCCTACAACCAATACCAACACCAATAATGATTATCAACCACAATAATTATCTTAAGTGGCTCATTGCATATGTAAAACCTCAATATTTTTATCAACATGCAATATCATATACATGCAAAAACATCTTCACATGTACTATGCAATGTCTATTAATATGCCCACCAGTGCATATTCACTTCATCTATCCAATCTCTTGCATTTTTAGCATTCCTATGCCATAATTTTTTGTATGTAGAACTCATAAAATATAAATACAACAGAAAGAGAGGAGTTAAGGAATTCTCCCTTTCCAATCCCTCATCATAGCATGGAACTCCTCTTCTACATCATAACTGAGCCAATTTCATGGCCTCTCTTCTTTATCAACATTGCCTTATTGCTCCAATTGCTTTGAGAAATTATGGTCAATTCCAAATTGACCTTTCTTGGAATTCCTGGCACTTATCAACACTACAATTGATTTGATTCCAAATCCATAAGGAGTCTTTTCAAGGTACATCATATGCCCTTGCACCTTATTCAACTATGATAACTTCATTTCCTTTCTCATGCAAATATTTGCCACAATGCTAAACCATACAATTGATTCACACATGGGAATGCCTCATTCCCCAATTAGCATCCTTTGCATGGATACCATGTCACTATCATGAAACACATGGCAGGTCCACATATTGGGTGTCTTATTCCATTCATGACAAGTTCCTTTAGCAAGTATACACTTTCCCACAAGGATGATTCACCTATCACCTTTACAAGTTGCATGTTCCTCACAAGCTGGCCAAGTCCATACCTTGTTGAGCATTCTCATATGGAATACAACATCCATATCCCATAATAAATATTTCCCCATGGCTTTTCCCTGCAATTCAAAATGTATGCATTAATCACAATATTACTTGGGATGCATTCTTATCTATGGCACCAATGTCCCTTCTGATCTCTTTTATCCTTTCCTGACTAGAAATGGTTGATGCTCATCCATCTTGAATGTTCCCAAATATGCCTCCACATTATTGTGAGAGTATAATTACATTATGAATAATTACAAAATTTTGATTTTCATGCATTTTGGGAACTACCCAAATTGATAATTTTTTTCAAAACAACTTTATAGGCACTTTTCTATTATGATCTCTAAGACATAAATTACTAATTCAGATTCTGAATGTGCAACATTATTCCCTCTTGGATATGCTTTCCAATGCCTACATGCTCAATTCTGATTCCGGATTTCGAATTTAAATCCTTAAAAAATTTTCAACTTCGCCCAATTTTGCACTTTTTCCACAGGTGCAATTAGCCTCAACAGCTTACTTCAACCACATGTAGAAGTGAATATAGAGAGAACTAGAAAAAAATTTCTACAGATTAAAGTTATTCCATATAACAAGGATCACTCATAAATTTCCATATCGCTGATCCAATGTACTAGTCAACCTCTATAAAATTATGGGTTTGACTACTTTTGACTTTTGCAACTTTTCAAAATCTTGAAATTTTTGGCAAAAATGGATATCTCCCAAATTAAGCACTTCTGGAAAAACTTCGTCTAATGAAAGTTTCTTGTTTTAATGAGTAGATAAAATGTAGAGTTCAATAATTTTTCTGGTTTCGACATCGAGGGTCACTTATTCCTCCTGCAAGCTTTTCAAAATCCCCCAAAAGTGCTCCAGAATAGTGCATTTTGGCCTTCTTTTGCATCCCAACTTCACACCTTTTGGAATTTGGCTCCAATATTCCAAACTTAATTGGGTTCTTGGCCCATGAACGTACCATATCAATTTTCGGCCCGAATCGAGCTTCCATGTGGTCTTAGGACACCGATATTTGAAAGTCTATTTAAAAATTTCCGCCAAATCGGAGAAAAACTGGCTCCAACCTCTTACTGCTGTTTTCGTGACCTTCTAAAATGGCGTCCCAATGTGGCAAGTCTCATCCAATTCTGATTTGAATTGCTCATGTTATGGCTGAAACAATTTTCAGGCTCTATATGTTTTTTGGGCTCTATACTATCTTTCGATTTCACGCAACATGACCCATAAGTTCAATGCCATTTTCCAATTTCTGGTGCCTAAAAATATCCCTACAAAACTACCCAAATTTCCCTGTTTTGGATGACTTTTGAATTTGCCTTCGATCGACACACTTCAATTCATCACCGACCCATTTCGACGGACTTTTCAATTTGCCTCCAATCAGCACACTTTTCAATTTGTCACCGACCCATTTTGGTGGACTTTTCAATTTGTCACCGACCCATTTCAACGGACTTTTCAATTTCCTCCGATCAACACACTTTTCACTTTGTCGCCGATCGACGCAATTTTCGATTTTCCGTCGACCTGTTTCGACGACCTTTTGAATTTGTCGCTAATCGATGCAATTTTGCGTTTTCCTCTGACCTGCTTCGATGAAATTTTCAATTTCTCGCCAAAAAATATCGACCAATTTTTCAATTTCTCGCCGATAGTTTCGGTGCTCTTTTCAATTTTGTGCCGACACATACTTAGACAAAAACTAAAAAAAACTTGGAATTTTTTTGAATTTTTCCTGATGATTAGTAGTGATCTTTCCTCTGCAAACTGTTAGATGTATCCCATGTAGGCCCAATGTTGCATCCTATAGCTCTGTTACCACTCTGTCATGTCCCCTCCCATCGATCAAACGCAAGGAAGGGAACATGACTAAAAATCTGGGCTTTTCAAACTCAACCCCATTCATCATGAACAAATTCATAGCAAATAAAATGCATATGTGTAGAGGCATGGTAAGATAAACATACACAACATAAATTAAACTATGATACTACACATCTAGCATACATTTATCAACATAATCAGAACAATCAATAATTAAAAACATTGCAAAATTTAATACACATAAAGAATACTTATCTTGATGGTGAAGTTGTCCCAAGCAACTAGCTATGCAATTGCAACATCTCACCCTGCCATAGACCAACTGTGCTCATCAATCTCTCAACACAATTTCCACCCCTGAGCTGGGCATGATTTCTACAAGGAATGGGAACATTCAAGTTCAATCCCGAACTCAAACCCCAACATTCTCTTCCACACACAGCAAGCACATATGTTGGGCATATCAAAACATTTTTAACTATGGGATTCACAACACATGGTGTTCATGAGTGTTTTTACCAAATCGTGTCCAATAAAAAATGGATTTGTGAGAGGGGAAAATGACCATAGGGAGTAGAAAGATTTTTCCATGGGTTTTCCCAAATCGTGGCATAACAAAAAAAATATTGTGGGATGGAAAATAACCACAGGGAAGAAAACAATTTCCCCCACAGGTATATGAGCATTTGAATGGCCAAAAATGACCTCTATGGACCCCAAAATCGGATTCCTATTCTTACCCACTGTTCTACAACACAAAAACGTCCTTCTCCCAGTTGAGAATGAAGGAAACATAGGGAAAAATGTGGAGAAAAACTTCCAACAAGCTCCGAACTCGTGAGAGAGCAAAAATCCTACATGAAGAATGGCTTGGGGACAAATTTTGTGGGTGTTTTTTTTCCCAAGAAGCCAAAACACGATTTTCCAAATTGGTGGCTTGCCCATACACGAAATTGGACAGCCATACCTCTCCGTTTCCCAAAATAATATCCACTTCAACCAACTCTTGGAAGAAATAAATGTTTGGGTACAAAAGTCAACATGGGTAGTTGGTGGTTCATGGGTTCTCTTATTGACACTTGGCTTGATACTATTGGGTTCAAGGGTTTGAATATGTCTCTCCCTATTCCTTGTAAAAATCATGCCCCCATACTCTTGTTGCATTGCATAGTTAGTTGTGAGTATTTTATTAAAATGCATATTTACATGATACTTACGATTTCTATTGTGCATGGCTAGCACGCAAATCATATGCATCAATTTTTAACACTAAATCGATGGTGGGGCCTTGGACTTGAGCTCCTCACCACGAGTTTATAACGATATTACATGTAATATCCCAACTTTTTGACTAACTATGTTATGATGTCATGTCAGGTCACGACCCAGTATATGTGATTTATTATGTTTACATAGCATTAATATGTTTTGATTTAGTTTCCTTTATGAGTTGATGTATTGGGCATGGACCCTGATTTGTTTCATAGTTGAATATATGCGGGGCAGGAAAGACGAATGAATAAACTATGTTGTATTTCAAGAAGTGATTACAAAATTATGATATACTGAGATTTTCTCTTTTGTTACATTATACTGTGCAGAGCATGAATTACATGGTTGATTAGTTAGTGTGTTGAGCATGGACTCAGGAACACCCAAAAGACCTATATACTGGGCCTAAGCCCCGAAGTATTTAGAGAATTCTATTTCGTACTGGGCCTAAGCCCGATGTACATTGAGTGTTGGGCATGAGCCCTGGAGCACTCCGAGCTTGAAAGAAATGATTACCGGATCTGAGGACATTTAAGTATCCTAGATGTGCCTCACAACCACATTCTAGCTCTAGTGTTGAGACGAGGCTTTGGAATTGCACTAGCGTAACACCCATGTGAGAGTGTTGAGTTGAAAGGCTCTGAAGAGCACTCGGGGGTTACTATGTCTCAAGTGTTGCGTCAAAGAGGACTCTGAATAGCACTTGCGTGTTTCATCACAACTATTTCGACTTGATTAAATAAATCTTATTATCATCATCTACTGTGGGAACTACCATGTTAAAACGAGGGAATTTGACATGCAAAGAGAGAGACTAGAGGTGCCTTTACCAACTTACCAAAACCATCCAAAGAAGTGGACCCTTTCCTTAAAAAGAACTAAAAGAGGCATCTTGTGAAACAAATGCTTAAAGATCACCAGTAGTATTATTATTTAGGAGCTTCAATTATATATTGGTTAAATATTATATATATATATATATATATATATTCTTTTATAAATGTGTACACTTTATAGATATATATAGTTATGCATAAGTGGGTTGCCACCTACTAAATATTAATTATTAATGTTTAGGTGGTATTATAAACTGTATACTATTATTATTATGAAAATATCTAAAAGATTAAATAAACACTTTAATCAACAGGTTGAGAGGTCTTAGTTCCTAATGAACTAGCAGTTAAAGTAAACAAATATTATTTTATAAATTAATTATTTTAAAGAAACCAGTAAATTCCAACAGTCCTAATTGCAAGATTTTCCTACTTAAGGAGGACAGACCCCAAAGTTTGGGGGATCATCTTTCTTTTTTTCTTTTGGTATTATTGTGCCAAGAAGAACTCTGCTCCTAATCTTTCCAGATCTGAACTAGTTGCCATCTAGGGCCTCTATCTCTTAGTTGCATGTCAGAAACAGCTCGGGGGGGATTCTTACTGAACCAGGAACGGTTGTAAAATCATGGTTGGGAGGAACTTGGTAGTCCCAAAGTCATCCACCCAAGATCAGTGAACAGGTCAGCTAAGAGTATAGTAGTTTTGCATTTACCAATTGGCTGAGTGCGCAGGACATTATTGACAGGAGCAGGCTACAGGGATCAGCAGGGCATTATAAGCAGGAGCAAGTTCCAGAATCAGCAGGTACACAATTGCTATGAGATTTCCCCATGCAATTAATTCTTTTATAAATAAAATGCTAAATTAGTATGAGTCTCTATACTAACCTAAATTCGAGAAATACCCAGGATCTAATGGCTTGTCTAGCAGGTCTAATAACTAGCCTTTGCTAGCCAATCATATTATAGTTTTTACTGCATCGAAAAAAAATCTTTATTGTATCTCGTATCTGCCTATGATGTCTTGTTTAAAGTTCCTCATAGTTATTTAACCACTGGGATAGTTTTAGCAGAAATTGTTAATTGATAGAATAAACTATTACAAAACTAGTTATTTGTTTTTACATCAATTTCAGCCATTGTTTATTACAGTCAACGATTTACATCCAAACTCAAATCAGGGTTTGATATTTTGTCCCTGCTTCAACGAACTAAAATAGTTTCCCTATTACATACAGTTATTCCATTACAAAAATTAAACAAGTCAGTAACTGGGACAAAATTACCAACACATAGATTTAATATCATATCCAAATCCAGATTTTATACCAACGACCATCCAATACTTTCAACGAAGAATACAAGTGTGGAAGGATTATACACAGGCGTCTATCGAGACTTAGGTCAAGGGTCGAACCCCCTGGCGTCTTCAAACATTAAACCGATGAATTCTCCCTACAGGAGGCACGCCTACGTATGACAAAACGCTGTGTAGCCCTGAGTTTTTCATCAAACAAATATATATATATAACCCTGAGTTTTCATCAACCAAATATATATATATCCAACTACATCTACCAAAACCAAAGGCGTTTAAGCTAGTACTCATTTAGAATGTTTGAACAATAATCTACCAAATAGAAACCCACAGGGTTTTCCCATAGCACTTAGTATCAAACCATTTCGAGATTTAAACAATTAAATTCAAAGAGGAATACAAAATAGCAGTACCATTTGTTATCGTTGCAAATTCACAGTATGGGTGTAAATATTAAAGAAAATATTATATATATATATATAGGTGATAGCCACAACGAATGGATAAAACCCCAACGCCACACATTGTGCCAAAAATTACAGAGTACGAATAAATCCAACCATGATATCGTTGCAATTTACTCAAATCTTATATATCCTACCTTTCAAATGTAAAATGCATTGTACAGGACTAGAACCCGATTAATAGGAAAAGACCCAGTTCCTAAAAAAAATACATTCAGTTACATTACAAAGTTCTCTGCCATATTAAATTACCCTAAGACACCATGTCAAGCCCCTGGTCAAACCTTAAGTGACCATTATTTCTCCCAAAGTGGATCGGTAAGCCAAATGCTTATGGGAGTTTCCTTCGAAACCAGGACAAGACGCATACACATCCCATCAAAGTCACCAGAGGCAGGATAATGGGGGTTGGTTGAACTTACCATTACCCTAGTCGCGTTGGCAGAGCTTCGACTCACCATAGCTTCTACATCCACGGCTCTTTGTCACCTGTCGCCATACAGAAAGCCACCAGTTAGCAACTCTGCGAATTGGCAACAAATAAACAAGAAACTACGAGATAAGGAATTTAACTCACCAGTTAAGATTATGGTGCCCACGCTTCGATGAGTATCATAGCCACCATGTGCACTGACCACGAGCATCGCTCGGGTCAGGGTACCCCCATCGTCTCACAGTAAAGAGAAGTGCAGAACTAGGAAAGTAAAACAAAATCGCAAACAGAGGCTAAAGCCAACGAAAACCCCAGCTAATACCAAACCCTCGGTGACAGGCTGTCCTCCAACATACATTAAAAGCGCAGTTATTGCCCCACTAAGCACGTTTTAGTGGAGGCTCGATTTGTTATAAAGAGACTATAGTTTAGTCGTGCCCCTTTAAGCCACATTGCACTTCATTCAAATTACATAGAATGGTTCATAACCCTTGCCATGGTGATTTGGGCCATTCCCTTAGGATAGAATAATTATGGAGTTTGTACCTGCAGAAAGACAAATTCAATGGATGACATTAGCAAATTGCTAAGTAAGTTCAACAAACCGCCAAAGCTTACCCACACCCCACGGAAACCCTGCTGGGGTATGTAATTACCTCATCCAGATTGTTACGGCACCCACCTTAGGATCAAACAACAACAAAGGAGCATATCACCTGGAAGTACCATTTAAACATTCACAATTTCAAACACATGAGTTATAAATCCGTAAAGATCTCTGTTCTACCTTGTATTAGTGTTACGGTTGTATTACAAAAACCAGATAGGGTATTGTTTCACCCCGCTTCCACAGACTTTGAAACTCAAACTTTAAGAAGACTATGTTTTGAAAAGATCTTAGACTTATATAGTTTATATTGTGCAAATATGGATGCGCTTAATCGAAATTGAATTAACATATGAATTATTTCTCAATTAAATAGAAAATGTTGCAGACAGGAAAAATTTAAAAAAATGTTGCCATTTTGAGACATTACAAGTGGTATCAGAGCGAGCTACAAACACTAAGTGACCTATTGGGCTCACTACCAAACACAGCTGCAAATACAGGGAAGTGTTTAAAATGTTGTATTATGTTTTTACAAAAATATATGACTAACATATTGTTTTTGGAACTCAGCAGCAGCAGCAGCAAATACTTATATAAATTCCAGGTACAGGAAGCAGCAAGAAAATGAATGCAGAACAAGGTAGCAGTGTAGGAGGCAATCTAGATTCCCCACCACGAGAGCAAGAAATTGTGGTGTAGCTCAACTCAAATCTGGAAAATTCCATGCAGCAGCTACAGGCAGAATTCTAGAGTTTCAGGGATGAGAATATGCAAGAAAGAAGGGAACAACAGGCTATAAATGAAGCCTTACTCCAAAGCCTAACAGGGGCAAAACCCCTGGAAATCCTACTCTATCTGTCAACTCTCTTGACACCAAGAAAGCAGCAAATGACAAAGCAGAAGGTCAAGTAGAACATAAATCAGAACCATTGGAAGAGGACTGTAAGAGCTCTTCCAATGACAACGGTTCTCCACCTCCTTGCAAGAAAAGGAGGAAGAACGATGACAGCTTACAAGGGGAGTTTAGAAAGATAAGAGCCGCAACTTATGACGGGGAAGTAAACTCATGAGAAAAGGTTGAAGAATGGTTGTTAGGGATGAACAAATACTTTAAGGTTCATAATTACTCTAGTGAGATGCAAGCCCGACTAGCCATATACAACTTAAATGGAAAAGCTTCCAGATGGTGGCGGGACTTAAAACACACTAAGGGACAAGAGCTGCGAGACATAGGCTGGGACACTTTCAGCAGAATATTTCAGGACAAACATATGTCTGAAAGATTTTTCGACAAGAAGATAAAAGAATTTCATGAGTTGAAAATGGGTTCCCTGACTATGGAAGCTTTCATAAATCGGTTTTTAGACTTGTTGCACTATGTGCCTTATATGAAGGACGAGAAGGTGAAAATCCAGCAGTTCTTGGGTGGGCTGCCACCAAAATTTAGAGAGAAGATAGAATTCGACATGCCCAAAACCCTTGACATAACCCTACATAAGGCCAGGCTGTGCTATGAGCACGGGCAGCCAAGGAACGACAACATCAACAGAAATAGAGACAGATTTAGGACTTTCTCAGACAACTGCAAACCGGGTTTTAGACCCCCACCTTTTTGGAAACATAACAATAGTTTCCCACCCAATAGGGGTTTCAACCGACCTCAAGCTCGACCTAATGCACCCCCACGACCAGCCAACAGGCCAGCCTTCAACAAAGGGGCAAAGACAGTCCCACCAACTATTTCTTGTTGGAAATGCCAGGGACCACATTACTACAGAGATTGCCCCAACAAAACAGATGGGACTTTACACAACATCCAGGCAGAGCCTACAGTGGGAGACATGGCAAAGACACCTAGGATTTATGCTGCCCTTGATGGCCGGCAGGAAGATCATCAAGCCACCATGGTAGAAATTGAGGGTAAGATATCTAACCATATCATTTCAGTTTTAATAGACCCCGGTGCTTGTCGGAGCTACATCTCTCCTAGAATAGTAGAGTTTTGCAAATTAAATCGAGAGAGTCACAAAGCACCATGGCTGGTACAATTAACCACCGGTACCAAACGGAAGGTCTCCGAACTAGTTAAGAGTTGTGAGATAGATTTGAACGGCTTTTTAACTAAGTTAGATTTGAACATCTTACCGCTAGGATCTTATGACGTAATAATAGGCATGGATTGGTTGGAAGGACATCATGCCTTGTTAGATTGCTTAAATAAGTCAATCCTATGCACAAATAGTCAAGGAAACCAAAGAACCATCCAAGGTATACCTAAGGAAGTATCAATACGACAAATATCGGCATTACAAGCAAAGATATGTTTGAGAAAGGGTTGTAAACTATTTGCAATCCACCTTCAATTATTAGAAGCCGATAGAGATCAAAAGATCGAGGACTTCCCTATACTAGTAGAATTCAGAGACGTATTTCCCGAAGAGATACCAGGTTTACCACCCAAGCGGGACTTAGACTTTTCCATAGAACTAACCCCTGGATCCATACCCGTCTCTAGGACTCCGTACCGTATGAGTACACCCGAACTGGTAGAGCTCAAAATACAGTTACAAGAACTGATAGACAAGGGTTACATTCGACCGAGTGTGTCTCCCTGGGGAGCCCCAATCCTCTTTGTTAAAAAGAAGGACGACACGATGCGTATGTGCATCGATTACCGCCAACTCAACAAGTTAACCATCAAAAACCATTATCCACTCCCTAGGATCGATGACTTGTTTGACCAAGTCGGAGGCGCAAAGATCTTCTCGAAAATCGACTTGTGATCCGGATATCACCAAGTGAGGATCCGTGATGAGGACATCAGTAAGACCACGTTTCACACCCGATACGACCACTACAAATTTGTAGTAATGCCTTTCGGTCTGACAAATGCACCCACAAACTTCATGTGCATGATGAACAATGTTTTCAGCAAGTACCTCGATAAATAATAGGAGATATTCACCTAATTTATACTAAATTTCCAAGATTAAAGTTTATTAAATGGTAAATCAACAAGAAAGGTAATAATAGGATGGTAACTTCTAGAGTTGGGTGAAAAATACACCTATTATATATTTTCTTATAAAATGGAAAACATACACGATATAAAAGCACAAGTATATATGCATATTGTACTTACAAGATTAAAATTATATAATTTATATATATGGTATCTAACTCTTTTTAAAAATAAGCATCAATATTTGTATTTCTTATCTTCTTATTTTAACTTCTTTCCATCCCTTTAAATAAGTTATGGGTAGAATTTCATAACAACCTTTAACATTGTGATTATAGTATGTTAAGTTGATCTTGACTAGGTTATAAAGCGATTAAGGATAACCTTGATTTGTTCATTAATGAGTTTAGTGTTAGTGGTTTACTGGCCCATTTCCTGTGGTTTTAGCTTGTGATGATGCCTATTTAAAAGTATCTAATAAAATCAAAATATATTACTTTTCTAATTAAAATTAACAACAACCAAGATCATATTTATCTTTTGAGAAAGATAAATGATATATTGTTGTACCTAATTTTAATAAAAGGTTTGTTGTACGATATTTTTGTACATTATATTTTTTGGTTTTAAAAAAATGATATGTTGTGTATGATCATTCACATCAACAATCCAACAAAATATAGTCCAAAACATTGTTACCACATCACAATATTGTTAAATTTTCACTACCATGAATATTTTAGATTATCAATCTACCAAAAAGAGATGGGGTATATCCTTTGATAACCTGTATAAGGCAACCAAAGGTTTTAAACGTAATTCCATTTTAAAATCATTCCTTTACTTAAAATCTTATAATTATCAAATATGTATTTAATTTTATCATTTTAGAAAGATTTGAAATCAAGAAGCTAGATTTGTGTTGTTTATTTTTATTTTTATTTTACATTTAAAATGTTAATTTAATTGATTAATAAACAAAAGTTTAGAGGCTAGAGTTTTTCCAAGGATGGAGAAGATTTCAAAGAGAATACCTGTAAATTCAAAATCAATATATATATATATATATATATATATATATATAACACTTTGACCATTCTATATAAATTGATCATTTAAAATTATCCACCATTATAAGACTAATTGTGAAGGGCTTAAAAATGAATTTATTTTTTATATGTAAGAAGTAATTATGATTTATTACATAATAATTACATGTGAATTCATGGATCAAGTTAATTACTTAGAGATTCTAATATATAAACATTTGCAACATAGTATTATCGTCAAATTTTTACTAGTTAAAAGGTCCGAGCTTTAATTCCTATGTATTCATGATAATAAAGGAAGTATAAGTTTTGGGTTGTGTTGTAACAAACATAAATGTTATAAATATTAACATTTAATACTAAGTAGGTTAATTAGGCTAATTAATTAATTACTCAAGTGGTGACTTGAAAAGTCACCTCCCTTCCCACTTAGGGTATAAAATACCCGACATTATATCTTGTAAATCATCTATCTTACATCTTACATCTATTCTACTTTACTTGCCTTACATGGCATTTCTATGTTACTTGTATTTACTATTCTATTAGTGGGAACTTTAGTTCCTTCAGTGGTATCAGAGCTTCGTTTCCGATCTAGCTATTAGCCATCATCTAAGAGATTATCTGAATCTTGGAATTTTTCCATTAAAAACTAGGGTTTCCCTAAGTACTTGAGATTTTTTATTTTTTTATTTTATTTTTGAAAAAAGTAAAAAAAGAAGAAGAAGAAGAAGTAAAGAAACAAAGAAGTAAATAAGTTAAAAGAAAATAAACAAATAAAGAAAAGAAAAAGCTAAAAAAACAAAGAAGACGTAAAAAAGAAGTAAAAAGAAGAAAGGAGTAAAAAAAAGGAAAGTAGAAAAATATAAAAAATAAAAAGAAGGAAAAGTAAGAAAAGAAAAGTTAAAAAAAAAACAAGAACATAGTTTTATAAAACCATTCTAGTTTTATAAAACTATTCTAGTTTTATTAAAATTCTATTCTTCACAACCTTAGATATATAAATTTATAATAATAATATTTATTATTATAATTTATCCAATTCAATTTTTTATAATAATATTGTTATTATATATAATAATTATTATTATAAATCATTTTTAAAATCCCTATTTTGCCTCCCATCCAAAAAAAATCATATTATTAATAATTTAGGGTTGGCAGGTGCGGATTGAGTTCTTTATGACTCCGCGGGAAATAACTTGAAGGAATATGCCTGGGGTATTGGAAGGCATACGAACAACAGTGAAGAATGGTTGGCTCTAACTAAAGGACTGGAGATAGGTAGAGATGTGGGCATCAATATTTTAGTGGTCTGCAGTGATTCTATGCTCGTCATCAGGGAGGCTAGGAATTTAACAATGAACAAGAAAAATCCCGCTACTAAATTGCACAACCTTCTCAAGTATCTCGCCAGCGAATTTGACTCAATCACATTCTATCATGTCATGCGTTCTAACAATCAAGAAGCAGATGGGAAGGCTAATGAAGGTGCCAAATTGAATAAGGGGGTCCTTACTAGCAATCTTACTATTAGTAAGAATGTTTGGGTTCCTTGACAAGCAAATGTTCCTTGACCATCTGGACTCTTAAGAATGTTGATTACATTACAATACATGGATAATTGTGCTATGCAGCAATTTTTTAGCCAAGGTCTCAAACCAAACTGGGATTCTCGAGGCAAGTACATCTGTTTACTGTCTTCACATGGGTGTCACGTCAGTTTTGTGCCTTCTAAACCCTTGAAAGGTCGCAGAGGCCTCAGATTGCATACTCCTCTGTGTTTGAATTTTCAGTCTACAGGCAATAGTTTAGATATGGCAAATCCTAGCCACCATCACCGTATGAGTACCCTACCTCTTCTAGACTGTTCTGCCTTTGATTTCCGCAAATACTCCCCTTTCTGGCCTGATCTTTAACAAAGGGAGCATGTACGTGCACCAGAAAACAATGGTGGTGTATTAACAGATAGTAGAAAATGAAAATTTCAATTTATGACAGGCTTGGAAAGCAAGGCTCCTGGAGCGAGCAATGCTGGAAACAATGAGCAATTGCTCAGTATTCTGAATGATCGTCTTGCAATCGTTGAGGTCTAGGCTCACCTTTTGCGAATAGAGGTGGGTGAATGGAAAAAGACAGTAACTCATGTGTCTCTACTGGAGTAGACCGCCAGGAATGAAGTTAGAAAGTTGAAGGATAAGCTGGCAGAGATGGAAACGGACATGGAGAAAAGCGACTTGAGGGATACGGAGCTGAACTGAGGAATCTTATGATGGATAAGCTCGCCAACCATGACTATCAATGAATTCTGGGACTTTTCAATTCTGCATATACTAGTAGTATTTTGGAAAGCTGGTTCTTAGTTTTATTACTTTAGGCTTTAGTTCTTTTTTTTGGATAGTTGGTACTTCGTCTTGTCTAGATTACTCAGTCAGTTCCTTAGCTGGTAAAAATCCTGTTAGCTTGGAAAGCTGTCATTTTGTCTGAAGAATATGTATGTAATTATGTCTAGTTCATAGGGGAATCAGAGTCAGCAAATTGGACATGATGATAGTAGAGATCTGGCTGCCCATTTGTTTTGGGACCGCAGGTAGTCTCTTACACTCTGTATTCGTGTTCACCATCCTTTTTTATATATAAAAAATCTAAACCGTTTATGTTAAAAATAAATAAATAATAATAATAATTATTTAATAATTGTATTAAATACAATTATTATTTTATAAAAAGGGAAAAGAAGACCAATTATTGTCGAAGGAAGGAAGACAAAAATAAAAGAAGATATTAAAAAGAACATAAATCAAGTCTTAGAAGATATTAAAGAAATTATGGAGGACATATATAAATTCAAATTTTGGACTAAGTGTCCTTATTGTGAAATGGAATTCCAATATCCGACAGCCTTTAAAAATTACAATCGATCCTGTCCAATTTTGGGTTGTGTGTATCAATAGTAGTGGAAACTACAATGACTTACATTTAATGATGTACTCTCAAAATTTCCAAGCTTACCTTCACTAGTCTTATTCATGTTCAATAAGAATAACAATAATCTATGCATATTTCAAGTTTACTAATGAAGTAGGACAACTAATAGATAGACGACAATGTATGGAAACAATTTATATTAGAAGATCAATAAATATAACTTTGAATATCAAGTTGAACCTAAAACTAAGGCAATTTCATTGTTGATGTGTAGATTTGATGTGTCTAAAAAATACACACATCAAATAATACACATGCAATTTAAAACATGTATGAAATGTGGACACATATAATTATGTAAACTATTATTCCTTTCTAATATAAATTCATCACAAATATATTAAACATGCTCAATACATAAAATTAATTTATGTGCATTCTTAAACTGTATACCATGTTTATAATTAAGTTGTCTTAATCCCCAAATATACCATTTAGATATTTATCCATGACCTAAATATATGGTTCAAGGATAAGCCCTTAATTTTCAATTGTGAACTAATTCTTTTCTAACTGTGAAAAATGAGTTTATTTTTGAACTTCTAGAGCACCTCAAAGTTATAAATAAATTCCAATTTGAGATCATATTAAATAAATTCAACAAGAATATGGAGTTAAGTGATCGGTTTATAAAGAGTAATGGGTTTAAATTTAAGTTCTAATAAGTTTTATCTCTTTTGTTTCTTTGTAGACTTTAGGTTTTATCCCTCCGAGTTGAGAGTTGTTGCGATAAGGTTATACAAGAATGTCATTGGCAAGTTTAAGAACACAGAGGGTTGGTCGAAATATATTAATTGTAATATTGAAGTTAAGAAAGGTTTCCCCCTCTCCCATACCCTTTCATCATATACATTGATAAGCTAGAAGGTTGTTTAAAAGAAGAAGGTTGCATTGGAACGACATTAGGAAAAATAGTCACCATCCTGATTTTCTATGCATAGTGCTTGATCCTTCTGATTCTTTGAATGATAAGTGCCTTATATTTTCTAAATCATTCACATAATCGTTTTTCCGCAATATAGAGGAGACTACATCGTCATGACATGTATCATTAAGCTAATAAATTATTGATGATAAGGATATATAGGAGGATTACTCAAATTCTACAACTTATCGTTGAACAAAACATCCTTGGTTAATCTTAGTGTAGGTTTGAATTCATTGAATTTCCCATAAAATAAAAGTCTTTATAGAATTGAGTTTGAAGAGTATCCCAACTTCTATTTGTATTTTGGATTCTTCATCTAAGTATCAAGACTTTGGAATGAGTCCCAGACCATGAATAAACTTGTGAACCCATAGGTTAGGTTTTATTCCTTCCTTTATAACAAGAGTAGATCACTCTCACATTTGGAAGAGGTAGAAGGGTTGATAGTTGTGTGAATATTATGTTGGAAAAAATATATCTAGTGTTATGTGAAAGTCATGATAATATATAGGATTATGCTAATATTATACACCATGGGAAGTGATACTGTAGACATGGTAGTGATATCAATATGCGTGTGTCTCCATAAGAAATAACATTTACATAGGATCTTATAATCCAAAATAAGTTGTACTATTATAAAGTCACACCTTGCTAGATTTGTTGATGTATCTTGGTTGATAAAATCACAATAGAGTCACACCTTGCTAGATTTGTTGATGTATCTTGGTTGATAAAATCACAATAGAGTTACACCTTGCTAGATTTGTTGATGTATCTTGGTTGATAAAATCACAAATGTCCATGATCCTCATTGATATGACTAGAAAATAATCTCACTAGGGATCATAGTAGTATAAGGACCTATCTTAGCTTGAAAGAAAGAGTAGCTAAGAGAGATATTTAAATAATGGAATGAGTGATAGAGATATTGGAGATAAGGGGGCGGTCTCATATTGGTTGATCTCTATGGTGTTATGGTGACATGTAATAGTTTGCATGATGCGATAATTGTTCACATGAGTTTGTCATACAACATTATAGAAGTTAAATGCAATTGGAATTTAAAAATGGGTTTCATCTTAGTACTCAATGTTCAATTCTTATGTGGATTTTTTCCAATCACTTGCAATTAATTATTGATTTTTTTAATTTATGGTTTGATGCATTTCCTTAAGGCAATTTAGTGAGGATAGATACAATTAAATCAAGGTATCAACAACATGATTATGAATTGTTGAGTACAATGAATATTCACCTTTGGAATAGAATTTGTTAAAATTATGCTATTATTAGATTTTGTTCAATATCATGTTAATTTATTGATGTTTGTTGATCTATGAATTTCATGTTGATGTTAGATAACATTTTTTTTAAAAAAAGGAGAGGTTTGGAATTTTTTTTCAAGATATTTACTTAAAAAAATATATCCCATACTTAATTTTTGATGTAGATGAGGTCAAGGATGACGAGGACATCATCAATTCAAGGAGGGGAGAATGTCATAGACCAATTTTCTTTGTGATAAATAAATAAATGAAAAAGAAAATAGTTTTGAAAGTAAAAAGAATAAAAATGAAAAATATGTAAAAGATTTAAAGAAAAATTAGTTTTCTTATATTTGTTACCAAATAATGAGTTATGATGTAAATGTGAAAAGTCATTACTTTTCGGTATTGGATCTTATACACTATATAAAGATGATTTGTTAGATTCAAGGGGAATTGGAGGAATTGACACGAGGAAGAGAGCGGGGTTAAGGGATAGGCCATGTATGTGAGCAATTTTCCATGCATGGGAACATGTGGGGTTTTACCACATACATGAGGTCAGGGTGAACTCAAGACCTGACTTGTCATGGTGAGGAGCCACAATATTTGTCTCTCTGTCCAAGTGTGCTCGTGTTCCCTACAAGAGCCCAACCATCTCTTATGTAAAAGATAAGTTTCATATCTATAAATGCACATTGTTATGCATATATGTTATATATCTAAGTAAATGCCGTGAAATAAAAGACAAATTAAATCTTCATAAAATATTTATCTTATGGCATTGAAATTATAATTAATTGCTTCTACATTTCTTGATTATATATATATTAAAGGAAATAAAGTATTGTTAAAATAATAAAAACACTTCTTACGCCAATTTATAGAAAGGAAACTAAATCAGAAAATTAGCTTCTAACAGCTTCAATGCACTTAATTGCATAAAAAGAGGAATCCTAGCTTTTAATTGCATAAAAAGGGGAATTGGAGTCCTTAATTCCACAAAAAGAGGAAGGATTTAATTCCACAAAAATAGGAAGGAGTTAATTCCACAAAAATAGGAAGTAGGGTGAATGATTCAACAAAATAGGGATGAGGGAATATACTTCCATAAAAATAGGGATGATGGTGCATTGCTTCCACAAATAGGGAAATTGGGTGCATGATTCCATAAAACTAGGGATGAGGGTGCATACTTCCACAAAGATAGGGATGAGGGAGCATTGCTTCCACAAAATAAGGAAACAGGTTAATTCTTCCATAAATAAAGGAATATAGGCCCCTAAGTCCACAAAAAGAGGAATGAAAGTGCTCCATAGAAGACTTTGAGTTAAAGGAGACTCTTAGTAAGTTTTCTCATGAAATTCACTAAGATAGGTTGTTTGCATGAGATACATTGGTAAAGCATGCTTGACATGCACCTCGATCTCATCACCATATTGAACCTATAGGTAAGATGCATTGGATGCTCACAAGAATGTTGGATAGACAGATTGACAACAGCTTGATAGGATATCTGGAGTGAAGGTATTTTTATGTTGAAGATATTTATTTAGAGTAGAACCCTCTTAGTTTTCAAGTTTGTAGCTTTCGATTGGAAATATATAAGTACTTAGGTGAATCCAAGTAACCTCCAATAGGCTAATTCATTGAGATATGTCCTCTGATCAAATTGATGGTTGGATTGAGTTAATTGCTATGATGGAGTCTCAAAATTTGGTGAAGGAAGTAATATAGGCGTGACCATGCAGGTAAGTGTTGTATATTCTTCTATTAGTATAAATATACCTCATTTCCCCGCTACCAAATCTAGTGACATTGATATATTATTTGAATGTGTTTAGTTGGAAGTTCTATAATTTGGATAGTAGAATAGGATTGTTAATGCATGTTGTTTAATTGCTTTAATTTTTATAAATGAATAAGAGAAAGGTTTCTTGGTTGTCTTTGTGTACATAATGGTGTGTGAAGCTTGTAATTGGATCGAGATAAAATGAACTAGATTGACAAAGCTAAGGACAACCTTTGTCAATCAAGTACCTTACTATTACTCATATCTTTCTTTATGTTGCATGTGTGTTAGATCTTAGGAAAATTTAGGATTATGAATTTATCTCTTCTTTTAGTGAGCCTAACCCACTCACCGGGGAAAACACCTAGCTGGAATAAACCAAATTCGGTTAATAGTGAAGAGAAACCATCTTTGATAATATTATAATAATAAATGAATACAAAATGAGAATTGGATGATTACAATGATGGAGTATCCTAGGTTATATAGGATTCATAGTGACTCTTCATAAGGTCACATGCATTTTAGTTATTATTAATTAATTATTAAAGACTATTAAATTGTTGGTATTTATTTTATTATTTTATTTTTATAAAATTGCCATTCCCTTGAAGGGAAGATTTTCCCTCAAAGCTGATTCTATTGCTGTCGTCTTTTGTTCTTGATTTGTGTTGATGCTTGATTTGAGCTAAACGATCTGGACTGATCTCTCTACCTTGATGAGGGCCTGGGTCCTTCTTATGTTGCGACTCTTTCTGCTTGGGTGGAAAACTTCTCGGTCCATACAATCGGTACTTACTTCCATTCCATTTAAATCCCATGTACTTTTTTTGTAGATTGATAGTGTAAGTCCCTAGCGATGCTAACTAGTCGGCACCTAATACCATGTCTACTTCTTTGAGTGGTAAAGCAATACAAATGAGTTGTAGGTGTAAGTTTTTTATGTGCAATGACACCTTATGACATTTTCCCACTTCTTCTACATGTTGATTAGCGATGGTTGAGGCATTAAGCCCTTTTGAAGGGAACATAAAAAGATTAAGTTCCTTTTCCTTGTTGATATCAATCAAATTATGGGTACTACCATAATCGACCAAAATTGAGATATATTTATTCTTAATTGTCCTATTAAGTTGTAATCCCTTTGGCCCTGACTTGCTTGATTCCGTTACTTAGAATAGGAGTTGTTCATATTTAAGGATGTCATGACCTCTTAACTGATGTGGGATATATTTCCTTACAAGTGATTGGATTTCCTTTTGTTGGGTGTAATCCATCTTATTTGTCTTGAGTCCTTCTTCTTTACAAGCTTGTTGAATACATGTAATGGTCACAACTGATACTTCGGATGAGCTTGTGTCTGTTTCCGAGACGGATCTGTCTTCCTCTCTTGATACCTGTACTTCTTTTCCATTTATGATTTTGCAGTGTACTGTGTGATTGGTTTTGCATCTATGGCCTGGGATACAATCTTCTTCGCATCAACGAGAAGTATTCTTCTTCTTCTTTTTGTCACTGTCGGAGCGACTAGTTGATGTTTTTGAACTCTTTTCAACTCGATAGCCATATGAATGATATTTGTTGCAATGATGACCGGATGACCATATATCTTCACAATTCCTACATTGTATCTCTTGTTGTCGCAGATATCCCTTGTCAGGGCTCCCTTGTCTTGACTTTTTAATTTTTTCCTCAATAATTTTTTCCTTGCGCCTGGCCTTATCCAGATTGGATACGTTATGTAATTCGAACTCTTCTCTTATATATGGTTTAATAATAGAGACATATTTCTGGATTCACTGACCGTTTGTTAATTCTGACACTCACGTCGCTAATGCTTCCCATTCGTAGGTGTATTCTTCCACGTCGCCTTCTTGTTGTAATCTAGTAATTTTAGCGAAAAATTCCCTCTCTGTCACATCTTCTAATCTTTTAAAAAAATCATTTTTGAATGTGTCCCAACTGCAGGCGCACACATTTGTCATTTTATTCCACCACATGTACCAATTGTATGCCCTACCTTCGAATTACATGAAGGTGTATTTAACATTTTCATCATCTGATAAATTTTTGTGAATGTAGAAGAATTCTTCTGCTTTGTTGATCCATGCCACACTCTGTTTTGTTTATCCATCGAACTTGGGTAAATCCAATTTGGGTATCCCCCCATCGACTCCATTGTAGCCCAATATGATTACCGATGATTTTGATCTTTATGGTCTTATGGGATTTCCACTTTGAGAGGATTTGATTGATGATTATTGGAATCAACTGAATCATGACATGAGTGGTCTCCCTTTGGTGACTCAACATTTTTAGAATCATCTCTATCCTTGAAGAACTGCTTGATTCTTTCTAGCCCTTCATCGAAAAATGTTTTCATTTCATCTCGTACCTTTCTCATTTCCCGGATTCGCCTCTTAACCCTCCCAACCAGACTTGGTTGCTTCAGTGGTATTAGAGCCAGATCGACTCCTCATACCCCTGTGTGTTCCCTCACATACACAATCCACTCCATTTATCACACATTCTCCCTACTCCCTCTCCTCCTCTCCACGCAATGCAACCTACCAGCCCAAATATCCATACCCTACACTACCTTCTCCCCTAACTCCTTCCACGACCTCACAACTACCACACATCCTACTCGTCGCCACTCCCTCATCTCCCACTTACACCTGTTCGCTACACCGCTCCACTCCCCCATATTCCACCACCGCCATCCCCTTCTCGTGGTTGTTCACTACTCCATCACTCCCCCATATTCCATTAACTTCGTCTTTACTCCCTTCCACCCACGCTCTTCACTAGTGCCCAGCTTCCTCCTCCCTTTGGTGCTCATATCCCTCGTGCACTCACCCTCCTCTCATCCATATATCCACACCTCCGTTCCCCCCACTCCGTTACACTCCCTCCATTCCACGCCTGCACCTTCCCAATCGTTTCAAAACATTCCCCCACACCCTTTGCTACTGCTCCATGCCATACTTCCACATCCACTCTTAATCCTCCTGTCCACACATTTCTCTACCACTCCCCTCCCTCATTTCTACTCCCTCACCTTGCTCACACTGTCCCTCCACACCAGATATAACCTTCCACTCCCCCATGTTTCTTGATCTCTCCTCACCTACGTGCATCCCCCTCTCATCCCTTTACCATTGCTGTGCAACCCTTCAACTCCAATCCCTTACTCCCATCATCCACTCTTCGACGCTGCATTGCTTGCTGCCATACCTACGCTTCCACCTGCGATTCCCCTCCACTTTGCTCCTTGTGCCCTGTTCACTCCCTCCTCTCACTCCATCAATGCTCTCCACTAGCGCCACATCAACCCTAACCAAAAAAAATTTAATTACAAAAAATATTATTATATAATATTTTAATTTTATTATTCAACCCTATAATAAAAATATTTAAATATAATAATATTGTTATTTTTAAAAATTATTATTATAATTATATATTTTTATTTTTATCACCTCCACATGAGCCCGAATAGTGTCCATATATTCACCTCCTCATACTAAGTCAAGAACCATGTCAGAAATGAAGGAACGACTGGAAAAATTAGAAAAAGACCAAATTCGAGATTTGAAAATCCTTGAAGGTTTAAACTCCAGAATTGAAAAACTTGACATAGAGTTACGAGAAGGAAAAGAAGAGCTATAGCGAAATGTTCAATATGAATTTGCTGGATAAGTCTCATGGGAAATGAGGAAGGTACGAAATGAAATGAAAACATACTTCAATGAAGGGCTAGAAACAATCAAGTAATTTTTCCAGGATAGAGATGATTCTAAAAATGTCGAGTCTCCAAAGGGAGACCACTCATGTTGTGATTCAACTGATACCGATAATAATTTATCAATAATATTATTCTTTTATTCACAATTATGGAAAGCGGATTTGCTTCTTAACCCTCCCAACCGGACTCGGTTGCTTCACTAGCTCTCTATCTTTATGGCACTTTCTTGTACAACAGAATTGGTGACTCAATTGGGGAAAGTTCTTATACAGATTTGTAGATTGGTAGATTGGGATGTTCTAATATTTTAATCCACTTTAAAAAGATTTGATTTCAATTGGGATATCATTAGGATCAATTAGTGAAAATTTGGACTGTTCTACCCTATTTTTTAGTAAATTTTCTCTCTTTTTGAGAGTGAAACCTTGCAAATTTTTGACCTTTCTTATGCTGATTAGATATTTTGATTTTGACCTTTCTTAAGTAGTTGGAAAACATTGAAATTAGATATTTTTATTTGGCCTCTTGCATGTGTGCATTTGTCTATAAAAGAATTAGATTTTATGTTATTTCATTGAAAGAAAAGATTGCATGGTATCCTGCATGTTGGTATGCTTTCTTGTTTGGGATCTTTGTTGTTTTGTTCTGAAAGAAAAACAAAAAGTCATTACCTTTTTGCATTGTGTGGATTCTATTTATAAGCCAATAGATCTCATTAGATTTCATAATAGTTTTTCACAGATGTGTTTTCATTAGAAGGAACAATTTCTTGCTTTCTCATAGCTGATAGTTTTCATTGAACAAAAAGGAAAAAAATGCATCTTGCATCTTTTGGTGTCATTTTCTTTACCATTTTTTTGAGTCAGAATACCACAAAAAGTTTCACCCCATACAGGTGAGTAAGAAACAATCCTTAAAAGCAACGATTACAGATAAAATTGATTATATTTTGGTCTAGCTAATAAGGCCTTGGTGTAAGGTTGGAGAGTAAATTCTCCATAGCCACAAAACAAAAGTAGGAACTGATTAAAGAGAGTAAAATTCATTAATAGAAAAGAGTGCTTGCAAAAAAAGCACGTCTAACATATGTGTCAAACACTAAGGTCAATATATGTAAGTAAAGTTGATATCACCCCTTCACTTATTTAGTGGGATTATCATGTGTACATGGGTTTTGGATTGAAGTGGAAAGTCCTTGGGTTGACATCAATTTTCTTTAAAGTTATACCTTGTCCATATGCATAATATTGACCCATGATTGTTCTCCCTAGCCGTCGATTTTGAAGTGGTAACCTTAGTGGATTTTTCTAGGACATCACATGGGTGACTACAAGTGGGAAGTGATTGTGGTACCTGAGACAAACATTGAACATTTGCTTCATCTCCTTTGGAGGGTATCCTCCTTGGAATGTACACTTGCACTTCTGGTGATTTTTGCATGAGGGTTATTATAACTATATCTTTCATACCTTCGTTGATTCATTACTGGGACTTAACAATACCAGAACCCATCTTTGGAAGGCCCTCTTTTTTTGGCTCTTTACAAATCAGATAAGGACCTTAACCATCCTATTTGATTTTTTGAAGAGTAGTATTGCTTGTTGTCTCCTACATTTTTTAGATTCGATTGCTTTATGGTGGTGTGTGTTTAGTTGTCCCTAGGTGATTGCGTGAATTGTTTTATCATTTCTTGTATAAACTAGTAGTTACAGTGGGTGGCCAATCACTCCACCATTCTAGGAGACATAGAGGGGACTCTCCTAAGTTTCTAGATTCCGCTCTTGTTCGAAGGCGATTGAATTCTTTTGAAAATTTTCAACCTAATCTAGAAAACACAACACACACAATTATTAAGAACATAGTTGAAAAAACTATTGATAATTTGGGATCAAATTCAGTCCCGTCACAGGATTCTGACGCACTATAAATCTAAACCATTGAGGATCATACTATGGTTAATTTTGATCTTCATTTAAGAACCACTTAAACTATCGTTTTGTGTCCAATCTGTGAAACACCACTCCTAGAGTCATTGTCCTGCTTACGCACTTGGCATCACCATATGTCAGGACCAAGTGCCACACCTAATTCCGTGGGGAGGGGGGCTATAACCCCACCATTCCTTATGTGAATACAAGGTCTAACAATGATCCCTTCATACCATCAGTTAGTGGATCCCCTTTGTCT
Organism: Larix kaempferi; assembly: GCA_027924585.1. Lineage (NCBI taxonomy): Eukaryota > Viridiplantae > Streptophyta > Pinopsida > Pinales > Pinaceae > Larix > Larix kaempferi. Next base: position 1,793,153 of record BSBM01000976.1, on the reverse strand, counting down.
CTAATATGATCATAAACAATGAGCATCCATCCTTATGGAATTCCCTAGGTTAGCTCATAGATTCCAACTCAAGGAATCCCATCTTTTCTGACTACTCCCCCAAGCACTTCGGTGCTCAGTGACAATATTTTCTAGTTCAAAATTTGGGAATCGTATAGGTGACTCAACCACTACAAATATGGGTTTTTCCTATGGATGGAATCCACTGTCACAAATTGCACCCATCTTATACTAGTTACATTCTAGGAAGTACCAATCCTCCTTGGAATAATACTACGTCATGGGGGGGCATTGCACCAGGTGGCTACACTCCACTTTGGGGAAACAGTGCAACTTGGGGTAGATACTCTCCAGGAATCAACAACCCTCGGTAAAACAATGCTTCCAAGTCTAGTAAGTTTAGGGGAGCACCGAAGTCCCTCTAGGAGGTAATCGATTTCCTCCTTGAGGAAGCCAGGCCTCCCGGTACAATCAATTTATGAGATACAATATTACTCCTTAGGGAATTAATAACTCTAGGACTAATCCATTTTCAAGCAATCAAGGTCCTCGACGGGGAAATAATATTTATTGGTGTATTAATTCCTCCAGATCAAACCAATTTCAAGGGGGTGTTGGAAAGCCAACAACCTTCTCTTTTCTTTGTTTTTTATGCAATAAAAGATGATGTTGGAGGATAAACGGTTGACTAAAATGTAACTCATAGTCAATTATATTCACAAAGACTATTTATAGGAGTATCTTCATAATCTTTGATTCTGAAGGTACTCCCATTTGGGAGAAATCTCTATAAAAGGGTTAAGGCTCAGGCAAGACGTGTCACATAAATCATGTTAGTCTCTGATAGAATTTCATAATGATCATTTGATTTTACAACTGCTACATTATATGACTTGTTGTGGCTATGACTCTCATAATTTCTTCTTGATCAATTACAAGTCATATTAATGTAAGTTGAAGACATGTTAATTTCTTAGCAGTCTTATTTCATATTTTGGGTATTCTAATTATAATGTTAGTAATATATCGACATAAGTTAATTAGATAATTTAGTTTGCCTATGTATCACTAAAAGAAATACTATAGTAATACCCTCATGATACATTATGTTTGATCATATAAATTATTTTGATAATCGCATTGGGATCCTAAACTCATGTTCCTAAGATTGTTTTTATTTCATAAGGCTTGAAAATTTATTATAATAGTTGATCATTCAGATTGATCATATTTCAAATGGTTATTTTAACTTTGTAATAACTATGAATGTCCTCAAACATGTTAACTCAGCCTAAGAATTATATATCTCCACTCATTAATGCGACTGATCTTCTTAATATGATTTCCTATCTGTCCAAATTTTAACACCATCTCTATCGTATTAATCAGTCTGTATGATGAACAACTCACCCTTACACTTGGAACGAATCTAATTAATATTATCATGATCAACTCACTTATTATTGTAGGCAAATTATTTGTTTGGGAACCTTGGGTACTCATATAATGAAACCCTCCCTTTGGCATATGTTATAAACTTTTAGTTCCTTACCGCAATCCTTAGCAATGGTATAATTATTAAGCCGAATGGATGTATTGGAGTTGGTTCATGATTTGACATCTGCATCGATCATACTGCAAGATGGATATCAACAAATCAATCGAGTACCATTAGCCCTTATTCGCATCACTTCGCCTGGACGTTCCTCGCACATATGTAATAATTTTCCGTCTAGGGTTTTGAAGGATTTGTGTGATCTGACTATCATGAAGAAATTAGGTGAATTTAGCTTCGCAGAATTCAAATCCGTATGTATACCCCTCCATCTTCACCACTAATTTTGTGCATGCTACTTTCAAGAAACCCCACAGTAGGGAGATGGATCCACTTAGTCGCATAGAGGTTTCAGGTAATGAATTGTTGTAGGCTGACGAGGAGGTCACTAAGTAATTTGAAAGGATAGGATGGGTGCCACTCTTTAATCTTTTCGGTGGGCATAAAACAGAGGTCACCAGGAAGTTTTCTTTATCATTTAAAGATGGTGCAACTCAGGTCGACAATTTGCATTTTCCCCTCACAGAAGACTTCATTGCAGAAGCTACATGCCTACCTCAAACTGGTAAGCATTGGTTCAAAGGAGGTAAGATGAGTAAGAAAAAGTGTAAACCTTTCCTACTATCAATTCCCGGTGACCTCGAAACTAAGTACGGTTTTCCTGTGAGGTTTCTCAAGCCACAATGGAGGCCCTTACTTACCATTATACTCAAGTACATTACCTTAGATGGGTGATTTTATCTGGTTCATTTATACCACTTGTGATTACTGATGGTTTTTGAAGGTTTCCCTATAAATTTACCGTTCTTCTTTGTAAGTAGCCTCAAGAGGATGGCCTCTACTGTACAAAATACCACTGGAAATTTAGATAGAATCCTTTTTCATCATGACCTTCTCAATATTTTGATTCAATATCGTTTAAGCTTAGAGGGAAAAATTTGGGAAGAGTTTTTGATAGAAAATAACTTTGGGGAAACTCAATTTTGGCCGAACCCTCTCCTGAAAACATGCCTGAAGAGGAGGAGATCTCATCCCACCAAAACTAACTCAGAATCTGCTCCTGCTTCGATACATAATGAGACAGGTTCTGTAAACCCTAATCGGGAATGTGAAGAAGGTCCTGAGCTAAAGAAAGACGAGACTCCCTTGGTATCAGAAACTCCAATAGATACATCCCCTTCAGGTATACATTGTAAAAGGTCTTATAAAAAGGGGAGAGGTTTTGCGGATCCGAAAGAAAACCCTGAGTGTTATCCTAGATCTATACACAGGAGAAAATATCCAAACCCCATTCCCAATGTAACTAATTCAGGAGTTCGACGTGTTACTAGGAGTATGGCTACTACCTCTGTTCCTCGAATGTTTGAACATTTCAGTGAACCTCCTATATTTGAGATTAGCGAGTCAAATGATCAACGCTCTGTTTACCAGTCACATCATGATGTTTTTGATCAAGAGAAAAGCATTGAATTCTTCAATTCAACCTCGTCTCCTGAATCTATCTCCGGGGAACATTCTTCATTACCTACTCATCCTGAAGAGGAAATGGAAAAAAACTATCCCCGATTACTGATCAACCTTCTGAAAATATTAGGGAAACTATGAAGAAATATATCAGGTGGTGTTTTGAACAAAGAATCACTCATGTAGAAGACAAGCTTAAAAGAGCCGAATTTGGAAATGTTATGCTAAAAGAGGAAGCCCAAAAATTAAGAAATGAATTGCTGTCGTGGGTCGATCGTTGGCATAATATGAAATTAAAGAAAGACAAATACAAAGCTGTTAAGAGAACACTTATTGCCATCAACAAGAGGTTAATCAAGCAAGAAGGTTTCCATAAGTCTAAGATCCTCTGTTTGAAAACCAAATTCGTAGAAGCTAGGAAAGCTTCTAGTATCCAAGTGTCTTTTGACCTCACGCGTACCTCCTAATCGACAATCAATGTAACTAATTTTGATCGAATTTTTTATTACAGGTGGTGTTTCTAGATTGATAATTTTTTTATCTTATTCTACGTGAAGGTCGTTCTCCTTGATGAAGAAGCGGATGGTTAATCATTACGTCTCCCAGTGTCCCATGCTGTTATCAATGGCATTGCTTTGATGGATATAATTCAAGTTGATCGGTTACGCATAATCAATTTTGTTCTGCTCCATGATATATGTGGAGCCACCTGAAAGCCCCAGTATTACGCATCTTCTTTCAAGCGAGATAATCTCATCATTTTATAATGAATTTTGTTTTAAACAATGATTCGATCAATGGGTTCTCTGACAACTGTCTGTTATGTTTTGAATAGTGGTATTATTTGGGATAATTAAACTAGATTCCTGGGATGTCATTAAGTCGACTGTTCTGAATTTGATTATAAAAAGACAGTATTAGGGTCAGGAGAGGGGTTTTTTTTTTTTCCGAGTAGGTGAAGAAGACAACTTGTCGAGGAGTCAAGACTATTGAATGCTAAGTGAAGTTTCAGTTCTGAGATTTTATCTCTGTCTGACTGTCATGCATTGTTCAGGAAACTGGTATCATTTTGAATGATGTTTTCAAGAAACATATATATGATATAACTCCTTTATAGTTTCTTCTATCTTTATATTTTGCATTTATACTTTGATATAAAGCGTGAATGATTTTTATAGTACTCGAACTCAATCGATCTTAGTATTTGATTTATCATATTATATTAATCATGTTTAATAACTTTTGTTATTTAAATTTGATTTATAATATTGTATTATACTGATTTACTTATTTAAATACCTGTGTTTTTCATAGATGTTTTCTGAAGTAATCAGTTATTTTTGATCTCAGATATTGGATTGTTAACAGTTAATCTGTTCTATGACATTTGCATGTTATTGGATAGTAAGTAATTTATATTTGTTGTTCTTTAGATGTGTAAATGTAATATTTTAAAATAAAGGTTTTGATTTAGTTTTGATGATTCTTCTCGAGTTATTTCATACCTTAAGTTATTTATATTTCAATAGAACAATTAAACATAGTTATTAAATCGCTCTTGGCCAAGATAGATATAATTAGATTAGCTTATATTTTAATTTATATTTTTTAGCAGTTGTTAGTTTGAATATAATTAAAGTCTTGTTAGACCAGTCCCATAATACAAAACACAAAAAATTCTGAGACTCTCTTCTGAGAGCATCAACCATAAGGTAGCAGGACCTTGAACCTGCGAGAGTTAGCTAATCCAAACATACCATGGGATGTGTTAAGCACCTTGTATGGGCTATCTCTCTATAGTTTTCCTATGACATAAATTCCGGCCAACAGGGGGGCATTGAGGCTCTTGGAGAAACCAATCTCCACCTATCATCAATTGAATTCCTTATGCCCAATTGATTCATATTTTTTGGTGACATTGAACTTATCGAACTTGTCCAAATTGACCAATGACGTTTTCCAAAATCAACCAGGATGGCCCTGTGAAAATCCCCACAGCAGATCTAAGAGATGATGTATACCTCACAAGAAAGTAATTGATTAAGCAAGAAAATAGAAGAAGAGTGGTCAATGCAGTATAATGAGCAACATAATAATAATACAGTAGAACTCGGATAGAAGCAAAAATACTTCACACACACTCATTAATTAATCACATTGTGGACAAATAAATAGTACAATGCATGAGGATTCGAATGCCTAAGGTGGCAATTAGAATTAGCCTTCATGGAGTGATCAAAGGATCACTGGAGTGTCATCGGAGCACAACTAGTAGTCTATGTCATCATCACTAGAGTCATCAATGCTCAAGTAATTGTCAACCATCAGTCAAACTAAGTCTAACTGAGTGTGGTAGGTGTAATTGAGTGTAACTGAATGAAGGAGGCTCAGTGGAGGTCGCATGAGGAGCTAACTGGAGTCAGAATGGGAAGTCTAGTCTCATTGGAGATCCATCGGAGTGATACAATCAGTTGAGAGTCAGTCTAGCCTTAAATCAAGGAAAGAACTGATGATAACTCAATTAACTGAAGTGCAACTGAGTGGTAGGTGAGAGAGGGCGAATGAGATGCATGCAATTGCATGAAGGGGCGCACTAAGCACTAGGAGAGATAAAACTGATCTGAGAGAAGCTCCCGAGGGCTGGCTAATTGAGGGCTAGGTGCTGGACTGATGACTGGGATGCATGCAAACCCTAAATAATGCATGCAAACCCTAAAAGTGCATGTATGAATGAAATGCAAATAATGAAAATGCTGCTAGGACTAGGATGGAGTATAGGAATATCCTAACACCCCCCCTTAATGCATCCTGAGCCCTGGTAACTAAGACCAAAGGTCACCCAATACAATGAATAATAACAGTAAAAAAATCGAGGAAATGGGGAAAACCTCATGGGAAAAATACCGCCCCTCAAAATAGACTGTAAGGCACACACAAAAATAAATGCTCCAAACTCAAGCGAGTGTGATGCTTGGTCATATGTTTGGAGGTATCTTCTTCTTGGGAAGAAGTGGATCATGCTCAGAAAGCATGTGCTTGTACTTTCTTTTCAGATCGAATGTGATGAGAACAAATCCAAAAGTATGAGGATGATCCTTGAACCTGTGATTTGAATTAGCTGAGGTAGGATCAAATCTATGAATGTGCAGATAGTCTTTTGTCTTCTCCTTCGAATCATCATGGGTGAGATCATGCCAAAAAGAACCATCATATGATTGCTTGAAATCCAAATCAGATTTAAGACTTGAAGAATAGTTTCTTGAGATCTCCTTTGAACCAGCAGGGGTGAGATCAAAACTATCATATGAATGAGAAATTATCCCAAGTAGTAATTGCTTAGAATACAAATTAGATCCAAGACTTGAATCATGGTTTCTTGAGATCTCCTTTGAACCATAAGAGGTGAGATCAAAACCAGTAAATGCATGAGAAATTATCCCAAGCGAATGGCCATGGTTTCTTGAGATCTCCTTTGAACCAGCAGGGGTGAGATCAAAACCATGATATGCATGAGAAATTATCCCAAGCAAATGGCAATAGCCATAATCTTCAATAACCTTCTGAAAGCATGAAATAATGACCATATAGTAGTAAATAAGAGGTGATTGCTTGAGGAGAGCGAATGCATTACCTCCAATAGATGATTTTACCTCCGAAATATTCATGTGATCATGATGCAAACCAACAAACTCTAATGCAAGAGAGGATTTAGGACCTTCTGCAATATCTAGAGTGTGAGCTGGCACAGAAAGAGACGAAATTTGGAGCATGAGTGTAGAATCTGCAAGTTCTTCTTCTTTGTGAACAACTTCAATATGAGATGTGTTTGATACTGGTTCATGATCAATGATATCATATAGGAGGGCAAACACATCACTTTGCTTGTTCTCAAAAGGGTTTGGACCAATTCCTTCATTATGTCTGCCGAATCTTTCATCCAAATGGGCCCATAGCTCTTTTGGAGTTTCAACAACATCAAGGTATTGGTATATCATGTGTTCAGGCAAAGAAAGCATCATTGCTCCAAAGGCTCCGTCACCTTTATTGTTGATGTATATGTAACTTCGGAATGTATTTCATATATATATTTATTGTACTCCTATAGAGATGTATTATTCCTCTATATGGAAGTGTTTGTATTCCTATAGAGATGTTATTATTCTTCTATACAGAAGTGTTGTCATTTATATTGTAAGTGTTGTAACTTATACTTGATGGGTTATTAGACCACCTTGTTGGGGTTGGCCCTGTATAAGTCATGTGGGTCGAAGGGTTATTAGACCACCCTATTGGGGGTCGTCCCAATCAGCATTATGTTATGTGGTTAAGTTAAGGCCGACCTAGTAAAGGTTATTAGGCAAGTCAAGTCAAGTATAAATAGAGTGTGGGAGGCACTCTATTTGATCATTCTATTCTCACACACACTCTTTGGAGAGTGGCGCGCTTGTGGAGGAGGAGAAGCTGCTACTAGGAGATGTCTATCTCTTATGCTTGGGTTGTATCATTTCTCTATCTATCTCTGAGGAAGTTATTGGGGTTTTTCACCTTTATGGTTTTCCCCAAGTAAACTCTGTGTCTCTTGTGTGCTTGCATTATTGTGTCCATGATTGATATGCTGTAGATATGCTGTACATGTTGTTCTCTCAGTTAAGATCCTAGGTCAGATTGAAGTAAATTTTGAAAAACTAACATGGTATTAGAGCTAGCCTGAAAGAAGGCATGGTATGGCATGTATGACACTTGTTGCACTTACGATGCTAGGGCTTGATATAGAAAAAACCAGTCATCGTAGAAATTTCGCTATAAATCCATTTTGGAGAAGTTTTCGGATCTGAAAATTTTTATAGGTTGAAGATCAAATCCCCATGTACCTTGTGTCCAAAGGACAACTTCTAATTTGTTGTACTTTGTGTTTTATGATCTGTACAATCTAGGGTTTCAGCCTCTTCCATATCTGAGTCATAAACATGTGACCTAGGAAAAAAGGTAATAACATGGGATAGGAAGCTCCAAATGAAATTTCGTAAAAAGTGACAGGTAGTGCACGGACTGTACTTTCTCAGGTAACTTTTTCAGAGGCCTAAACTGAACCAGTGACATGTGTCACGCCATACAAGTTCGCTCTCCTGTTTTACCCCATAAACAGGTCACGTTGTGACACTTGGCATAACTCTCTCTTAGAGAATCCAATTGAGGTCATACCTATGGGGTTGGAAAGATGACAAGTCGGGATACCGTAGGTAGAAGTTTTAGATCCCGTGGATTGGAAAGTTTGGAGTTACACCAGAAACAATTAGGTACATATTTCTGTCAAAACAGAATTATTTTTGAGTACCTTCATTCATGGCTTCGGGAATTTAGGGTTTTGGAGAAAGATGGAATTTTTGTAATCGGAGACCACGGATGAATGCTACTCATCAAAATCGAAATTTAGAGACCAAGATCAGAATTTTTGGTTGGGCAGAAGGCCAGGCTTGATCAGACCGTACTTCAGGACTTTGATCGAAAAAGTGGAAAATTAGGGCTTCTGCAAAAATGGAAATTTTTGAAATATGTGACCACGGTTCTAAGCTCCTCAGAAAAATAGAAGCTTAGAGCTTTGGATAGAAACTTTTGATTGGGTAGAAGGGTGGGATTTATCAAACCCTAGTTCGGGGTCATGTCCAGTGAATTCGAAAGTTTCAAAGGAAAATTTGAGGGGTGAAACTTTGCAATTTTCAAATTCTGAATATACCAAGGCGCGTCTTTCTATCCTTTCAGAAGTTTGAATTTTTCAGGGTTTCTCTGACAAACCCTAATCCAGCTCTAGATCCAGTTCCTGCAAATCAAGTGGAATGGGTTAATCTTAGAAGAGAATGGATTGGTCACCTGCTTAAGTGAAGTAGTTCCTGTTTCAGAGGGAGATGAGGCTAAGGCCTTACATAAGAAGATTACAAGCAATCTCGATAGGTATGACTTATCCACGTATGTTTCAAGATTTGTTCATGATTAAGTTTATGGTATGTTTGTCTTCATATTATTACGGTTAGTACAATCTTGATTAAATTTAGACTTGTCGTATCACCTTAATAAAATTATGAATACATGATAGAAGATATTCATTGATTAGGGTGTTAACGCTTATGATTGTACTAATGCATTATGGTGTTGTATGAGGTTTATGTTGTCCGCTAACATGAAAGGTACACCAAGAAAGACAAATCATGTTCTAGTTCAAGAACACATGATCATGGTGACATGAAGACAAAGATTCATCCATTGTCATGGATAAGATAGAAGATCTATTTACGAGGTATGTATAACTTGGTTCTATAATGGTTAACTTATGAGATATGCAGGTTACTAGCACAAGGCATTGAAGAGAACAAGAAGACATAATGTGGGTATGTTAGACATAACTAGCTAACATACTGATCCAGGTATGTTTTTCTTATATCAAGTTAGAATCCTACCTTGTGATAGGATCTCTTATATAAGTATACATGGCATGATTGATAATGATTATTCATAGGTTTGAATAAAAATGGGTGTATGCATATTATGTTTCTTACCTTAATTGATGATATGACTAACTAGAAGAGTCATGAAAGTATAGGTTTGAGTAATCACGGGTTTAGGCATATTATGTTTCTTACTTTAATTTATGATATGACTAACCATAAGAGTCCTTGAATACCAATGCTTATTATTTCTGTTTGAAATGTTCATGACTATACATGCTTAAGATTATTGTGTTTTGATAGTATTGAGAATATACTAATAAATGTATGATTATGTATGAGATCTCGAGGATATCACAATAATGATACTTGTAAGCATGCATAGTGATCGAGGATGGATATAAGTTTAAGGACAGGTAATCCAGGAAGCAAAGATCAAGAGGGAGCACACTCCAGTAGTTTCTGCAAGGATGTAGATATTCAGAGGGAGTCGACCACTTCTCACAATCCACATCAAAATGGAGTTGCAAAGATTCAGAGGGAGTCCACCCAACAACCAAACAAAGATAAGTATTTGAATTGTCATTTCTTACATATTTGTTTGTTTAAATAATGTTGTTCAATGATGTATATGCTTATGTTCCTAGACTTAGGTTGTGTATTATGCATAATAGAATAATTGCATCAATGAACAATATACTACTAATATGCATGTAATGGGTAAGTGGCCTATGGCACTGTACAACATTCCATTGCTACTTATCTAGAATGAAACCTCTTTGAGGACATGTTGGGAGTAGTGCAAACTCTTAACAATGTTCTGGTAGAGATTGGAAGGCATCTAGAAAGTTACATGATATGGATGAATGTTGTATTGAAGCATTGGCTAAAATAATTGCATGACTGTATGACATATTTCTTTATGTGTAAGAATTTGTTCTGAAAACTATGAGATGTTTCTAATCATGCAATTTAACTTGTTTTGTAGGAAAGATCATATACCTTCACCTACAAAAGAAGGACTACAACATTTGTTCCAGCAACAAAAATATCTATTAAAGATATTGAAGTTCCCAGGATCTGGGATGAAGTAATGGAAGAATGCCATGATCAGTCGATCATGAAGAATGATGTTTGGGATGCAGTCCCAAGACTTAAAGGGAAGTCTGTTGTGACTTCCAAATGGATCTATAATATCAAGCATGCTGCAGATGGTAGCATGGAGAAATACAAAACGAGGTTTTTAGCTCGTGGTTTCTCCCAGAAGGAAGGCTTGAGTATGAAGAGACTTCTACACCTATAGCCATGCACACTTCCATCAGATCAGTACTTGCTCTGGCTGCAGTGATGAAATGGAAGATACACCAGATGGATGTCAAGATAGCTTTCTTGAATGGTGTAGTTGAAGATGAAGTGTATGTGAAGCAGCCACTTGGTTTTGAGACACATGAGGGGAAGTCATATGTGTGTAGATTGAAGAAAGCCTTGTATGGCTTGAAGCAAGCTCCTAGAGCTTGGTATGGTAGGATAGACAGCTTTCTATCCAGTTTGGGCTTTACCAAGAGTAAAGCGGATTCCAACCTTTACTACAAGGTTGAGGAAGGAAATCTAGTGATACTACTTTTGTATGCGGATAACCTGTTTGTTACAGGTGAGGATAGATTGATTGCCGACACACAGTGGAAGCTTGATGCCGAGTTCGAGATGAAGGACTTGGGGATGATGCACTATTTTCTAGGCATGGAGGTGTGGAAGAGTACATATGGAATCTTCCTTGGACAAGGGAAGTGTAATGTCCCCATTCAAATAAGTGCATAGTAAGACAATCCCATCAATCCTACTAGTTTCCTAGGTTGGATGGGCACATGTGGGATGGCAATAAGGAAACTGATAAATGATATTTAGACATTAGAAGGGTTCAAGAATTTAATAAATATGATGAATAAATAAATTCAAGAGAAATTCTAGGTGGCAAGTGGTTTTGGAGACATATGGAGGTGGTGGGACCCACACTAGCTTGATTTTTCAATGACACATGGCATCTCTCTCTTGCCAATTCGAATTCATGGGAAGGTGAACACTCTTGGGTGAGTTGGTAAGTCATAACACATGCCATTGAGCATCTTAGGTCGAAATGGGATGGAATAGTAACCTCCATGGGAGAGGAAGAGTCAAATTGGAGACTAGTGGACACTTGGGCTAGATTCCCTAGTTTTATGACAACAATAATGAAGCATCTATGACATTTATGACAAAATTCAGACCTGAATTCTTACACCTGACCATTATGACATGTCAACCCAAAAAATAGGCTCAAGAAGGCGCTCATGGAGTTGGAGGCATCTAAAGAGACTCAAATTTGAATTTGGGAGAAGATGGAAGGTTGGAACTAGGAGACAAGTGGCAAATGAGGAATATTTTCTAAATGAAAAATTATTGAATCTATTGAGAGGATTTTGACCCCTTGAAGGCTAATGTTGGTTATAAAATGTAGAAATCAAGTATGAGAATGGCTTTTGATGATTTGAGAAAAATTGCATTTGTGAAGAGAGAGCTAGTGGATGACTAGTTTCTTGCCTTAGCCAATTTCGAGGGTGAAAGATTCCCATCCAAGTTGGTGTTTGGAGAGGCCACTCAGGTCTTTCATGGTGCTTTAATGGAGTTTGTATTTGCAGGTAGAAGCTACAGGAAGTTTTATGGTTTGGTTTAGTGCAACACTTTCTCTCCACCGTTTCTAATTTTGAAGGCATATTCGTGCTCCTTGAGGGAGGGTGTTTTTGGTGAGCACTTGTGATTCTTGAGAGAGCTTCTCATTATATATTTCTGATTGTAATAGCTTCATATCATCATTTATTGATATTCAGAAAGTATCAGGTTGAAATACCCACTGGTTGTATGCAAAACTATTGATTAATGAGCAAACAATGTCCATTTCCCCAATGCATTGATGTATGACACTAGAATGTTGATTATTTCGAATGGATGGATGATTCTCTGATATATTTGTGATCAATATACTGCCATGGATGTCTTCTACAAGTTTCATGTACTGTACTTGAGCATTTGAAGCATTTTTACTCAGTTTAGTTGTATTGGGAGGTGAAATAGTGCCATTTCCCCAAGGGTTGAATTGGGGGTTTTTGCTGTTGAATGTGAGAGAGTTAGAACAGTAGTAAAAATCAATTAATGGTGCATATGAGACCTTAATCACATAATTAACACATTATATACCTCTGTTCATAAATTTGTGGGATTTTGGAGGCATTTGGAAGGCCATTTGCAGTGTTACCCGGGGGGGATTTGAGGCACAAATTACTAGTCAAAATTACATATATTGATCAGAATACAAATAAAGTTTGCAGCCGTATTTGGAGGGCCATAAAACATCCCTGAACCTTATATTCAAGTCTAAATACCATTCATACACCCATACAAAAGATTTGGGAGCATTTGGGTTGATTTGGAGGTCAAAACAGTAAAACTAGTCAAAGGTCGAAATTGGAAAAAAAGTGAAAATTGGGCATTTTAATAAAATTTGAAAAAGGGATATTACAAGTGGTATCAGAGCATGTTATTGGCACCTGATGGTCTTAACAAGAAGTCAAAAGAATAATCCACCACCCTTTGAACCAGTAGTTGAAGAGGCTTTTGTTGAAGAAGAGGTAGTAGAAAAAGAGGAGTCTTTCGCTGGAACCATGGGTAGAGAGGAGGATGACAAATTAAAAAATAAGGAGGAACTTATTGCAACCTTAGATCCATGTTTCTCTAAACTTTTAGCAAACATGGATAGGATAGGTGATAAATTGTTGCAAGGATTTGAATTGTTGATTAGCCAGCTTCAAAGCAAAGGGATAATAGGAGATAATAGTGGTTCACACTCAGGGGAAAAGATGAAAGGGAACGAGCATATTTTCTCAAGTACAGGACCTCATAATAGACCTGATGAATTTCAAAGCACACAAAGGCCTACTGCACCTAAATTTCTCACACCCAAAGAAGAGCCCAATCTTGAATTGGATTACAAGAAACTAGTAAATGATTGGAATGATTTGAATGAAGAGTGTAAAAGAGGTGTACCACTCAGTGACTACATTGATGCTATGAAAAATATTAATAGGAAGGGAGACAATAGGAGTCCATTCCAAAACAAAGAATTAAATAGTGGTATTGGAAAAATGTCACTTCGTACTTTTGATGGTTCTTCTCAAAATTCTGCTAACACTTGGGTGCAAAAATTGGATGTATATTTTCAGCTGAATCCTAAGTTGGAAGAGGATGCATTAAAAATGGCCATTTTGCATTTGGAAGGAGATGCCAATGAATGGTGGTTTCATGGGCTGAAAACCTTGGGTCATAATCAGGTTAAAACATATGGAGAATTTGTTCACAGGGTGCTAGAAAGATTTGAACAAAAAGATCCAGAATTGCCTTTCAAAGAACTAGCTCAATTGAAGCAAACTCGGTCCCCTACTAAATATATGATGGACTTTCAAAAATTATTAGTCAAGGTGGATGATGTATCTATGGGAAGGTTATTATTGCTGTTCACTGAAGGTTTGGCTGAACCCTTAAGAGGTTTGGTCAAAGCCCACAAGCCAACTACATTAAAAGATGCAATGAGCTTGACTAGGGATCTCCAAAATGTGCTTCCTAGAACAAGATTTCCTCCTAACCCTAGCTATAAATTTGAAAATAAAACTTGGCAAAGGGATGGATATGATAAGAAACCTTGGCAAAGAGAGTCATTTGAGAGGAATAAAAAAGAGGGACTAAACAGGGATGAACTTAGAAAAAAGAAACTATGCTTCACATGCTTCCAACCATGGACACCGGGGCACAAATGTACCAAAGGAAAAGCTCAATACATAGAAGTATTTTCTGATAATGATGGGTATGATGGGGGAATGGATGAAGATGGACATATTTAATATCAAGAAGAGGCATATGAGACAACAATAGAAGAGGAAAGACAAGAAGAAAATCAGCCTTCACCGGACAAAGCAAGAATGGCAGTGCTTTCAGCAGTACCTCACTATCATACTATCCGATGCAAAGGTGTGGTACAAGGACAAGGAACTTCAGTTTTGGTAGATGGAGGAGCCACTCATAACTTCATTGATGCAGAGATGGTAGAGAAAAGAAAGATACCTATTGAACCATTTGATGGATTCACAGTTGTCATTCCCGGTCACAACACAATGCAATGCAAAACATGGGTTCCAAAGCTGCAAGTCACCGTAGGTAACTATACTTTTGTTGATAGTTTTTATGTGGTTGATGTTGCTGATACTAATGTGGTTTTGGGAGTGCAATGGTTGTATTCAATAGGAGAGCATACAGTAAATTATCAAATTTCCGAAATGAAATTCCAAGATTCAAAAGGAGTACAAAGAGTTGTGAGAGGGCAACACACTTATCCAAATCAAGTAGTGACTTGCAATAGCATGAGATCTATATTGAGGCATGGGGATATAGAATGGGATGCTGAATGTCATATTACATCTCCCAAGCTAACTATAAATATTGTCAAACACCCAAAGGAGATAGAGAGACTTTTGCAAAAATATGAAAAGGTTTTTAGAGACCTTCCACATGGTAGGCCACCGGATAGGGGGGTTGAGCACAGTATTGTTTTGGAGGAGGGTACTTCACCCATTCAAATACCACCTTATAGAAATCCTAAAAGGTTTAGAGATGAGATTGAAAAAGCTATCCAAGAACTCCTAGAGTTTGGGCTCATTAGACCAAGCTCTAGCCCTTATGCTTCTTCAGTAGTGCTAGTGAAGAAAAAAGATGGAACATTGAGAATGTGCATAGATTTTAGAGCCTTGAACAAAAAGACTATAAAGAATAGGTATCCTATTCCTAGGATTGATGAGCTCATGGATGAGATACATGGGGCCAAATACTTCTCAAAAATTGACCTTAGATCAGGGTATCACCAAATTCGAATGAAAGATGAAGATGTGCAAAAGACCGCTTTTCGATGTCATTTTGGCCACTTTGAATTTCTTGTCATGCCTTTTGGGTTAACCAATGCCCCAGCCACCTTTCAAGCATGTATGAATAGGATATTTTGCAAGCAACTAAGAAGGTTTGTTTTGGTTTTCTTTGATGATATTCTCATTTACAGTAAAACATGGGAAGAGCATTTGCAGCAGTTAGAGATTGTGTTGAAAATCTTGCAAGAAGAGTCCTTATTTGCTAAATTATCAAAATGTGAATTTGGAATGAAAGACCTACTGTATCTTGGGCACATTATTGGGCAAGAAGGAGTGAAGGTACACATGGAAAAAATCAGGGCTATCTTGGAATGGCCATCACCAAAAAATATTACTGAATTGAGAGGCTTTATTGGCATATGCACCTACTACAGAAAATTTCTGAAAGGGTTCTCCAAGTTGACTTCTCCACTCACTGATTTGACTAAGAAGGATGCTTTCAAGTGGGATGAAGAGGCTGAAAAGGCCTTCCAAAAAATGAAAGAGGTAATGAGTAGTTGTCCCATACTTGCACTTCCTGATTTTACTAAACCTTTTGTTGTGGAATGTGATGCTTCAGGTGGAGGAATAGGGGCTGTCCTAAAGCAAGGCCAACACCCCATAGACTTTGAGAGCAGAAAGTTGCAGCCTCATGAAAAAATTTACTCCATCTATGATAAAGAAATGCTGGCCATTATGCATGCATTGGCCAAATTCAGACAATACTTGGTGGGCAGCAAGTTTGTGGTGAAAACTGACCACAATAGTCTAAGACACTTTCTCACCCAAAAAGATCTAAATGAAAGCAACAAAAGTGGGTAAGCAAGATTCAAGCTTATGATTTTGATATTGAATATGTCAAAGGAAAGAATAATATAGTAGCAGATGCTTTGTCAAGAAGGCCTTCTTTTTCTCTCATGGATATTGCTAAGGATTGGAAAAACATGCTACTAGTTGAATATGCCAAAGACAAATTTGCTTGTGATGTGTTGGATGGAATCAAAGGGGATGATAATTATAGGATTTTGAATGGGCTGATATATTATAAGGGAAGAATTTATTTAGTTCATAACTCCAAGCTCAAGTACCGAATTTTGCAAGAAGCACATGATTCCCCACTGGCGGGCCATCCGGGAATCTTCAAAACTTGTAGACAGTTGAGGCAAATATTTTTTTGGAGGGGGCTGAAGGAAGATGTTCAGAAGTATGTGAATGAATGTAAAGCATGTCAACAAAACAAATTAGAACTTACATGTCCAGCCGGCCTATTACAACCATTGCCCATTCCGGAGCAAAAATGGGACAGTATTTCCATGGATTTCATCATCGGATTGCCTAAATCCTTGGGTAAGGATTGTATCTATGTGGTAGTTGATAGGTTGACAAAATTTGCTCATTTTTTTGCTGTTACATCATCTTTTAGTGCTGCACAAGTGGCTGATATTTTTTTCAAAGAAATCTTCAGATTGCATGGGCTTCCCAAGAGCATTGTCAGTGATAGAGATAGTAGATTCATGGGTGCTTTTTGGAAAGAAATTTTTAGATTGGTAGGCACTCAATTGACTCCAAGTACCAGCTATCATCCACAAACTGATGGACAAACAGAGAGGGTAAACCAATGGTTGGAAGGATACCTAAGAAACTATGTGGGAGGGCAGCAAAAAGCATGGGCAAAATGGCTACACTTGGGTGAGTTTTGCTACAACACCACTTATCATATGTCAATAGGAATGTCTCCTTTCAAAGCATTATATGGTTATGATGCACTTACATTTGCTGACATTATATTTGGTGATAGTAGATCCCCAAAGGCTAAAGATTGGGTGGAAGAGAGCCAATAAATTTTAAAGCTCTTGAAAGACAATTTGCAGGTTGCTCAAAATCAGCAAAAACAATATGCTGATAGACATAGAGAAGAGAGAACCTTTCAAGTCAATGATTTAGTATATTTAAGGTTGCAGCCCTATCAACAAACATCTCTCAAAAAGAATGGAGCAGAAAAATTAAAACCAAGGTACTATGGGCCATACAAGGTAGTGCGGAAGGTTGGAGAAGTAGAATATGAACTAGAACTTCCGGAAGGGAGTAAAATCCACAATGTATTTCATGTTTCTTGTCTTAAGAAAGCTCTTGGTCAGCAAATCATCACTTCAGAAGTACTTACTCCTTTGGATGATGAAGGTCAGCTCACACTTGTTCCGAAAAATATTTTGAAGACACGGGAAAGAAGGTTGAGGAGTAGAATCATCAAAGAATATTTCGTGCAATGGAAGGACTTACCAAATGAAGATGCCACATGGGAAGAGGAGAAGATTTTGCAGCATCCAAATTTGAAATTGCTTGAGGACAAGCAATCTTGGGTGGGGAGGACTGTAATGTCCCCATTCAAATAAGTGCATAGTAAGACAATCCCATCAATCCTACTAGTTTCCTAGGTTGGATGGGCACATGTGGGATGGAAATAAGGAAACTAATAAATGATATTTAGACATTAGAAGGGTTCAAGAATTTAATAAATATGATGAATAAATAAATTCAAGAGAAATTCTAGGTGGCAAGTGGTTTGGAGACATATGGAGGTGGTGGGACCCACACTAGCTTGATTTTTCAATGACACATGGCATCTCTCTCTTGTCAATTCGAATTCATGGGAAGGTGAACACTCTTGGGTGAGTTGGTAAGTCATAACACATGCCATTGAGAATCTTAGGTCGAAATGGGATGGAATAGTAACCTCCATGGGAGAGGAAGAGTCAAATTGGAGACTAGTGGACACTTGGGCTATATTCCCTAGTTTTATGACAACAATAATGAAGCATCTATGACATTTATGACAAAATTCAGACCTGACTTCTTACACCTGACCATTATGACATGTCAGCCCCAAAAATAGGCTCAAGAAGGCGCTCATGGAGTTGGAGGCATCTAAAGAGACTCAAATTCGAATTTGGGAGAAGATGGAAGGTTGGAACTAGGAGACAAGTGGCAAATGAGGAATATTTTCTAAATGGAAAATTATTGAATCTATTGAGAGGATTTCGACCCCTTGAAGGCTAATTTTGGTTATAAAATGTAGAAATCAAGTATGAGAATGGCTTTTGATGATTTGAGAAAAATTGCATTTGTGAAGAGAGAGCTAGTGGATGACTAGTTTCTTGCCTTAGCCAATTTCGAGGGTGAAAGATTCCCATCCAAGTTGGTGTTTGGAGAGGCCACTCAAGTATTTCATGGTGCTTTAATGGAGTTTGTATTTGCAGGTAGAAGCTACAGGAAGTTTCATGTTTTGGTTTAGTGCAGCACTTTCTCTCCACCGTTTCCAATTTTGAAGGCATATTCGTGCTCCTTGAGGGAGGGTGTTTTTGGTGAGCACTTGTGCTTCTTGAGAGAGCTTCTCATTATATATTTCTGATTGTAATAGCTTCATATCATTTTTTCTTGATATTCAGAAAGTATCAGGTCGAAATACCCACTGGTTGTATGCAAAACTATTGATTAATGAGCAAACAATGTCCATTTCCCCAATGCATTGATGTATGACACTATAATGTTGATTATTTCGAATGGATGGATGATTATCTAATATATTTGTGATCAATATAATACCATGGATGTCTTCTACAAGTTTCATGTGCTGTACTTGAGCATTTGAAGCATTTTTACTCAGTTTAGTTGTATTGGGAGGTGAAATAGTGCCATTTCCCCAAGGGTCGAATTGGGGGTTTTTGCTGTTGAATGTGAGAGAGTTAGAACAGTAGTAAAAATCAATTAATGGTGCATATGAGACCTTAATAACATACTTAACACATTATATACCTCTGTTCATAAATTTGTGGGAGTTTGGAGGCATTTGGAAGGCCATTTGCAGTGTTACCCGGGGGGGATTTGAGGCACAAATTACTAGTCAAAATTACATATATTGATCAGAATACAAATAAAGTTTGCAGCAGTATTTGGAGGGCCATAAAACATCCCTGAACCTTATATTCAAGTCTAAATACCATTCATACACCCCTACAAAATATTTGGGAGCATTTGGGTTGATTTGGAGGTCAAAACAGTAAAACTAGTCAAAGGTCGAAATTGGGAAAAAAAGTGAAAATTGGGCATTTTAATAAAATTTGAAAAAGGGATATTACAGGAAGTATGCATTAGAGATCCTGAAGAGGTTCGGGATGATGGATTGTAAGGCCATGTCCACACCTATGGCATCGAACCTGAAGCTTCTGTGTGATGCTTCATCTGATCCGGTTGATGTCACGATGTATCGTCAGATGATTGGGTCCTTGATGTACCTGACGAACACGAGACCAGATATTTGCTTTGCAGTGAACAAATTGAGCTAGTTCCTGACGGATCCGAGGAGTGTTCACCTGGTTGCTGTAAAGCATATTCTGAGGTACCTGAAGGGTACAGTTGATTATGGGCTCAAGTATGATGCGAATCAAAAGTTTAACCTATAGGATTATGTTGATTCAGATTGGGCAGGTAGTGCTGCAGATAGGAAGAGCACTTCTGGGTTATGCTTCAGTATGGGATCAGGTGTGATCTCTTGGTTTAGCAGGAAGCAGTCCTGGGTAGCACTGAGTACAGCTGAAGCAGAGTATGTTGCAGCTTGTTCAGCTAGTTGTGACGTAGTATGGCTTCGGAAGCTACTGTCTGAGTTGTTTGATCTCCCGTTGGAGGCTACTGGTATCTTTTGTGACAACCATAGTTGTGTGAAGCTGTCTGAGAACCCGATGTTCCACGACAGGTCGAAACACATTGAGATCAAATATCACTATATTAGGGATATGATGCAGAAAGGAGCAGTGAAGCTCCTATATGTTGCGACAGATGAGCAGATTGCAGATGTGTTGACGAAGCCACTAGCCAGAGTGAAGTTCAAGTACTTCAGAGAGAGGCTTGGTGTCCTTCAGATCAATGAAACTTTGAGAGAGAAGTGTTGGAGACATTTGCTGAAGCCATTTCGAGCATGGTGAGAGGAGGATCCTTCCATGGCTGTGGATATAAGCACTGGATGATGAGCATCAGGACGATGCTCCAGTTACTGCTCTGTATGTGTATATATGCATCATGTTGGATGCTTGATATGATCGGTTGGATCATTTATATGTATATGTATGAACGCATGATGTTGGATGCTGGATATGATCAGTTGGATCATTTATATGTATATGTATGTATGCATCATGTTGGATGCTGGATATGATTAGTTGGATCATTTATATGTATATGTATGTACACATCATGTTGGATGCTGGATATGATCAGGTGGATCATGTGTATGTATCTGTAGATGTATCAGGTGGATACATTGTATGATCAGGTAGATCATGTATGTTGATATGTATCAGGTATGATCACGTGGATCATGTATTTGTATATGTATCAGGTGGATACATTGTATGATCAGGTAGATCATGTATGATGATATGTATCAGGCAGATACTGTGTATGCATCAAGTGGATGCATTGTATGATCAGGATGATCATGGATGATGAGCTTCAGGATGTTGCTCCAGATGACATGCATCAGGACAATGCAGTGATGATGATCAGGATGATCATGTGTACATCAGGATGATGTATGGTGAGTATCAGGTTGATACTTTGTGGCCGTGGAACAGGTTGTGCAGATAAGCATATAATTTCTGCCTTGGGAGGTTTGCAGATAGTCTTTCGAGGTTTTGCCTATGGCATGTAATACTGGCCCTGGGATATCTGGAAAACACTCTTTCGAGGTTTTGCTTTGGAGGACATATAATCCTAGCCTTGGGAGGTTTGCAGATTCTCTTGCTAGGTTTTGCCGCTGGCATATAATAGCTCACTGGGAGATCTGGCAAATGCTCTTTCGAGGTTTTGTCCTATGGCATGTAATCCTAGCCCTAGGAGATCCGATAGGTTGAGCTGTGTGCTCATAATCAGTCCTGGGATGCTCTTTCGAGGTTTTCCCATGACCACATGTGATAAGTCCCAGAGATCTGGACAGGATGAAAAAGGCCTCAGATGCTCTTTAGGGTTCTTGCTTGGCAAGACACTCTTTTAAGGTTTTGTGGTGGGGGTCACATGTAATAAGTCCTGGAGATCTGGACAGGATGAAAAAGGCCTCATATGCTCTTTAGGGTTCTTTCTAGTCAAGAGACTCTTTTAAGGTTTTGTGACAGTCACATATAATACTAGCCCTAGGAGATCCGACAGGTAGATCTGTGTGCTCGTAACATCCCGGGATGCTCTTTCGAGGTTTTGTGATGCACGTAATAAGTCATGAGGATTCCATAGTATGGCCAGTGATGATGAAGACCTGCAAGTGGTGGGCCTACATCTAGTATGAAAAAGGACTGGCTTTGTAGAACTTCCTATGACGAGTAGATTCAAAGATTGATTGAGATAGCAGCAGTAGTGACGATGATGATGATTCGATGACGATGCATCGATGACGATGATCCAAAGAAGAAGACTTGTGCTAGATGATATGTGTCGAGAAATACCTTCCTAGTTAAGAGGGAGTGTTGATGTATATGTAACTTCAGAATGTATTTCATATATATATTTATTGTACTCCTATAGATATGTATTATTCATATATACGGAAGTGTTTGTATTCCTATAGAGATGTTATTATTCCTCTATACGGAAGTGTTGTCATTTATATTGTAAGTGTCGTAACTTATACTTGATGGGTTATTAGACCACCTTGTTGGGGTCGGCCTTGTATAACTCATGTGGGTCGAAGGGTTATTAGACCACCCTATTGGGGGTCGGCCCAATCATCATTATGTTATGTGGTTAAGTTAGGCCGACCTAGTAAAGGTTATTAGGCAAGTCAAGTCAAGTATAAATAGAGTGCGGGAGGCACTCTATTTGATCATTCTATTCTCAAACACACTCTTTGGAGAGTGGCGCACTTGTGGAGGAGGAGAAGTTGCTTCTAGGAGATGTCTATCTCTTATGCTTGGGTTGTATCATTGTTCTATCTATCTCTGAGGAAGTTATTGGAGTTTTTCACCTTTATGGTTTTCCCCAAGTAAACTCTGTGTCTCTTGTGCGCTTGCATTATTGTGTCCATGATTGATATGCTGTAGATATGCTGTACATGTTGTTCTCTCAGTTAAGATCCTAGATCAAATTGAAGTAAATTCTGAAAAACTAACATTTATTTAACCAATCAATCTCCTCTTCAGAGGATTCGAACTCTCTTTCAAAATGACAATCAAAGAGATCACGGCTCTTCAAATATGCTATCATTTTTGGTTTCCATTCATCATAGTTGATTGGAGAAGGAGGAGTAATTCCTGATGAATACATTGAAGCTGTAGAAGACCTGCAAAAACAATAGAGAATATCTGCAATTGCTAATGCTGCAAAAATGCAGAAACTGTTGCAACTGCTACACTCGAAATCCTGATAATAACCTGCAAAAAACTCTTAGGAATGGAGATAAACAATACTCTCAACATGCTCTGATACCATGTGAAAATCCTCACAGCAGATCTAAGAGATGATGTATACCTCACAACAAAGTAATTGATTAAGCAAGAAAATAGAAGAAGAGTGGTCAATGCAGTATAATGAGCAACAGAATAATAATACAGTAGAACTCGGATATAAGCAAAATTACTTCACACACACTCATTAATTAATCACAATATGGAAAAATAAATAGTACAATGCATGAGGATTCGAATGCCTAAGGTGGCAATTAGAATTAGCCTTCATGGAGTGATCAAAGGATCATTGGAGTGTCATCGGAGCACAACTAGTAGTCTATCTCATCATCAGTGGAGTCATCAATGCTCAAGTAACTGTCAACCATCAGTCAAACTGATTCTAACTGAGTGTGGTAGGTGTAACTGAATGAAGGAGGCTCAGTGGAGGGCGCATGAGGAGCTAACTGGAGTCAGAATGGGCAGGCTACTCTCACTGGAGATCCATCGGAGTGATACAGTCAGTTGAGAGTCAGTCTAGCCTTAAATCAAGGAAAGAACTGATGATAACTCAATTAACTGAAGTGCAACTGAGTGGTAGGTGAGAGAGGGCGCATGAGATGCATGCAATTGCATGAAGGGGCACACTAAGAACTAGGAGGTCTAAAATTGATCTGAGAGAAGCTCCTGGGGGCTAGCTGACTGAGGGCTAGGTGCTGGACTGATGACTGGGATGCATGAAAATGCATGCAAACCCTAAATAATGCATGAAAACCCTAAAAGTGCATGTATGACTGAAAATACAAATAATGAAAATGCTGCTAGGACTAGGATGGAGTATAGGAATATCCTAACAGGCCCTCCATCCCGATGAAGTTTCCATCCGACATTCCCAAATCTGATGTACAACCAGGAGAAGACCCTTCTATTAATGTTATGACTTTCCACCTATGGTGTTTGTCTAAATCATTGGTGGATGATAGAATTCATTCACATATTTTCGAGTGTATGCTGATGGGAAGGAAAACAAAGTGGTACATTGAATTACCTCATAGTAATTTTTTCAACTTCACATCTTTATCCATGTTTTTTCAGGCACATTTTCAATTACCTATACAATATGATATCGAAACTTAACTTTTGACATCACTTTGACATAATATTTCAACTCATATTTCCGACCATATTCATGAATGAAGACATCATCATAGGCTCATTAAAGTTGAAATTATGAACAAATGATTAACAGATTGGTTTGTAAAATATTCATTGCTGAAAATAACCAAATATGTAGCCATGTTGGGTGCCCTTATTGAAGAACACCTCATTTTACGTTCTCAACAAATGGATTAGATTTATTCCCAAACTAGCACGCTATATGATTTGATTCCTCATGTAGCTCGCTCCACAACTAATATGTCAAAACCTCACACAAGATCGCTTGTTGATGGCTCGATTGGTTATGTTTCCCACACAACAGTTAATTGGTTAACAAATCCAATGGGGAATATGATTGTTTAGTTGATTTATGAGCTCTCTAGATATAATTAGGATCTTGTTGTTTATTTGTACTTGATGGATGAAGGTTTATTCCTCATTAAATGTTTTGATCCCTAGTATGGAGAAATATTAGTGTCTCTCCAAAATCAACGGTGTCTTTCTCACTTGAACCACGATGAGTGCTGGTGGATCTTCCATCAGGCCACAAACTATTTGATTATCAATGACACTTTGTGTCACTAGGGAATCAATTCAATTTTGCATAGATTCTTAGTTCATGAGGAAGTTGATAAATTTTTAAATGATTTCCACACAAGAGCATGTAGTGGTCATCTTTCTGGAACGACCTAGAAAATTTTATGCCAAGGTTACTTTTGGCCCTCCATATTCAAAGATTGTATTAAAGTTTTCCAAAAGTGCCATCCTTATCATATTTTCACAAATAAGATGCATGGCCCTCTTGTTGTGCTCCACTTTGTAGTTGTTGTCGACCTCTTTGCTAAATGTGCAATTGATTTTATGATGTTTAAGCCAGTGTTGACAAATGGCCACCATTACATTATAGTGGTTGTCGACTACTTTACTAAGTGATCCGAACTGTGCCAACCTAAAATAACAATGGATCTAAAATGACACTTCTTGTATTCAATCACATACTTACTCAGTTTGGTATCCCTCGACAAATCATCACCGAACATGAACTTCATTTCTAGAATTACATGACAACAGGACTAACAACCAAGTTAGGTTTTCAGCAACGAAATTCTTCCCCTTACTATTTTCAATATAATGGGCAAGTCAGGCCATGAACAAAGTTTTAAAAACTATATTACATAGGAACATAAATTAAAACAAAACCAATTGGAATCTAAAGTTTTTCTTGCCCTATGAACTTATCGAACATCAATGAAAACTACCACCGGATTCACACCTTTCCAGCTAGTGCATGGCATGGAAGAAATTTTATCAATTGAATGAAAAATATATTTGTTGAAAGAAGCTATCAAATTTCTCCTTGATACCTCAATTGAAGAAGAATGTTTCATATACTTCTAAGAACTTGACCAACGTTGTCAAGACATATCCATAGCTAACAAGACTCAAAAGAAAGGCATCAAAGCACAATATGAGAAGGGTGTTCGTACTCAAATATTTTTTGAAGGTGACTTAGTTTTGGTTTATGACAAATATCATGATAAATTAGGGGTAGATGAATTTGAACCTATGTGGCATGGTCCTTACATTGTGAGTCATGTGCTAAAAGCGGCATATGAGTTGGTTGATTACGAAGGCTTCTCTTTAGTTGAGCTCCACAATGGGTTCTATTTGAAGAAGTACTATGTGTGAGCGCTTGATATTCATGTTTATGTAACCTACTGTAATGTAATGTCCCCCATGCCGAAGCTTAATAATTATTTTGAATAAGGTTGGAAAATTTTAATTTATGACTAAGTGGGAAAAATACATTATTATTATTATTATTTTGTAATTTCAACAAGTTAACAACTTGCCATTTGGCTTCTTATGAACGCAGTTGTAAAATATAGTTAAAAACACTTATATTAAATATATGGACAATTGGAACAACCATGTTGGATGGGTAAAACATGACCCCATAGGTGGGGAACATAGGTCTGGTGCTCAAGAGAAAAATATGACAAATGTCAGAAAGCTGTTTTGAGGAACCACTCTCCTAAGATCTAGGAATGGATCCAAGGACAATAAATTCACAAGGAGGGAAAGAGGGGCCTTGCGTAAGACCTAGGAAAATATGATTTATATGCATAGGTGTGAGGGATGGACATTGGCTAGTTATATGCATGGGAACTTTCTATGTGAGTGCCTGAAGATGTTAGGCATTTGTCCCAAGTATGAGAGATTTGTTGTGAGAGAAAGAGTTGTTTCCTAAAGTTCTCCGTGGGTGAAAGAGTTCTATTTCAGTGAGAGAATGATATGTTATCCCCTATGGTGTCATGGTTTTTTCTTAGGGGTAATTTCTAAGCAAGTATATTGGATTCCTGGTGGTTTATGGTTGGGAGGAACGTGGCTGTTCCAACTCCAGTTTCTTCTATATGTATAATAGGTTCATATATGTATCTAATGAGTTTATTTCTGCTTATTTTCCTAATCTATTTGTATTAGTTCTGTTGTTATCTTTTGTTTACAGTCCACTTAAATACATATGTTTGCATATTTTTTCCTAATCCTAGTTTAAGTTAAAAGAAAATGTGCTTTATGTATGAATGCATTTCTGAGTTTAGCTTACAATATTCTTAGTTATTGTTTCAAGGATATGGTTCCTAAAGCCCTATATTTCCCTAGTATTTTTATGCTAGCAGTTAGAAATTACTGTGATGTAGTTAAAATAAATTAATCATATTATTCATTAATTTAGACACAGATTATCCAACTTGTTTAATACTAAGTATTGTAAGTAGATGTGGCTCTTGAAGCCTGATATAATGGTTATGTTGATGCTTAACTTGTAAGCTCTTGTAGAATTAATTGTAAATGTTTTAGCAGTAAACTCTAGTAATTGTTTAAGCTATCCTTTCCATGGTTTTATGCATTTCATAATACTCTATAGTTATTATTTACATACTTTCTAGATTGTTGTTTACATATAATTCTACTTAGTTTACATTAACATAAATCAAATCTCATACTTTCCTAACAAGTATAGTAAATACACGAGAAAACAATCACAACATAATCAAATACTTATTTGTATTGGATGTCTTCACGTTATTCCACAGGATCCTTCTTTGCTTTATAAGCCTTGGATCACCTATGGATACTATAATGAATGTTTGGCCAACACGTAGGCTGCTCCACAACATTCAATACCAAACCAGTGAACCGACTAGATTTACCAAGCATTTAACGAATGTTTGGCCAGCACGTAGGATGCTCCACAACATTCAATGCTCAACCAATTCACCAAATGGATTTACCAAGCATTTATGGTGCCAAACCAGTCCCATACCTGGTTTTCCCTCTCCATTTCCAAGCTAGCACTTCCGTCTGGGTCATCGGGACAATGGAAGGAAATTGCACCATAACCATTTCCAAGTCAAGGACTCTACTACGGAGCCATATGCATCTCAGTGGGTTCCATCTAGTCTCGAAACCCACCTCACTTTGCTTCTTAGTATGCAACACCAAATGGAATGATATAAAATTGTAACATATTTCATAAAAAAAATTCACTCTCTAATATTGAAACATTAGGAATGTGTCCATTCCCTTAGGGTGTATTCAATGTTGACAACCATAACACAACACAACACCCGAAAGGTGTGCACCCCTTTCCGATGTGAGCCATGTAGGCCATAATTACAGTCAAGCAGTTTGAAATAAAAACACATAATCACACTCAAGCAGTCTAAAATTAAAAAAAAAACACATAATCACACTCAAGCAGTCTGAAATAAAAACACATAGTCACACTCAAGCAGACTGAAATAAAAAACACATAGTCACACTCAAGCAGTTTGAAATAAAAATATTCCCTGGATATTAATTCTAATAATCAGACATGCATATTTTTAACAAGGGTTTACAAATAATGATCTGTTTTGCAGGTGTATTTTCTCTTCCTTTCATGAGGAATGGGGCTCCCTTCTTTGATTAAAAGTCCCTTGGGATTGTTATCCCAATCCATTTCCGTCTCATAAACAACATATTACCTATTGGCATAAATTCATCATCTCACCTGTGTTGTTTACCAACAAGCAATTTAGATGAGACATTATCCAAATTTACAATGGCGTTTCACCCGAAACACATTTCCAAAGCATGGGAACCTTCCCATGGAGTTTGGATTTTGCAGGCCATAGAACATGGTCTTCCTGCAATGTGTCCTCCTGACAAAATTAACAAACAGTCCACTATTCAATGACATTAATAATCAAACTCCAATCTGAATTCACAGTTCTGTTTACTACATAAATTTGGTTTATTTAACCATGAGGCCATCCTCATATTGTTTGGATCTTGTAAGTGGTATCACTCTGTCCATTATGGTTTTACACTTGTTGCCATAACCTAGACATCCACCTACAACATGTTCTCTTGACATAATTCTAAAGAACTAAACAACCATTAGTAATTATTAGAAAAATCTCAAATTTGAAATTTACAAATATGTTCTCCTACATAAATTAGATTTTGCAACCATGAGATCATCCTCATAAACTTAAATCAAAAAAATTCAAATCTGTTTCATACAAAAATCAGATTTTACATCCCTGAGATCCTTTTCACAATGCTTGGTTTCTGCACACGGTAGATTATAGTCTTTATCATGGACTTACCCACATTGCCATACATAAGACATTTCTACATGTAATCTGAAATTTGAATTGGCCAAGCACTTGGTGAGCATTCATGCATATAATATTTCCATTATAGCATTTACAACAACCACTGAAGTGATCTCAAAATTATAATCAAACAATAATTCGAACACTGTCAGCTTTTAATATATCAAATGCAATGAACCACAATTACTTTATATGCATTTTATTCACCATTAGATTCCATGATACAGTCACATTGTCTATGCAATTAAACAAACATTCCAATACTTGTGATTACACAGTCATATCCATTCATGCAATTCTATCCTCCCAATAGAGTACTCTGGTAGCCCATCAAACACAACTACCTTCTTCATGCAGTTCTTCCCCCATAGCATCTCATGAAAGGATCTTAGAAGTTTCAATAATTCTACCGTTTCATCCATCAACGAATTGTAATGAAGTATACACCACAATCATGCATTCACACAATGCATCTTAACATATGTACTCATGCATATGCATGCACACAACATTTACATAATCTTTTAATGTACATTTACTTAATGCACCCAATGCACTACAACATTGATCTTAAAACATTTTTTTGTGCCTACACATGTTTCTTACTATGGTAAGTTGGGCATCTTAGTCAATGCTTCAACACAATACCTATCCATATCCCTAATTACTTGGTTAACTATCTGGGTTCCTTCTTCTTCATCTAAACACAACACATCAGGAGTTTTCTCACTCCTTGGCTGTTGGAAGAGAGATTTCATCCCAAATTAACACCAATAGGGAGTTCATGGGATGCTTGTTGGGAACTGTAGGCTTCACAACCCAACATCCTGATACAGGAGCATCGACCTAAGTCTTGTTTTCTGTTGTAATAGCTTACGTTGCCTTGTAATAGTTCTAGAATGCTTGGGTTAGTTGTAATTTGTTGTTATTTGAGATTGTTTGTATTAATGGCGAATTGCCACACATATCCTCGAATTTTACATGAGGATGTCGTAGAATAGGGTTTGTTAATTCTTTCCATATTTGGGAGCTCTGATCCTGTTTGTTCAGATCTGGCAGGCTCGTAGGTGTTATTCAATATTTGGTTGTATTAGATTGAGGCGTTGTTGATTAAACAAAGGATTTGTTTGATGCGTTGTTGATGTAATGGAGAACAGGGTTTCTGAACTCTGCATTTGATTCATGCGTCGTTTCCTTTCTTTCAATAACCAGAAATGTGCGATTGTTTGTCAATGCAACCAAGTAATTCAACTGTGTATCGATTTAGATCTATATTGTAGAATCCACATTCAAACCCGAGAGTGAATCGATCGATCCTCTGATCGATTTAAGAAGTTACAGACAGGAAAGTTCGTAGAATAGCGATCGGACGGTCAAGATCAAGTCGGGGGAAGAAGATCAATGGTTCCGTAGTGTTTTCGAAACCTAAAGGTTGAAGCGGAGATCGGACAGTTAGGAACAATCCCGAAACAGATCGACGGTCCCAAAGTGTTTCCGAAATCCGAAAAGTGAAGCTTCGGAAAGACGACGTCGGGAGGACATTTGCGGAGCGATGTTGTAAAGATTGGCAAACTACACGACTGAAACCCGAAAGCTGAAAGTGCGGGATCGGTGCGTCGGGAACACTGTTTCAGAAAGGGAATTTCGGGTCTAGTCTTTTCGGGAGCATTTTGGCGGAAAGCCTTCTTAAGACAGCAGAATTTGGCGGAATTGTCAAATTTAGAGGGCTATCATCCTTAGAACCCTACTAAGATCCTAGAGAGCGAATTTGGACTGGTTTTCTGGTTCAGATTTGCATCACTTCCTCATGGTTTCACACATGTCATGCTCTTATTTCTTATGGATGCATTCAAAATTTTAAATAGTCACATGGTATAATGCTCATTTCCTTTACTACCACATACCTCACCATACCCTGTGGGGTGTCATTCACATAAATGAATTCAATATTACATGCATACCATTTTATGATGATTAAAACATGGTTAAAGGAATTCTTACCCATCCTTTCTCAACATTTATACAATTAGTATGAATAAAACATTACCTGCATGGCTTCCATCAAAATGTCTGATGTTACCTGTTTAGTTGGCCTCTTACCAAGGACTACACAGTCCTTCCACCAACCTCTTGATCATGGCTTTGTTGCTCCAACCTTTCTTCACAAGATTTTTGGTCATATGTAATAGCATTATCAACATTTTTCAGCCATGTTTATGTTGTCTTTTGGCCTTACAACCAATACCAACAACGTTAATTACTATCAACCACAATAATTATTAAAAGTGGCTCATTGCATATGTAAAACCTCACTACTTTTATAAATATGCAATATCTTATTCATGCAACAACAAGTTCACATGCACTATGCATTATCTCTTAATAGGCCTACTAGTGCATATGCATTTCAACTACCTAATCTCTTGCATTTTCAACATTCTAATTCCATAATTTCATATATATAAAACTCAGAAAATATAAATATATCAATAAGAGAAGAGTTGAGGAATTTTTCCCTTTCCAATTCCTTATCATATCATGGAATTTCCTCTTCCACATCATAGCATGGAATTCCTATTCCACATCATAGCTGATCCAATTCATGGAATTTCTATCAAGCACACAAGGGATCATTAGCCATGATTTCCTCACCAAGCAACAATTCAATACACATACTCATGTATAACATTCCTACTTGCTACTTTCCAAGCATACCATTCTTATGCTAGAAACATAAACAGTTTAAGGTGAGAAATTTCCCTCTTTATCAACATTACCCTTTGAATATTATTCTCCAATTTTCAACTACAACCATCTTGTCAACCCTATGTACCTTCCATGATCGCTGCAATGGATCTCACTGTACTATGTTCACATGATTTGCTTCCCACATTATTTTAAGAAACTATGGTCAAGTCCAACTTGGCCTTTCTTGGACTTTCCTGCACTTATGAGCACTGCAATCTGTTCAATTCCAACTCCATATGGAGTCCTTCAAGGCACATTGTATTCCCTTGCACCTCATTCAAATGTGATACTTTCTTTCCATTCTCATGGAAATATTTTCCACAGTTGTGAGCCACATGCCAATTCCACATACTGGGATGCCTTATTCCTATGAGTGACAACTTTTGGGAGAATGGGTCCTTACCCATTCTCCTTATTTACTCATATCTTTCAACTTCTCTGCTCATGCATGCACTTGGCCACAAGGATGATTCACCCAACGAAATGCTATGCGACCATCGATCCTTCTCGGTTTTTGTGCGTTTCGCATCTCTAACAAGCCCGTAAGCTCTTGCTTTCTGATCCCAAGCATCCCCAATGCTACAAACTTGGGCTAATCTTTCACGTCCCCGGTCACCTTGGTTCCCTTTATAGGTGATGGGGGAGCTCCTTAGGATCAACCTACTAATTTTATTTTAAATTATATACAACTTTGCACTTATACACAACTGGAACGATCTCGGTCTGAAATATGCAATTCCACAAGCCGCAAGTCGGAATTCGGAAGTCGGAACACCAATTACACAACGTCAAAGAAACACCTATCTGACTTCTACAGTCCGCAATCCATGATGTAGGATTCAGAAAGTCAGAATGCCAAATACACGTTGTCGAAGAAACATGCCTCCAACTTCCTCACTCCGTAATCCGCGATGCGGGATTTAGAAATTCAGAATGCCAAATACACGGCGTCAAAGAAACACCTCTCTGACTTCTGTAGTCTGCAATCCGCGATGCGGGATTCATAAATTGGGAATGCCAAATACACAATGTTGAAGAAACACGCCTCTAACTTCCACACTCTGCAATCCACGATGCGGGATCAGAAAGTCAAAACGCCAAATACACAGCGTCGAAGAAACACCTCTCCGACTTCCGTTGTTTGCAATCCACGATGCAGGATTCGGAAATTCGGAACGCCAAATACACAGCGTCGAAGAAACACGCCTCCGACTTCCACACTCCGCAATCCGGCTTGCTGGATTCGGAAGTCGGAACTCCAAATTTCCAACACCAAGAAAATTACTCCTCCGAATTCCGCACTCCGCAATCCAGATTGCAGGATTCAGAAGTCGGAACTCCAATGCACCACGCCGAGAAATCATGGCTCCGACTTTTGAAATCCGCAGTCCGCACTGCGGGTTCGGAAAGTTGGAAGTCGGCCAAATACCCCGGTTACAACCAACTTCTTAGGATGATAACTTCCTCATCCTAAGTCCATTTTTGGAAAACTTGGTACCATTGGAAAGATATCGGCGAGCCCCATGCAACTGTATAATCCTCTGCCACATCCGATGACTCTGATCATGTCCTTCTTCCAACCCAAAATGTGGCCTCAAACTTCATCAAGGCCTCTTTACCACTCTATAAGGGCTCTGCTCCACTCTGTCATGGCCCCTCCCTTCATCAATCTAGACCCTCAGAGGGAACATGAACACAACATGGGTGTTTATCTCTTCCACAAAGCCCTAACTGAACCTTCTGAACCTCAACAAGACTTAGCCCTATTCATCAATGAACAAATTCATTAAAACACATGGATGCATATGCATACTCAAATAAACACAACTTAATGAAACATTAACCACACACATGTAAGGAAATGCATCAACACATTTCTCCCAGGTAGAATGATGAAACAACCTACATGAAATTAGTCCTCTTCTCATCCTATGCACAATATTATTCTAACTAACTTAGATAATCATTTCATTCCCATTAACATGAATAATCAAGCATACAAAACACAAAATGAACATGTTATAAATCACAGAGAACACTTATCCTTTTTATTGAAATATCCAAGAAACTGGCTATGGAATGCAACGTTCCAACCCAACCATAGGTCTCTTCCCAACTTGTATTATTTCAACACTTAGAGGCCACCCCCGAGCTGGGGCTATGTATCCACTAACGAGGAAATACTCAGGTCCACTCACAGCCTTGGTTTCACAATCCCTCAAGGTCATCCAGCACACAACTGGCTTTGTCAAGCAAGTGAGGAGACAGGGTAGGAGGTTTATAAGCCAATCAGTTCAGCCATAGAGCTACATGCATATCTAGTTGGATTTAGATAGTCTAGGTAACCCCATCACCTCCACTCTTAGCCTAAGTAGGGTCCCCTTCCCTCAACGCTGACCTACGAAGGTATGGCTAGTCCCGATTGCTAAACCATGGATGAATGAGCCTACATTGGCTCTACCATGCGATCTAACCTCCTGGGTCTCTTTCCCACTGTGATCCACTCTGGGATCTCCTCAGAGTTGCGGCCGGAAGGCTTTGTCCTACTGCTGCCCTTTCGGGCTTCCAAATTAGGGTTCTCCTATGGAGTTCAGGGCCTCTAACCCTCTCAGATTCGCCCCCCGCTTTGGTCTATAGATCCTCCTATAAAATTTCACTTCCCGTGTGAATTTCCTGAGCGATCTTGGCACTCCAAAACACGACTTCCCTCAAGATCACAATTTTTCCTTCTTCCTCATAGCTGGGTCTGCGATTTTCGATTTTCTTCCATGCTGTGCATGTGATTTCTCTCGCAACTAAAGCTTGAATGATCCCCCATCAAATTTCTCTTCCCACATGAGTTTGCTGAGCGATCTTGGCACCCAAAAAGCGACGTGTCCCAAGTCATGATTTTATGGTTCTACCTCCCTTCTAGGTCTACGTCCTCCATGAAAAATAATGCCTAGATGGTTCATGATGGAATGGGGATGAGGGATTTCGAATTCCCATGAGGTAGGGTGGCTTATGGGACAAGAAAAACAGATCCCATACCCCTGCCTTACGAATTTAAGGGCTTCCCATACTCCATCACTCTCATGGACTGATTGTCTCACCCACCTCCTTACAACATAATTAAATGACAGCTAGGAAAGGCAAAGGGGTTCTCAAGATGACATATGGAAGCCTATGGTTCAATCCCACAACCCCCTCACCTCTCCCTAGTGGATACATAGTTCCCCTTATTTAGTTGCATCCATAGCCAGTCCCTTTGCATTTTTATTACATGATATTTACATCATTTTACAATTTCCCCATGGCTTACTAGAACATGGATAGAACAATATAAAATACCAGCCCTTCAAGGCTGAGCATTCACTAGCGTTGCCTTGGCCTTGAGCTCGATGCTTGGAATCATACATCATATATATACAATGTTTACATTAAAAGCCATTATGTACTAAGGGTCAAAATGGGGGTATTACATCAGTAGTGTAAGCAAAGCCAAACTTCGAACCCTCGTTTAGCTCCAGTGACCAGGATCGAATCCCAAAGAGAAATAAGATACAAAATAATAGTAAATATAATGAAAACAATGACAACTATACAATAACATGGTAGCCAAACATTGTAATACAATACATGGTCGATGTATAATTCGTGCCCCAATCACAACCGAGTGAATATATATATATAATTCGTGCCCCAATCACAACCGAGTGAATATATATATATATATAGATAGATAGATAGATAGATAGATAGATAGATAGATATAGTAGTGTACCTAATTTGATCAAAGGCACATTAACTCAAAAAACTTGCAAAATTAAACAAATAGTAGACTGCTTGGATAAAAACTAGCTAATTTGACTAGGGATCTAGAAGAAAAATTCAAACAACCTTAAACTCTTCCTAAATTCTCCTGAGATGAAGTTTATGATCCACTAAGGCTGAAAGTAGGATTAATAAAAGGCCAATACTTCAACAACAACACTTATATGGGTACTTCACGCCTAGGTAGACCCCTTGGGCTATACCCAAAGGTACAAGGAAATTGTTCACATGATTTATGTGGAATCCCAAAGCTTCTGGTGCTTACTGGAATTAATAAAACCTGGGGTAGACTATATGAAGTTTCCCCACCCTTCTACATTAGTAATACAAAGTTTTTTTAGCAAGCTAACAAATTTTGGAGGCTCAAATAGCAAGTGCGCTACTAGGATTGGTTGACTAGTCATCATTTAGAATTTTACAAACACCTCTAGAGGGTCACAAATTTCAGAATTAAGACCGTGGTTGGATTTATCAGAGTCTTATGTACCTATAGAAACTTATATAAGGATAATTGGATCTACAGAGATCACAATACTGCATTTTCTGGAAAACTAGTCAAAATAAACATTGTAATGAGCATAGGTGCAATAATTATTCAATTGAAGTTAAAAGAAAAATTGCAGAACTGTATTCTATATAAGATACTGATCATTAGATAATTTTCATCATATTATAGAGCTTCATCTACATTAATAAGACCCATAGGATCACCAACAACCACCATGAAATAAGTAGAGACAATTAATGTAGAGAATGCTCCAATGGATGGAATTGCTGCACTAGATGAAGAAGATATTGGAGGAAATGAAATTAGATATGAAAATTAAATTAGAGAACAGGTCTGTAGCCTCAATCCTCATGAAATATTCATATCCACAGGTAGAGTAGATATTTAGTAGGGGCACATCTCCCGGCTGTGACTAGGGGCACATCTTCCTAAGTCCTGAGAAGCTCAGAGCTCTCAATGCGAACATTAAACTATCAAAAAATGTGAGAGTGGTGCAATCTTATTTTATAAAATGAGATGACTTCTATATTCATTGAATGTGGTCACCTTAATCCTTCATGCGCCCTACTTGAATTTTTTTAGTAACTAAATATTTTTCTTGCTTTTATCCCTTCTTTGTTTCCTTTCCGCTTTGGATTGCTTTTATTCTTTTGGCAACATCCTGCTTTTCCTGTATTTTCTCTGTTCTTCCTATGTTTTTTCCTGCTTTTCTGCTTCTTTCTGCTTTATGGAATTTCCTGCCTTTTCTACCAGCTTTCTTCTTTTGCGTTGCTTTCCATCTTTTTGCGGCTTTGTGTATTTTTCTTGATTTTCTTCTATTTGCCATTTCAGATGACAATTAATGGGGTCCAAAAGTCCTTATGTGCCCTCTTGGCCACCTAGAACATCCACTAATTAAAAAAATTAAATATTATAAAAAGTATTTTCAATTTAACTAACATAGCATAATAATCCTAAGTCTAATAATTAATCAATTGGATAGCTAATTCCTAAAATTGACCCCTTTGACTTGTTAGGATTTGGACAAAACTTTAGGGGTTGGTAAAA
This sequence comes from Larix kaempferi, assembly GCA_027924585.1. Taxonomy (NCBI): domain Eukaryota; kingdom Viridiplantae; phylum Streptophyta; class Pinopsida; order Pinales; family Pinaceae; genus Larix; species Larix kaempferi. Next base: position 1,756,348 of record BSBM01000976.1, on the reverse strand, counting down.
TAGTAGAAATTTCATGGAGTCCTCATCGAGGGGACATTACATTCCTCCCCACCCAAAATTGCTTGTCCTCAAGCAATTGTAACTCAGGGTGCTGCAACACTTGCTCATTGTCCCATGTGGCATCCTCACTGGGTAGTCCTTTCCACAATATAAGATTCTCCTTGATAACCCTGTTCCTCAGCCTTCTCTCTCTTATTTCCAGGATTCTTTCTAGTACCAATATTAGTTTCCCTTCATCATCCAATGGTGGAAGTTGTGTTGATATTGTCACCTACCGCCCCACTGATTTCTTGATACATGAGACATGAAACACATTACGCACTTTGCTTCCTTCTGGAATATCCATCTCATAAGAAAATTCTCCTACCTTCCACACAACCCTATAAGGACCATAGAACCTTGGTTTTAACTTTTCAACTCCCTTACCTTTCAAAGATGATTGCTTGTATGGTTGCAACCTCAAATACACCAAATCACCCACTTGAAAGCTATGTTCAATTCTATTCCTATTTGCATACATTGCAGTCTACAAGTTGTCTTTGAGTGCTCTCAATATATCTTGACTTTCTTGGATCCAATATTTTTCTTTTGGTGCTCTAATATCCCCAAAAATATGATCAACATAGGTGGAAGCTTCATATCCATACAGATCCTTGAAGTGGACATACCAATAGAGAAATTATAAGAAGTGTTGTAGCATAATTCACCCAGATGCAGCCATCTGATCCAAGTCTTTTGTTTCCTTGTAACATAATTTTTGAGATATCCTTCCAACCAGTGATTGACTCTCTCATTTTCCCATAAGTTTGCGGGTGGTAACTTGTATCAAGATCCAAATTTGTCCCCACCAATTTAAACAACTCTTGACAAAAATCACTGGTGAACTTGCTATGATCTCTATCACTGATTATTGTTTTTGGAAATCCGTGTAATTTGAACACTTCTTTAAAGAACATGTGAGCAATTTGGGCTGCTGAGCTAGTTGAAGAAATGGAGAATAAGTGTGCAAATTTAGTAAGTATGTCTACTACTACAAATATGCAATCTTTACCTTGCACTTTGGGTAGACCAGCAATGAAATCCATTGAAATACTATCCCATTTTTGCTCTGGGATTGGTAGTGGTTGTAGAAGCCCAGATGGATGTGTATGCTCAAAATTATTCTTATAGCATGTGCTGCACTCTCTCACATACTTCAACACATCAGTTTTGAGGCCCTTCTAGGAGAACCTCGCTCTAACCTTCTGGTAAGTTTTCAGGTAACTGGGATGTCCTGCCAAGGGTGAGTCATGGGAAACTTCCAAAATCTTCTTCTTCAAAGCTAATCCCGGCACCAAATAAATTCTATCTTTGTAATAGATGAATTCATCCAACAATTTATAAATATCATATCTAATCAATCCATCTAACAATTCACATGCAAATTGATTTTTAGAGTACTATATGGTTAGCTGATCTTTTTAACCCATAGGGACCTCCATTGTAGAAATGGATGGTTTTCTTGAAAGAGCATTTGCAACTATATATTCATTTTTCACTTCTTGTACTCTATATCAAAATCATAAACTTGAACTTTACTCACCCATTTTTGCTTTTGTAAAGAATCATCCTTACATGATTATCATAATTGATAATATATATTTATTTATAATTGAATTGATAATAATACAATGCAATGGTCAGTGTTTTATATGACCATAGGATGGATAGGATGGATAGTTGTGTCTTCTCATTAGGAGACATGACATATTAATAATTAATAACCTAGACTAATAAAATAATAATTAAATTTAATAATAGTAATATACTTATTTAGGTATATTACAAGTCATCCCGCTCTGAAAAGATTTGTCCACGAATCTTTCTTATGAGCGTGCTGCAATTGGATTTATTCCACAAATAATGGTGCCACGGTTTAGTAGTTCTTGAAATATTTGGTCGCATTTCCATTCAAATATTTTCATGCATATGATTCTGTAGATAAACGCATAACAACTATATGGAGTATTCTTCTAAGCTTCTAATCTGATGGTGTTCTTTTGACCTTCTAATTTGATGTAGATTTCTGATATTTATGCATGCTTTGATATGGTTTTGTCATCTGTAGCGGAAACTACTAATAATGTACTTACTTCCTTGTCTAACGAGCTTATCTTTATTTGTTCTCTGGGAACCTTTTGAGATTCTAGAGAATCTTGAGTTGCGACTACTGATAGAATAATCATCTCATCATTTGTCATAGCATCTTCTCGGTTTCCTTCTTCTACTTTATCATGATCATAATCATCTCCAATGACTTTATTTCCATCATTGTATCCTTCTACAGCTTCAATTCTTTCATAATTGTTAGTGACATTGACTTCCCTTTCAACAGTATTTTTATTATTACAAGCTATGATATCGTCATTATCTTTACAATTGATATTGACATCATGATTGTCAATATCATCTTGATCTTTCATATTCTTGTCCTCTATAGATTCTATTTCATTGTATTTGTCATCGTATTCCTTATCATGTACTTTGATTTGACTGGGAATCCAAACATGGTCTCTGGTTTGTCCTTGAGTACCACTGGACATCTTTATAGACTTTTCAACTGGCACATTAATGCGACTTACTTCCCTATCTTGTAAGAAACCACAACGAAATTCTGAAAGACATTCAGATTTTTGACTGAGTATCGCATTTTGAGGTTTGTAGTTGGGACGTATTTTGTTATTCCTCTTGGAATTTGGGGGCCTGGATCTTTTGTGAGGAGGAATATAAGGAGGCGGTCAATCTGGATTTCCTTCTTTTTTGGGGGTAGTAGTGACTTCAGGCTCTTTTCTATTTAATCATTCAAGAGTCGCAACAGTTCCTAGTTCGTCTTTACTTGGGAACCCAGGAGACGAAGTTGCTCCTTCCATTGTGATTTCAGCCACTTCCTCTGTTATGGGTGCAGATGCAGTTTCCAGCTCTTCTTGACCTAGGAATTAAGGAGTCACTGTAGTGTCTTCTTGACATTGTGTTATCATTAACTTCAATTCTTCAACTAATTTGATAATGTCTTCATAGCCACTTTTTATTTCTTCATGTTGGTTTCTTTTTATTTCTTTAGCCTCGATCCTTTTTATATCTTTGACTTCAATTCTTTCATCTCTTTTAGGTTTGTGGAATGGGATAATAATTATCTTATTAAATGACGATAACATGGTCTTATAGCTATAAAAATCTTCCAAAAGGAATTTGATTTTTTTTTTTTAATTTTTTTAAGTGATAATAATAATTATTATTAAATAATATTATTTTTATTTTTATGCATAAGAGCTAAGAGTTTTTTTTTAATTATAATAATACTTATTGTTTTTAATAATAATATTCTTATAAAAAAGAATTCAAATTGGATTTGAATTAGGGTTTAAACCCTAAGTGTTGGCGTGGAAGCTTTATGGTGGGAGTGTGCAGGTGGGAAGGTGGGAAAATGGAGGGAGTAAGAGGTAGTGTGGGAATGGCGTGAAGGTAGTGTGAAGGAGGAGTTTGTGTAGTGAGAAGAATGGAGAAGCGATGGTTGTGGGGGATGAGGGATGCAGATGGATATTGGGAATGGGCTATGGGAACGTGAATGGAAGCAAAGGCGTGGGTGTAGTGTTGGTGCCACGGGGAAGGGCGTGAGGGAGATGGATTGTGTATCAACGGCTAGGAAAATGAGGAGAGGGATGCGAGAGCGTGGAAGGATGGGAGTAGGAGTGTTGAGGCTTGTGGGAAGGTTTGTTTGGATGTGTGTATGGAGAGGGAAGGCACAACATAAATGGGATAAATGGGACTAAAGCACAAGCAGTGCAGTGGGGAAGAATGCAGGTATGACTATGGAGGGAGTATGAGGGAGATGGAGGGTGGAGAGATAGGGCGTGAAGGTGGGTAGGTGGGAAGGTGTATAGGTGGAGGAGAGCCGAGACATGGGTAAAGGGATGTAACGCAAAGTGGAGAGGCGCAGGAGTAGTGATGCATGGAAGAAGGGATGGGTTCAGTATGTGTAGCAGGAAGGGGTGTGATTTGAGGGAGTGTGCAAGTAGGGAAATGGAAAGCAATGGGAGCAACGTACTGGTGACCACTGGAGCAGGGGTAGAACACCAGAGCTACGGTGGAAAATGGGCAACGCTAGTGATGGAGTGGGAGCAAGTAGTGCATGGAGGGGGATAGATGGGAGCAGCGGAAGTGGAGATGATTGGTTGTGTGGAGGAGATGAAGATGGAAGAAGAGTGGGTTATGGGGTTAGAGGATCCAAAACAGAGGAGCTGAGTGTGAGTGCTGAGAGCCTAAAGCTATGATACCACTTGCAAAGAATCATCCTTACATGATTATCATAATTGATAATATATATTTATTTATAATTGAATTGATAATAATACAATGCAATGGTCAGTGTTTTATATGACCATAGGATGGATTGTCGTGTCTTCTCATTAGGAGTCATGACATCTTAATAATTAATAAAATAGACTAATAAAATAATAATTAATAATTTAATAATAGTAATATACTTATTTAGGTATTACAACTATCTATCATTGGGCTCTTTTTGAGTCAAGAAATGCCTCAAACTGTTGTGATAAGTTTTGACCACAAAGTTGCTACCCACCAGATACTGTCGGAACTTGGATAATGCATGCTTTATGTACAACATTTCTTTATCATATATGGAATAGTGTCTTTCATGTGTCTGCAAATTCTTGCTCTCAAAATAAATTGGGTGCTTATTTTGCATCAGAACTGCTCCAATGCCTTCACCCGAGGCATCACACTAAAGCACAAATGGATGAGTGAAGTCTGGGAGAGCAAGAAATGGGAAATTTCTCATGACTTCCTTCATCTTTTTGAAAACTCTTTCAACTTCCTATGACCAACGCAAAGCTTCTTTCTTGGTAAGATCAGTCAAGGGAGCTTCCAACTAAGAGAATCCTTTGACAAACTTCTAGATGTAAGTGCAAATCCCAAGGAATAATCTCAATTCCGTGATATTCTTGGGGCTTGGCTAGTCAAGAATTGCATGGATATTTTCCATATGGAACTTCACCCCCTCTTTTCCAATCACATGGACAAGATAAAACAACTCAGTCATTCCAAATTCACATTTGGACAGCTTAGAATACAAAGATTGATCTACAAGAATGGTTAGTACAACTTATAAATGTTGCAAGTGTTCTTCCCAAGTTCTACTATAAATCAATATATCATCAAAAACACTAACACATACTTACGAAGTTGATTACTAAACACTCTGTTCATGCGGGATTGAAATGTTGCAGGTGCATTATTCAATCCAAATGGCGTGACTAAGAATTCAAAATGACCATAATGACAACAGAAGGTTGTCTTCTATATGTCTTCTTCCCTCATTTTGATTTGATGGTACCCAAAATGAACTTCAATATTGGAGAATAACTTGGACCCATGCAACTCATCCATAAACTCATCAATTCTTGGGATGGGGTACCAATTATTTATGGTCTTCTTGTTCAAAGCTCAGTAATCTATGCACATCCTCAAAGTTCCATATTTCTTCTTCACTAAGACTACCGAGGAAGCAAAAGGACTGGTACTTCGCCTAACTAGTCCTAACTCAAGAATCTCCTTTATGCCCCTCTCAATTTCATATTTGATCCTTTTTGGATGCTTATAGGGATGAGTCATGATAGGAAGTGTTCCTACATCTAGTTCTATCACATGCTCAACTCCTCTATCCGGTGGCCTGCCAGGAGAAAGGTCTCCAAATACTTTCTCATACTTCTTATGTAATTTATTTATATCATCCAGATGTTGTGAAATGTATATGGATGATCCCTGTGCATAAATAAAACAATTAGAATCCCACTCTATGTGCCCATGCCTTAGTATAGACCTCATGCTATGGGAAGACACCACTTGATTTGGGTAGGTGTCCATACCTTTCAAAACTACTTGTTTCCCATCAACATTTTTGAATCTCATTTCTGGAACTTTGTAGTTCATTGTATGTTCACCGATTGAAAATAACCATTGAACCCTCAATACTATGTTTGTGTAATCCACATTCAAAACATAGAAATTATATGTCACTCTATAGTCCCTAATAGTCACTTGCAGCTTGGGAATCCATTTTGTGCAATCCATAGAATTGTTCCCGGGGATCATGACAATGAATCCATACAAATATTCGGTGGGAAAATTTCTTCTTTTACACCATTGCAGCATCAATAAAATTATGAGTAGATCTTCCATCCACCAAAATGGTATCCTTTCGGCCTTGGAATACTCCCTTGAATCGAAGAGTATGAAACCTTGGCACTTCAGATAGAACAACAATCTTTCCGAAATCCGATTGTGGCTGCTCTTCTTCTGCTGATTCAAAATATTCTTCTTGAATTATTGGATGCCCTTCATTCTCACCATATTCTTCTTCAATTCAGAAAAAGAAAAAAAAAATCAATATAATGTGCTTTCCCCTTAGCACATTTGTGTCCTGGAACCGATGGCTCCTGGCATGAAAAACACAACTTCTTTCTCCTTAGCTCATCTCAGTCTTTGGAAAAATTGTCCTTCTTGAAATTTCCACTTGGACCCTTTTGAAAGGATCTCTTATCCTTGCGCTTAGGAGGAAAATTACTCTTTGGAGGGAATATGGTTCTTGGAATAGCATCTTGCAAATACATAATATTGTTTATGGCATCCTACGATGTTGTAGGTTGATGAGATTTAACTAGTCCCTTGTGTGGCTATGCTAGTCCTTCTGTAAAAAAAAGAACTAGGAAAGCTTCAGATATATCATTCACCATGATTGCAACCTTTTGAAATTATGAAATGTAGGCCTTAATAGTTCCATATTGCTTCAGTTGGGAAAAATCTATGAACGACATTTCAAGATCTCTCCTATCAAACCTATTCACCAACCTTCTTGTGAACTCCTCATAGGTGGTCATAGTATCATACCCCAAATTTTTCATACCATGAAACCACCAATCATTAGCTTCCCCTTCTAAATGCAATGTATCCATATTAATGACATCCATTTCATCCGTAGGATTCAATTGAAAGTAATTATCTAGCTTCTACACCCAAGAGCTAGTAGTGCATTTAAAGGATCCATCAAGGTAGGGGAGGGATATCTTACCAATAATTCTCTGCAACTCAAAATTTTGAGTGGACTGAGTGGGAATCCTATAAAATCCTCTTGGTTTGGATTTGTATTGGTAGTCACAACAATTCTTGAAGCTCAAATGTCTCTTGCACTCTTCACCCAAATCCATGTATTCTTTTAGTCAAACCTCCAAGGATTCAACTACTTCAAATTGCATCTCTGGTTCCTCCATTCTGGGCGCAAGGAAATTGGGAATAGTAGGCCTTGGAAAATCCCTGAATTCATTTGGTCTATTGTGAGGCCAAGTTTTTAAGAACATAGTCTCTCCAAGAATCTTCTTCCCTTCATTTTGGGAGCCACCACTTCTCCCTTCTCCATCTTTGTTCACCAACTGCTTGGTAAGACACTCTCAAGTTTCTTGACCCGATTTGATGATTTTATGGGATATGTCTTGCATGAATTTCACCATGATATGAAAAAGTGTCTAAAATCTTCTCGCTCATCCATGTCAGACATATCCTTTCCTCAAGTGGACTCAACCTCCTCTTCCACAAGAGGTTCTTTTGGACCTTTCCCTTTGGGAGGTGGAATTCTCTTGGGAATCATAAAAAATAATCAGAATCAGGTTTATAGGATCATGCTATGATACCACTATAATGTACCTGATCTAATCAAAGGCACATTAAATCCAAAAACTTGCAAAATTAAACAAACAGTAGACTGCTTGGACAAAAACTAGCTAATTTGACTAATATTCTAGAAGAAAAATTCAAACAACCTTAAACTCTTCCTAAATTATCTCGAGATGAAGTTTATGATATTCTAATGCTACAAGTAGGATTAAAAATAGGCCAATACTTTGACATCAACACTTTTATGGGCACTTCATGCCTAGGTAGACCCCTTGGGATAAACCCAAGGGTACAAGGCAATTGTCCACATGACTTTTGTGGAAACCCAAGGCTTCTGGTGCTTACTGGAAGTAATCCAACATGGGGTAGACTATATGAAATGTCCCCACCCTGATACAACACTAATACAAAGGTTTGGTATCAAGATGACATATTTTGGAGGCTAAACAAGCGAGTGCGCTACCTAGGATTGGTCGACTAGCCAAGATCCAGAGTTTTCCAAACACCTCCAGAGGGTCACGAATTTCAGAATTAAGGATGTGGTTGGATTTATAAGATTGTTATGGACATGCATGAACTTACAAAAGGATAATTAGATCTACATAGATCACAATACTGTACTTTCTGGAAAACTAGTCAAAATAAACATTGTAACGAGCATAGGTACAATAATGACTCAATTACATTTAAAAGAAAAATTGCAGAACTGTATTCTATATCAGATAATTATCATCATATTACAGAGATTCATATACATTAATAAGACCCATAGGATCACCATCAACCTCCAGGAAATAAGTAGAGACAATTACTATAGAGAATTCTCTAATGGATGGAATTGCTGCACCAGGTGAAGAAGATCTTGGTTGGAACTGGAATAGGATCTGTAAATTAGATCATAGAATAGGTATGTAGCCTCAATCCACATGAAATATTCAAATCCACAGGTAGAATAGAGATTCAGCAGGGGCACATCTTCCAGCTGTGACTAGGGGCAGATCTCCCTAAGTCCTGAGAAGCTTAGAGCTCTCAATGCAAACATTAAATTATCAAAATATGTGAGAGTGGTGCACTCCTCTTATTTTATAGAATGAGATGCCTTCTAGATTCATTGAATGTGGTCACCTTCGTCCTTCATGTGCCCTCCTTGACTGTTTTTAGTAACTAAATATTTTGCCCGCTTTTATCCTTGCTTTGTTCCCTTCCGCTTTGGATTGCTTTTCTTCTTTTGGAAACATCCTGGTTTTCCTGGAATTTCTCTTCTTTTCTTGTGCTTTTTCCTTCTTTTTTGCTTCTTTCTGCTTTATGAAATTTCCTGCCTTTTCTGCCAGCTTTCTGCTTTTCTGAGTTTGCTTATTTTGTGTTGCTTTCCATCATTTTGTGGCTTTGTGGATTTTTCTTGATTTTCTTCTAGTTTCCATTTCAAATGACAAATCACTGGGTCCACAAGTCCTTATGCGCCCTCTTGGCCACCTAACACATCCACTAATTACAAAAATTAAATATTGTAAAAAATATTTATAATTTAACATAACATAATAATCCTAAGTCTAATAATTAATCAATTGGATAGCTAATGCCTAAAAATTGACCCCTTTCACTTGTTAGGATTTGGACATAACTTTAGGGGTTGGTCAAATAGCAAAAATTCTATGGAGTCCTCATGGAGGGGTGTTGTCCCTCCAACAAATTCCCCTTGATTTTGCAAAATCAAGGGGTTCCCATTTCAGTTTTGTAAATATTTAGCCTTTAGTTTCATTTAATTTCTTTACTTGGTTTTGAGAGGATGATTCCACGGCTTTCTTTCTTTGGCCCTTCACTCTTTGCATTGCTTGTCTCTTGGTTTGGTTCCATTTTATGAGATTTTGGTGATTCCATTGATTATAGTTGTTTGCATCTTTTAGCTTCCTGGTCGCTGAACAACATTTGCATGCCTTTTGTTGAGCTCATGTAAGTTGACTTCATGCTTTAGTTTGTAAATATTATAATTTTCTTTGCCACTTGTTTTCATTAGAGTAATTTTGCATTTTTCTCATTCATAATTGAATTTAATTATTCATTTTCTCTAAAAACATAATTTTAATAATTAAATTCATTATAATTAAAAAAAACAATTTAAAATACCAAAATATTTATTTGTAATAACTAAAGAACATCATTACCTTTTTCATTGAAAATCTCCATATACTTTAGTTCATCATTAAAAATGATTAAAACATTTTATCACTTATATTTTAAGAAAATGGTGCCAAACTAACATCTAGACATTATTGGGTAAAATCATCATAACTTTATTATTTTGGCTTCAAGAAATTTTTTACAATGCTCTTTGATTAAATTTCTTCTATTAATATTATAAAGTTACTTTATGATAAAAGTCATATATAATTGTTTTAAAAATTAATGTAACTTTAAATATATACATTTTGGAATTTTTTTTAATATTCTTTGTCTTTATTTATATTTATCCATAGTTTTGGTGGATTTCAAATAAAAGTTAAAATTATAAGGTCACTTTATAATAAAAGTCATATATAATTGTTTTATGAACATTTTTAAAACTTTTAGTTTTTTGAATATTCTTTGTCTTTATTATACTTATCCATGGTTTTCGTGGATTTCAAATATAAGTTAAAATTATAAAGTTACTTTATGTTAGATATAATTGTTTTATAAACATTTTTAAAACTTTTAGTTTTTTAAATATTCTGTTTTTATTTATACTTATCCATGGTTTTGGTGGATTTCAAATACAAATACAAATTATAAAGTTACTTTATAATAAAAGTCATATATAATTGTTTTATAAACATTTTTAAAACTAATGTAACTTTATATATATACATTTTGGAATTTTTTAAAAATATTCTTTGTCTTTATTTATATTATCCATGGTTTTGGTGGTTTGAAATACAAGTTAAAATACCTTATGTAAACTTTACCTGAGTTATGTTAATTTTATAATCAATTAACATCAAATGATTACTTGAAACCTTATGGCCAACTCTACTCATCACAAAGACGCTTTGGGGAATGCAATTTGAAATATCAAAAATGTTTTTTTTTTTAACTTCGAGCCAACTTATTATGGTATTCAATTCTATCAAGTTGACATTTTTGTGTATTTACTGAAACCACTGGTATTTTGAATGAAATATTTCACTCAACTAAATCGATGAACACGATTTCTCCTTGGGGTTCGAGTTATTTGGATAGAGAAAGTTTAGAGTCAGAACTATAATCATTGTGAACATAGTCTCTGCTTTGATGTTTATTCACTGGCAGCCATTGCGAACAGTTTGACACTGGTATCATTTTGAAGTTGGTTTCAAACATAAATACATTTAAACTTCTGCTTCCTTCTTCTACAATATATATTTAGTCATTATGCCTGAATGAATAATTTTGAAACTTGAACATAAGTAATCTTTGAGATTCTGTTTGAATTTAATCATTTGAATGGTATCTTAATAACTTTTATTATTATGATATGACTTGTGTCTTTTAAACAATAATATTTTTATGCTTGAATGCCTATTTGATATACACATTCTGTAGGGTGATATTTATTTTGAATTCAGATCTTAAGGTTGCTAGAATTTAATTTATGCTATTTCTGTGTTTCAAATTAACTTCAAACTGTTGGTTACATATTTCAGTTTTCATAATTTGAATTATTTTTTTATGGACTGTGTAAACTGCAATCTCTTTTGAATGATTGTGTCTTAATCTTGGTGTTTTCTCCTAGATTATTTCATGTCTTTGGATATTTATATCCAGATTCAGAATAACATTATAATAATTAGTTTGCTCCTCGTAGGGATAGATTTAGAATAATTAGTTTTAATTGGTTAATTTTATCATAATTTAGCAGCTACTAATTTATGAGTTGTGAATATTTTAGAATAGTTCTTTGCTAATAGTTTTATTTCAGTTAGTTTTTATTTAGGTTGAATAAGTAGGAAGTAACAACACATATAAAACAAAAACAGATCATGAGACTTTCTTGTTGAGATAAAATCTTCAAGGTAACATGGCCTTAATCCCGTGAAAGCAAACTACCCCAAACATAGGGCTTCCTTAAGAACTTCGTGTGAGTTGTCTTTCTGTAGTTGGCACTTGACAGAAAATATGGCCAACAATGGGACATTACAATATATATATATATATATATAGATAGATATAGATATATATAAACGGGAAATGTAATACGTCTAAAAACAAACGGTCAAACCCCAACCTCGTCCTCAACAAATTGAAAGTCTATGAAAAAACCAATGCATTGTAGATACCTACAGGTTTAACGATTAAGAGTCAAATAGAAAGATTTAAACAAACAAATACAAGCAAATCCCATGACGAGGTTGAACCTTGAGCAAGCCACTCTTTTAGAAAAAGAAATAAGAACAAAGATATATCATTTACACAAAATGGATGACACAATACACACAATAGAAACAAAGGTACATATTCATTAATAGCTAGGGGAAACCCTGTAACAGTAATAAGATTACAATAATGGTGCGGATCCAAGAGGAAGAGCCATGGTAATAACATGGTTTAAACCCTAATTCCCCTGGGAGTGTCACATAAATAAGAAGTTGAACCAAGTAATGCTCACTGTTAAGCTAACCCTAAGAGGGAAATACATAGAACCCGAAGTACCTTTTGAGAAGGGCTTCGCTCCTCAAGTCTCGATCATGGTCCTAACACAAGGATCATACGACATCAAGACATGGAAATGATGTAAGTATGTGAAACATGAACATCAAAATAACAAAACAAAAGAATAACTCTGCTAAGTAATGAAATCTTACAACCATAGTTCAAGATGAGAGCAGGGGCCCGATTGAGGATTCCTTCATAGCCGCAATAGTAACTACTTTCCAATATACCATAAATATCTAACTGTGATTTAAACACCACCCAAAATGATATTACTTAGTTAGGAGTAATAGAAAAACAAAGCTTACCTGGTAATGCTGAGTCACAGGAGGAGTACGAGCAATCTTGTTGGTTACTTCACATTGTTAGTTTTTCTACTTTTAATGAAGATTATTTAGGATCTTAACTGAAAGAATAACATGAACAACATAACACGAGAGACACAAATATTTTCCTTGGGGAAACCATAAAGGAGAAAACCCCGCAACTTCCTGAGCGATAGAATCATCACCAATACAATATCACAAAATGGAAAACCCCAAAACAAGATGGTCTTCTACAGATCTCTCTCTTTTCTCCTATGCGAACTTGAGTGAGTGAGTGTGTGTTCAAATGAGAGAGCCCAACTCTCTATTTATACTTTACTTTCACTTGACCTTTTCACTAGCTAGGTCGGCCCCAGCTAAACCTGACTGGGTCGATTTCTCTAGGAGACTCAATAACCCTAATACATTTGAATCTAGGGGGATCTATTGCCCCGAATTACAATGGAGGATTTAACTCAATGAATTTACATGACCAAATGTAATAAAGACATCTTTGACCAGAGGAATAAACATCTCCGTCGGAGGTACAAATAAAATACAATAATAATAACAATGCAAAATACAAGTGAATATCTTCCGAAGTTACAATTACATCAACACTCCCTCTTAAATATGAAGGTATTCTCTTGCCACAGTCATCAAAACTGGATCATCATCAATGCTGGAACATCATCGACGACACTGGATCATCATCATTGTTGTTGCTGCAATCCTCATCATGTCAATCATCGATTGGTGACATCTCTCGAATATACTCGTCATTGGAAGTTCTACAGAGCCAACCCTTTTTCATGATGGATGTAGGCCTAGCCCTCATGTAGGTCTTCATCATCTCTACGAGAAAGCCATCAAGTAGGTACAACCCAGGACCAGTCATTACATTGCCACTGCAAACACTTGTGTCTCCTACTATCACCTCATCGTCTTCAGATCATCTCATCATCACACAGAGCACAACCCAGATGCACATCACATGTCCCACAACAGTAAGCCCGCGTCTACCAGCATGGGAGGACAAACCTGCCACCATGCGAAATCCTTCCTAGGCGCACACACAGTGACTTATGACCGGTGGACGTCTCCAGTATGGGAGGACAAACCTACCACCATATGAGACCTCGTCTACGAACATGGGAGGAATTTACTACCACCATGCGATAATGTCTTAGCCCTTACATCTACCGACATGGGAGGAATTTCCTACCACCATGCTAGAATGGCTCGGCCCTTACATACACAGACATGGGAGGAATTTCCTACCACCATGCGAGAATGGCCCGACCCTTACATCTACCAACATGGGAGGACTTTCCTACCACCATGCGTGAATAGACCATGTGCATCTGTGTCTTCCAGACTCATCACTTCCTCTTGGAATGAACCTTGATTTGGAGAACAACAAGCTTCTCTCTGAAGTACTCGAAATTCACTCTGGCTAACGGCTTGGTCAACACATTGGCTATCTGCTCATCCATGGCTACATGTTGGAGCTTCAATGCTCCTCTTTGCACCATATCCCTGATATAGTTGTACTTGATCTCAATATGCTTTGACTTGTCATGGAACACCGGGTTCTAGGACAACTTCACACAACTCTGGTTGTCACAAAATATACAAGTTGCCTCTAACTGGAGATCAAAAAAATTAGACAATAGATTCCTAAGCCATACTGCCTCACAACTAGCCGAACAAGCTGTAACATACTCTGATTCGACTATACTCAGTGCCATGCATGACTGCTTTCTGCTAAACCAGGAGATCATACTAGATCCCATATTGAAGCAACATCCCGAAGTGCTCTTCCTATCTGCAGCACTGCCTGTCTAATCCGAAAAACCCTGCAGGTTAAACTTATGATTCGCGTCATACTTGAGCCGATAATCAACTGTACCCTTCAGGTACCTCAATACATGATTTGCAACAATCAAGTGAACATGTCTCAGATCCATTAGGAACTGGCTCAATGTGTTCACAATAAAGCATATGTTTGGTCTCGTGTTCGTCAGGTACATCAATGAACCAAACATCTGACGATGCATCGTGGAATCAACTGAATCTGATGAAGCATCACATAGTAGCTTAAAGTTCGATGCCATGGGTGTGGCCATAGCCTTGCATTCCATCATTTCGAACCTCTTCAGAATCTCCACTGCATACTTCCCTTGTTCAAGGATTATTCTATCCGCACTTTTCCACACCTCCATGCCTAAGTGTTAACACCCAAAAAGTGCTCACTACCTCATCTACCCATCACATGACTCATTTGTCCATATTTCCTACCATATTTACCTTCAGAACCCTAAAATCTCATTAAAAAAACCTCCAAAAGGCCTAAAAAGCCTCCAAAAGGACACAAAACCATAAAAAAAAGCCTCCAAAAGGCTTAAAAACTCATTTTTTCCCCCAAAATTATCCAAAATTCCTCCAAAATAGCAAAAACCCTCTAAAAAGGGAATAAAAAATATAAAAAAAAGGAGGAAAAAACCCTATATAGCTGACCTAAACCATATGGTTCCCAAAACCATGGGCCAGCATTCCACCACCAAAAACCTATAAATAGGTGATGGAGACCCTTCATTTCATATCCACAATCAAATACACCCTTACTCTGCCAAAATAACTCTTGAAACCCTAGCTCACCCTTGAGCTACTTTCACCATTGAGTGTCCCTTTTGGCCCATTTCCACCATTGGAGAAAGAGAAGGAGAAAAGTTGGAGTTTGGAGCAACCCTTTTGGATCATTGCAAGAACTTCACCAACCTCTACACTTGAGGTAAACTTTTAATACAAAAGAAAAACCATTTATATTCCATGTTTTGTTATGTTTCTTAATGCTCATGCTAGTTTAGAACCTGTGTTGTTTTAGTACTTTAATTTACTGTTTTATTGAACTGCTACTAAGGAGCCCATTCTCCTTAGTAGGTGCTCATTTGCACAAGCTAGGGTGAAAACCCCAGCTACAGTTTTTGGCGACTCCACTGGGTTTGAATTTTTGGTTATAGTTTTTAAATATTTTCCTGTCTTTTCCTTTTGGCTGTCCCTTCCGGCTGTCGTAAACCGCGTCTTTTACCCCCGCAGTTGCATTCCGACCGCGTCTTTCAGGAATTTACATGTGACCCGACCGTGGCTCTCAGACTGTTTCCGGCGACCTGCTGATGGATTCAAGTCTGTTACCTGCGATCCGACCGCGGCTAATTAGCTTGTTTGTTGTGATCCGACTGTGGCTGTTACAAATTTTTCGGCGTCCCGCCTATGGCTTTCAGCCAGTTTTCTGCAACCCGCCTGCGTCTGTCGGCCCTTTTTCCGCGTCCTGACTACGGCTTTCAGCCCTTTTGCTGCAACCCGACTGCGTCTGTTGGCCTTTTTCCTGCGTCTCGCCTGCGGCTTTCAGCCATTTTCTTGCAACCTGCCTACGGCTTTCGACCTTTTTCCCGCGGTCCGACTGCATCTTTCGGCTAAAATCCCGCAACCTGTCTGCGACTGTTGAACTATTTCCCGCGGTCCGACCGCCCAGAACTGCCACAGACCCGCGGTCTGTCCTCTGCACTTTTTTACCTGTTTTGAACCCAACACTTTGCTGCACTATTTTCTGCACCTGCACAGCCATCTGTCCTACTTGCAGCCATACTTCCCTACAGCCTTTTCTGTAGTTTTATTTCTGTTACATTTACATAATCGTTTTAAAAAAAAAAAAAATTGAAAAAGAGAAAATTTTGCATGTCAAAGTTTACATTCTGTCTTGTTGTTGTTAGTTAGAAAGTTGCCCCCCTCGTGGCACTTTTAATTGGGTTCATCATCTCACACGCACACACTCTGTCACCTAATTCAAGTGAGCCTTAAAAAATTACTTAACACAACCAACATTCTAACCCCACTTGGGGAACACATAAGAATTTTTGTAGTTAGGTAGGATCGGGGGGATAGGCATCCAAATAACACCCCTCGGTTGCTTACACTTGAGACATAGCTGTTTTTCATTAGGGAACCAAAATCCCTTAGTATTTTTTGGCACGGTCACAACCAGTTTATCAGAGGGCGTCTCCCCTAGGAGGGTTGAAGTCTCCAGACTGGTTCTGGAGGCTTGAGTGGAATATCGCAATCCATTCAGTAACCGAAGGGCTACCTTTCGCAGTTCTCGGGGTATCCCTGTATGGGGGTACTGCGATAAAAGGACCAAACGGTAGATTCACCTTTTCTGGATGTGTCATGAACGGGGTATCTTAGTTGCCTTTCTTCTAGGATTGACTACCCGATGTCCCTCCCGGTAGGGGGATATCTTTAGCCACTTGGCTCTCTTATCCATGTTGTCTGACTTGGATTTCATCACCTTGCAGAGGATATGTCTAGTTGAGTCAGAATATTATTTAGTTAGGTGTTTGCATGCTCCCTTACCTCCTTTTGGTCTAGTGAGTCCACTATTTTTATTTTTTAGGAAACCTACTGCTTGTTGGTATTCTGACCATTTCTGTTGATACTCCACTTATTGTAACACAGCTGTTGCAGTAAGTGTTTTGAGTTGGTTGTTGGCCTGAGTGCCATATTTTTTGAGCTCTCCTTCTGCATACTCGGTTGCATTAGGGTTTTTGAGCTGTTTTTCACTCAACACAACCCCCAGATATTTGACACCATTGAGTCCCCGAGACATTCTCGGCGCCTCTGGGGCGAGCCCCCGTAGCACGGTTCACTTGACACCACCCGTCATAGACATAGATCTTCATCACTTGATACCACTCATCATAGATCTTGAGCTTTGTCACTTGACTCCACTCGTCAATGGCATAGAACTCCGTCAACTGATCTAGATGCCCCCTATTTTACCTCTGATTCTGAGGCAGAGTCCGAGAACCCCATTTACACTGCACCAACCAGCCCCATGGCTGGCGTGACTTCCACCCCTTTCTTTGTAGGGACCATTGGTGGAGCATCCACCACCACACCAGCTACCACACCTGCTTTGGGTATTCCCTCGATGGGGCCCACATCTACCATTCCGATCACTGCACCCATTCTAGTAGCTGGAATACCTATTCCCACTCCATCAGTGACTCACACTACTCTTGGCGGTGCAGGACCGTCCCATACCACGTTCGTCCCTGCACTTGGGGGCAACCTCCCAAACCCTGCCCCTACACTTGGGGGCATTGGCCCCAACATGGTCCAACCCACTAGTATGTCACATCCTTCTACTAGTTTGTCATTCATGGCTAGCCTCAACCTTCCTGACCTAGCTAGACTGACTAACGATCCTATCAGACACGACCCTGTGTGGCCTCACATGCCCACCAAGCTCCCCTCTGACATCCCTAAGTTTGAGGGAAAGGCAGGTGAGGACCCCCAGAACCATATCATGTCCTTCTATCTATGGTGTTCCTCCAACTCCACAGTGGACGACTCTGTCCGCCTCCGTCTGTTACAGCGCACCTTCACTGGCTCTGCAGCTAAGTGGTACATCGAGCAGCCCCATGGGACCCATGCCACCTTTACTTCCCTTGCCTCGACCTTCCTGTAGTTCTTTCAGTTACCTGTCCGCTATGACGCGGGAGTTGAGATCCTACTATCTTGCAGACAGAACATGGCTACCCACATCACTGACCACATTCATGAGTGGCGTCGATGCCGCAGCCTCTGCAAAATCAAGTTAGTCGACTATATCTTCTTAGATTGGTTTCTAAAATCCCTCGTTCCTGTCATTGCCAAGGATGTGGCATTCGAACGACCCCAGTCCGAAGAAGAGGCCATCCTCAAAGCCCAGCAATTTGACCTCGTATATGCCCAGTCAGGTTATCTCTATACCATTATACCTGACGCCCCTCGCGGCGATTCCTCCCAGCACAATGCGCCGGGGGCATCCCATGCCGCAGACGGCATTGTCGGCTGTGTTGCCTCGCATCCCCAACCCTTTTCCGTAGCATGTTCTAGCCCTGGCCCCGACCTTTCGCGGGCTACATCTCAATCCGGAGCAACCAATTCATATGCTCCTATGACACATCACCACCATTCTCACGGACCCTCATGTCCACCTCAGTGCTTTGGGCATGCGTCCCCCGTTTATGCTCCCCCGGTCGCACCTCAGCCATATTACCATCCACAGGCTGCCCCAGCTCCTGTGTCCTCTCAAGCCCAACCTGCTTATTACCCGCCACAGGCAGCCCCTGCGACAAACCCCCAGCCCACTCCACAGACGTATCAGCAACCCCCACTAGGTTTAGCACCTGTGTAGCCTCCACCTACCTATTATCCACCGCAGCCTGCTCCCACACCTGCACAACCCCAGAACCCACCTGCTGCCCAAGGGCAAGTTTACGCCCAACAGAATCCGCAACAGAACCAAAATAACCAGCGCCAACAGGGCCAGCAAAAACGTGGCAAAGGTTGTAACCATGGGAACAACCCTCCTCTAGACCAAGGTGGTCAACCTCCCAATCCCCCAGACAACAATAATGCGGCCCCTGCTAACCAAAACCCTAATCGGCCGCCCAAGCAGGCCAAAAATCCTAATTTGCGAACAAACCATCCTTGTTCTATTTGCGGAACATATAACTGGGCGTTCCGAAGTGACTCACCAATGTGCTAGAGTCGGGGGAGATCCGGGTTGCGTTGGCGATTGTATTCGGAAGCCATCCAATTATATGCTTCCTTGAGTACCCAGTCCAGTTCCAGTTCAGTGTACCATTGAGAGTATGACTCCCCGTCACTATGATCCAGCAGCTCATCAGTTCTTCTGGTACCCCACTCAGTAACACTGTTGTTATTCCAGTGTATCAGTTCTTCAGCTCAGACATGGTCAGCCCAGCAGTATGTCCCAGATTTGTGTCCCCTCTGGACCCTTATGATGTACGCAGTTGTTTTCTATGTATCCTACAAGTCCCCCTTTTCGGGCCTCACCGTTGTTTTTTATGTATCTTGATACGAGCATGGGTATGCTCGCCTCGTCAATATATTGAGATTCTTCCTCATTCATTATTTGAGGTCATGTATATGTCAGGTCCCCATATTTTGGACCCCATTGTTATTATTGTTCTATATCTTGATACGAGCATGGGAATTCCCGCCTCGTCCATATGATCAGATTATTCCTCATCCATTATTGAGGTTATGTACTTTTAGTTTTTGCCGTTTGTTCGGGACCGTTGTTCCGGGCTCCAGTTTGTTTCTTCTCTTCTCCACACCCCAGGAACACCATACAGGACTTATGATGTCTATTGGCCATACGATGAGCTCCTGCCCTCACACATCAGGGGGCAATTTGTTAACACCCAAAAAGTTCTCACTACCTCATCTACCCATCACATGACTCATTTGTCCATATTTCCTACCATATTTACCTTCAGAACCCTAAAATCCCATTAAAAAAGCCTCCAAAAGGTCTAAAAAGCCTCCAAAAGGCCACAAAACCATCAAAAAAGCCTCCAAAAGGCTAAAAAACCCCTTTTCCCCCCAAAATTATCCAAAATTCCTCCAAAATAGCAAAAACCCTCTAAAAAGGGAATAAAAAATATAAAAAAAAGGAGGAAAAAGAAAAAAAATGAGGAAAAAACCCTATATAGCTGACCTAAACCATATGGTTCCCAAAACCATGGGCCAGCACTCCACCACCAAAAACCTATAAATAGGTGATGGAGACCCCTCATTTCATATCCACAATCAAATACACCCTTACTCTGGCCAAATAACTCTTGAAACCCTAGCTCACCCTTGAGCTACTTTCACCATTGAGTGCCCCTTTTGGCCCATTTCCACCATTGGAGAAAGAGAAGGAGCAAAGTTGGAGTTTGTAGCAATCCTCTTGGATCATTGCAAGAAATTCACCAACCTATACACTTGAGGTAAAATTTTAATACAAAAAAAAAACCATTTATATTCCATGTTTTGTTATGTTTCTTAATGCTCATGCTAGTTTAGAACCTGCGTTGTTTTAGTACTTTAATTTACTGTTTTATTGAACTGCTACTAAGGAGCCCATTCTCCTTAGTAGGTGCTCATTTGCACAAGCTAGGGTGAAAACCCTAGCTACACTAAGAAATAATGCATCATCCCCAGGCCCTTCATCTCAAACTCTACGACAAGATTCCTCTTTGTATCTGCAATGAGCTCATCCTCTCCTATTACAAACATGACATCTAGATAGAGTAGAAGTATCACTGGATTTCCCACCTCAACCTTGTAGTAAAGGTTGGAATATCTTTTAATCTTGGTAAAGCCCAAGCTCATCAGGAAACTATCCATCCTGTTGTACCATGTCCTGGGTGCCTGTTTCAATCCGTACAAGGCCTTCTTCAATTTGCACACATGAGTCTTTCTATCATGTGTCTCAAATCCCAGTGGCTTTTCCACATACACTTCCTCTTCTACTACACCATTCAAGAACGATGTCTTGACATCCATCTACTGTACCTTCCATTTCATCACTGCAGCCAGTGCAAGTACTGATATAATGGAAGTGTATTTGGATATAAGTGCAAATGTCTCCTCATAGTATATTCCTTGCTTCTGGGAGAAGCCACGTGCCACAAACCTCGCCTTGTGTTTCTCAATGCTACCATCTACAACATGCTTGATCTTGTAGATCCACTTGGGAGTCACTACAAACTTCCCTTCTGGTCTCGGAACTACCTCCCAGACATCATCCTTCATAATCGATTGGTATTCCTTGATCATGGCATCCTTCCATTCTTTCTTCTCAGCAGCTTCTTCATAGTTGGAAGGTTCTTTATCACACCTTTATCAATGATGCTGCACAACAGGGCTACATAGATGGAGTATGGCCTAGGTCTCTTGATTTCTCTGTGCATCCCCTTTGGAGCGCCATACTTCTCTGCATCTTGTATTTCCTCTTGTATCCATGTTGGTTTCATCTTGTGGGAGTTCTTCTCACGAGGTGGATCTACAGGTTCTTGTGGTTCTTCCATTTTGCAGTCTTCATGATCTTCTGGAACTGATTCTTCCATTACTACATCTTGAATCCTTGGAAATTCAGGTTCTTCACTTTCTTCAATAGGTAATTTTCTAGATTTGTTGTATGTTGAGTCTTCGTCGAATGTTCTTTGAAACAAGTCTCTCTTGAAGGTGATGGTACACGATATTTCCTACAAGTCAATTTAGTTGTGTGGTTAGAAACATTTCATAATTTTCAAAACAAATTGTTATGCATATAGGTCACACAATTATGCAACTAACTTAGCCAAGGTTTCAACACAACATTCATCCATATCTTGTATTCATACGATAACTTTCTAGATGCCTTCCATCTCTACTAGAACATTGTTAAGAGTGTGCACTACTCCCAACATGTTAGCAAAAAGGTTTCATTCTATATAATTAGAAATGGAATGCTGTACAGTACCATAGGCCACTTACCCGTTACTTGGATATTAGTAGTATTTAATGCAACTTTTATAACATGCATAATTCACATCCTAAATCTAGGAACATAAGCATGCATATCATTGAACAATATCATTTAAGTAATTAGATATACAAGAAATGAAAATTCAAATACTTATCTTTGTTTGTTTATTGGGTGGACTCCCTCTTGATCTTTGCTTCCTTGGAGGAACTACTGGAGTCTCTAACAAAGTGTTCTTCTTCATCGTCTGATTCTGATGTCCTATGCCTTTCTTGCTTATGATCAGAAATGTTGAGCAAGTATTCTACATTATAGATCACTTGTTCTTTGTACTGGAGCAGACTCATTGTTCTTCTTCTTCTGAATATTTAACCAATGCTGAAATGGATGAGAGGTTCTTCCATAGATCATTTATCCTTATTTGTTTCTAGAATCCAAATTTGTAGGAGCTTTTCCTACTCCTTTCATGCAATACTGAAAGTCATTTCTAGTTTCACCTTATGAGGTGGAACCTTCTGAATGAACCCTTGTAACTGGTTACCTTCATTATAATACATATTCTTCATCACTTGAAGAATCATCTCTTTCTTCTTCTCTAGTTCTTTTCCTTACAAGTTCATCGTCTTCCGCGGTGTGAGCATGGTGTCTTTTCTTGTTGGTCTTCTTATTATGAGAGACACTTCTATTTCTAGGACAATCTCCAGAGTAGTGTCGCTTCTCATCACATGTATACCATCTAATATTGGATAGATCTTTTCTGGGTCTTCTATAGTTCCCTCTTTGATTTTGGTGGTGTTTCTGCCTCTTACTGTGATGATGGTGCTCCCTCTTGCTATGATTCCTTCTGGTGTGTGCTATGAGAGCTTGATCATCATTTGCTCCCATCTTCTCTTCTCGGGCCACAAGTCGAGCTTCTTCTTGTGAACATTCTTCCCATAACCTACTGAATGTGATCAACTTCTTTCTAGAACATATCCCTTGAATGAATGAGTCCCATGATCTTGGGAGACCATTCAAGGTGGCCATCACAATCTATCCTTCTTCTACCTTTTCTCCAATAGCTTCAAGTTGCTCCTTGATCTGAGAGACCCTTGTGAAATAGGACTACATGGTCTCTGCATTTTGAATCTTCACATTCTTAAGCTGGTTCCTCAAGGTCATCTTCTGATTAATGTTCTTACCTTCAAATAGCTTTTTCAAAGCATCAAACATCTCCTTAGGTGTCTTCAAAGATGACACATGTGGGATGATATGATCCTTAATGGAATCTGCAATTATTCTCTTGGTATTAACCAAGTTCTTCTTGTGGATAGCCTTAGCCTCATCTCCCTCTGGTGCTGGAAACTCTTCATTTACATACTTGTCCAACTCATTTTCTTCAAGGACAAGAGCAATCCTATACTTCCATGAACGGAAGTTATCAACTCCTTCAATATTATCCTCAAGCTTGGTGTGGTGAGACATATTAAATGAAAACTTCAAATGGAAATAACAAAGCTTTTAGGTCTTGCCACTTTTAGATGCCCAAACTGGTTCTAGAGCTAGTTGGCCTAGGGTTTGTCAGAGAAACCCTAATTTTCCAAACTTGGAATTTGGAACTTTTGATTGGATAGGAAGATGCGCCACCTCAAGGCGATTTGTCCAATGTACTCACTTCTCCAAATCTGTGAACAAAATCCGAAAATAGTTGATTCCCTAGTTTTCCTCCGACAGTAGTGACGGGTCCAAAAATGAAAATTCTCATAATTGAATTATGCTTTCACAGGGATATGCGCCCTCCTAGGGAGAATTGAATTGAACCTCTTTTCAGGATGATCTGTGGAGGAAACTTCCCGAAACAGGAATCCCTCGTTTCTCCCCGTAGCAATGACCGAGTCAAAATTGAAATTTCTCGAAATTCGATTATGCTTCGACAGAAAGATGTGCCCTTCTAGGGCGAGTTATCCTAGCTTCCTTTTCTTTATGATATATGGAGAGAAGACCCCAAACTTATAAGCCCTAGATTCCCGCAGCTGCACAATGTCTTCTTTTCAAGTTAGCTCTGATACCATGTTAGTTTTTCTACTTTAATCAATATTATCTAGGATATTAACTAAAAGAATAACATGCACAACATAACACAAGAAACACAAATATTTTCCTCGAGGAAGCCATAAAGGAGAAAACCCCCCAACTTACTCAGAGATAGAATCGTCACCAATACAATATCACAAAATGGAAAAACCCAAAACAAGATGGTCTTCTACAGCTCTCTCTCTTTTCTCCTATGCAAACTTGTCTTCTCTCTCTCACTAATGCGAACTTGAGTGAGTGAGTGTGTGTTCAAATGAGAGATCCCAACTCTCTATTTATACTTTACTTTCACTTGACCTTTTCACTAGCTAGGTCGGCCCCAGCTAAAACTGACTGGGCCAAATTCTCTAAGAGACTCAATAACCCTAATACATTTGACTCTACGGGGATCTATTGCCCCAAATTACAATGGAGGATTTACCTCAATGCCTTTACATGACCAAATGCAATAATGACATCTCTGACCGGAGGTGTCACATCCCCATTTTGACCCCCTTCGCATTAACTCATAAATGATGTAAATATTGATATTTAATCATGGTGAGGAGCTCAAGTCCAAGGCCCCACCATTGATTTAGCGTTTTATGTATCGGAAATTAAAAATAGATGCTTGTGGTTCTTGTGCTAGATAGGCACAATGTAAATTAAGACATCATGTAAATATGAATTTTAATGAAAAACCCACAACTAGCTATGCAATGCAACAAAGAGATGGGGGCATGATTCTACAAGGAATAGGGAGGGAAATTATTCAAACCCTTGAGCCAATGGTGATAAGCCAGATGTCAATGAATAAACCCTCAACTACCCATTCTGACTTATGCACCCAATCATTTAATTCTTCCAGAAATTGGTTAAGGCAGTTAATGCCTTGGGAATGAAGAGGCATGGCAACCAATTTCGTGCATGGGCAAGCCATCAACCTGGGAAAAACGTACTTTTGCTTCAGGGGCAAGAAAACACCCACGAAATGGTTCCCAAAGCCATTCTGAACCCAGAGTCTTTCCTCCCTCACGCAGTCTGAGCTAGCTGGGATTTCCCCATCACGTTTTTACCAATTTCCTGCATTTTTCCATAGCTGGGAGCTCATTTTTGTGTTGCACAGTGGATGGGAGAAAGGGGGTCATGTTTTGGGGGTTTATAGAGGTTGTTTTTTCCCCTGAAATGCAGAAAATTGTTTTCTGAAAATGAATTTGCTCTCCCAGGGTTTATTCCCCATCTACTAGTTCATTTTGGTCGCCCATGTTTTTCAGCACTTGTGTTTTGTTGTAGGGTGCATCCCTGTGTTGGTTGGAAATTATGAGCAAGAATTAGGAGTGGAAGTGGACCAGAATTGGCTTGATAAACCTAGTGAGGAGGTAACCTCTCAAGAGTATCAAAAGGGTTGGTTGCTCTTCTATGCACACCTTGAAGAACACTAGAATGGAAGGTATGGCCTGAGGGACTGTGTATTAGTGAAGGGAATACTTTTTTGTGCCAGGTGTGTAGGTATTGTGGGGACCAAGCTAGATATATCTTGCAGAGGGTGCCCATATCTCTATGGATGATCCCACTAGCTTAGCAATTCTTCCTTCCATTGCCTAACAGCCTGATAAACCCAACTGTAGATTGGCTTGGCTGATTTGGTGTATCTTTGGGCTATGTGTGAGTCTGTTGTTCCCTGATTCCTTGTAGAGATCGTTCCCAACTCGGGGGTAGCAATGTGTTGAGATATTGATGATCACAACTGGCCTATGGATGGCTGGAACGTTGGAGTTGCATAGCCAGTTGCTTGGGACTACTTTGTTATAAGATAAGTATTCTCTTGTGTTAACTTTGCAATTATTTATTTGATGAATATCTTGAATTTATGATGGATGTGTAATTGAAATTACTTCCGTTGTGTTTTCTTATAATTATACATTTCCATATGTCTTTTTATATTATGTGAATGCTTATTTAATAAGTTCATGGGGCTAGATGCGTGGTTTTAGCATCACGAACCTCTCCATCGCACTGGTATGATGGGAGGGGACGTGACAGAATGGTATCAGAGCCATAGGCTGCAACATTGGACCTTTATGGGCCAAATCTGATTACAGTTACATGGGAAGGTCCCCTTCCTAATCACCACAGGTATCAGCATCGCGCCTAAACTGGCTAAGTTGAATAACATTACAGAGGTAAGATCACCTCCTGCTGAGCAGCAGTCATCACTGAAAGAAGGAAAGATTTCAAATTTTCCTAAGAGTTTTTGAAAATTTTGTCTAAGTGTTCGGCGTCGAAAGGAAAGTTTCGGAAGGACTCAGCGAGTTGGTCCACAACAATGGAAGAACTCGTCGAGTTGGCCCGAAACGACAAAAAATTTCTAAGTGTTCGGCGTCGAAAGGAAAGTTTCAGAAGTACTCAACGAGTTGGTCCGCAACAGCAGAAGAACTCGCCAAGTTGGCCTGAAACGGCGAAAATTTTCTCAGTGTTTTTCAGCGTCGAAGGGAAAGTTTCGGAAGGACTCAGTGAGTTGGTCTGCAACAGCGGAAGAACTCGTCGAGTTGGCCCAAAACCGCGAAAATTTTCTAAGTGTTTTTCGGAGTCGAAGGGAAAGTTTCGGAAGGACTCAGTGAGTTGGTCCGCAACAGTGGAAGAACTTGCCGAGTTGGCCCAAAACGACAAATTTTTTCTAAATGTTCAATGTCAAAAGGAAAGTTTCGGAAGGACTCAGCGAGTTGGTCCACAACAGCGGAAGAACTCGCCAAGTTGGCCCGAAACGTCGAAAATTTTCTAAGTGTTTTTCGATGTTGAAGGGAAAGTTTTGGAAGAACTCCGCGAGTTGGTCCACAATGGCGGAAGAACTCGCTAAGTTGCCTCGAAACAATGGAAAATTTTCTAAGTGTTCAGCGTCAAAGGGAAATTGTAGAAGAACTCCACGAGTTGGCTTGAAATTGCGGAAGAACTCAGCAAGTTGGCCCGCAACGGCGGAAGGACTCGGCGAGTTGGTCCAAAAAAAATCTCAACATTTTTCTAAGTGTTTTCGGCGGAAGAAATCAGTGAGTTGCTCCACAACAGGTCGGAAGAACTCAGCGAGTTGCTCCGCAACAAGGCGGAAGAACTGGATGAGTTGCTCCGAAACAGGAAATTTCAATTGTTTTTCAGGGAGATTTTCAGGTGCCAAAAATGGAAAAATTTCCATGGGACTGATTCGTCAGATTGCACGAAATGGGAAGATTTAAAAAAAAAAAAATGAGGGCGCTGCCCTCAACCCGCCCTGCAGTGGCGCAAGGAAGCCACAAGGGGGCAAGCCCCCTTGACCCCCCGTCGCCCCCCTCATATGTCGTTGATTGTGAGAAAATTCTATGATTTGAAAAATTGTCAATATAATATTTTCCCACGTGCATGGAAGTAATTTATGAATTTCTGAGAATATAATGCAGCTAACAATTGTGTTGATGAACACATTTTGCAGAATCACAGTTACATCAGGGCAGCACTCTAGATAGTACAGTTGGAAAGTTTTGGATCTTGGTTGGGCCAAGAAAATCAACATCATGGATGATGCACAGGATCCCTATGAGCATGAGACAGATGCCATGGGGGAGAACATACATGTTGAAAATGCTAAAACATAATCTAATGGGAGAAGAAATCAAGAGACTCCTCCAGGTATTGCATCCACCATGAGAAGCCTAATGGTGGAGTTGCAAAGCTGTAGAGAAGACAATGAAAGGATGATTAAAGCTCGGGAAGAACAAAATCAGTTGAATGCAGCCATGCTGCAGAGTTTGATAGACATCCAAAGGAAAATAAACTCTGGGCATCAGACATCAAATCCAGAAAGGGGTGGGAGTAGTTCTAGAAGGAATTCCTGTAAGAGGGCCAGTAGCTCAAGAAGAGTTTCTACAGACAGAACATATACTCCAGAAATATCTTCTAATGAATCATCTGACTCTGAAGAATCCATTGAGGTTCAAGCTTTTCATCTCGCAGGAGTAAGAGGAAGAGGCACTACAAGAACAGTTCACATGGGGAATTTAAGAAGGCAAAACCTCCGACATTTGATGGAGAGGTAAAGTCTGGTCAAGAAGTTGAAGCTTGGCTTCTTGGGATGAGAAAGTATTTCCAAGTCCAAGACTACTCGGGAAATATGAAGGCAAGGGTAGCCATCTTCAACTTGAATGGAAGAGCATCTATATGGTGGGAACACATCAGGCAAGTGAAGAAGATCAATGAAAGGAAGATTTTGTGGAAGCAGTTCAAGAAATACTTCAAGCAGAAGTACCTCTCTGATAAGTACTATGATGATAAGATCAAAGAGTTCCATGAGCTGAGATTGGGACAGTTGACCATGGAAGAATATGCAAACAAGTTCTTGGAGCTGCTGAGGTATGTCAGGTATATTCGAGATGATAAGGTGAGAATTCAACATTTCCTGAGTGGACTGCCAAAGTCATATAAAGATAGAATTGAGTTTGATGAACCTCGAACTCTAGAGGAGGCCATAAGAAATGCCAAGTATTGCTTTGATCAAAACAAAAGAAAACCAGAATTCCATAAGGCATGGAAGGATAGGAAAAACGAAAAGTTTGATCAAAGGAAGAAGGGGTTCAAGCCTCCTCAATTCCGGAATCAACAAAGGCAACCATCACAGGTTGTGACTAAGCTAACTAGGATGATGGGAGACAAGCCAAGAGATCCAAAGGAGCCAAGAGAACCACTTCAATGTTGGGGTTGTGGACGGGAGCACATGCTTAGGAACTGTCCACATCGGAATGGGAATCCAAATCAAGTTCACAACATCCAAGGAGTTGAAACTGTGGGTCAAGTGGCAAGGACAATCCTTAGAATCTATGCAGCTCTAGACGATCACCAGGCAGATCATCAGTCAATTGTGGTTGAAGTTGAAGGTAAGATTGCTAAGCAATCTGTTTCTATTTTGATTGATCCTGGATCTACTCACAGTTATGTCACTCCTAGAATTGTTGAGATTTGTGCTTTTAAGAAATTAAAGCATAGTAAATCATGGTTAGTTCAACTAGCCACTGGAACCAAGAGAAAAGTTAGTGAAATTGTAGAGAAATGTCCATTAGAGATGGATGGGCTATTCACTTACGCAAATCTGAATATTTTACCACTGGGTTCCTATGATATTCTCATTGGAATGGATTGGTTAGAAGCACATAGGGTTAAACTTGACTGCAACAATAAGACATTTGAATGCATGGACGAAGAAGGAAACCCGAGGGTTGTAAAAGGCATTCCAAAGGTGACTTTTGTTAGACAGGTTACATCCATGCATATGAAGAAGTTCTGTAGGAAGGGATGTCAATTGTATGCAACCCACATTTTAGAGGCAGCAGAGAATGAAACTCTTAAATTGGAAGACTATCATGTATTGCAAGAATTCAGGGATGTTTTTCCTGATGAGATTCCAGGACTCCCTCCAAAGAGAGACATTGACTTTACAATTGAACTTGTGCCAGGAGTGGCACCAGTGTCTAAGACACCCTACAGGATGAGTACACCGGAATTGCTAGAATTGAAAATGCAATTACAAGAGTTGCTGGAAAAGAAATATATTAGGCCAAGTGTGTCCCCGTGGGGAGCACCTGTTCTATTTGTGAAAAAGAAAGATGGAACACTCAAGTTATGTATTGACTACATGCAGTTGAACAAAGTCATTGTGAAGAACAAATACCCATTGCCCCGAATTGATGACCTTTTTGACCAAATGAGAGGAGCAAAGGTATTTTCAAAGATTGACTTGAGGTCTGGTTACCATTAGGTAAGAATCAAAGAAGAAGATATTCATAAGACAGCCTTTAGAACGAGGTATGGACACTATGAGTTTGTAGTGGTACCATTCGGTCTCACAAATGCACCAGCTACATTCATGTGTCTCATGAATAATGTTTTTAGCAAGTATTTGGACAAGTTTGTTCTTGTATTCCTAGACGACATTCTCATCTATTCTAAGAATGAAGAAGAGCATGAAGAACATTTGAGAATGACAATGCAATTACTAAAGGAGCATAAGCTGTATGCAAAGTTGAGCAAATGTGACTTTTATAAAGATAGAATTCATTATTTGGGTCACTCATCTCCAACGAAGGAATATCTGTAGACCCTGAGAAGATTGAAGCCATTATGAATTGGTCAACTCCAAGGAATGTGACTGATGTGAGATCTTTTATGGGCCTTGCTGGTTACTACAGGAGGTTTATCAAAGGATTCTCCAAGGTTGCAAACCCGATCACTTCTTTGCAAAAGAAGGGGATAAAGTTTGAATGGTCACCAAGATGTGAGGAAAGTTTTCAACAATTGAAGAATCTTCTTACAAGTGCACCAATTTTGAAAATTGCAAACCCAAAAAAAGACTTTGTGGTATGTACCGATGCATGCAATGAAGGACTTGGAGGAGTTCTTATGCAAGACAACCACGTGATATGCTATGAGTCAAGAAAGTTGAAGGAGCATGAGAAGAACTATGCTACTCATGATATAGAACTTGCAGCCATAGTACATGCTTTAAAGATGTGGAGGCATTACTTAATGGGAAGAAAATTTGAGTTAAGGACAGACCATTGTGGTCTGAAATACTTGTTTGATCAATCAACTTTAAATACTAGGCAAGCTAGATGGTTGGAATTTTTGTGTGAATTTGATTTTGAAATCAAACACATAAAAGAGAAAGAAAACAAGGTGGCTGATGCACTCAGTAGAAAGGTACATGAAATACATGTGGCAGCACTTAGTACTTGCCAACCAGATTTGAAGCAGCAGATTGTTAACCATATTGTTGAGGATGAAGTGTACGTGCAGATAAAGGACAAATTGCAGCAGCAAGACCTTGGCAAGAAGTTTGAGGGTTATCATTTGGAGGAAGACGGACTTCTTACCTATAAAAATAGAGTCTATATTCCCAATGTGGCAGATTTGAGGAGGATTGTTATGGATGAAATCCATAAAGCTCCATACTCTGGTCACCAAGGATATCAGAAAACAATTGCTATAGCAAGAAAATATTATTTCTGGCTAGGGATGAAGAAGGATGTTGCTGAATACATTTCTAAGTGCATGAAATGTCAGCAGGTGAAGGTTGAACACCAACACCCCGCAGGTTTATTGCACCCAGTTCCAATTCCAGAATGGAAATGGGAAATAATTTCCATGGATTTTATTACAGGATTACCAATGACTATGAGACAACATGATTCCATCATGGTTGTGGTGGACAAGTTAACAAAGGCAGCACATTTCATACCGGTTAAGTCCACACACAAAGCCGATGCCATTGCAAATATTTTCATGAAGGAAATTTTCAGATTACATGGGTTGCCTAAGGCAATAATTTATGACAGGGATACCAAGTTCACTTCCAATTTTTGGAAAGGTCTCTTTGCAGATTTGGGTACACAGTTGAACTTTAGCACCTCGTACCATCCTCAAACAGACGGGCAAACAAAAAGAGTAAATCGGGTGCTTGAAGACATGCTTCGCATGTATGTAATAGACAAGCCATCCAAGTGGGAGGATTATCTACACCTGGTAGAGTTTGCATATAATAATGGGCAGTAAGAATCATTAGGAATGAATCCATGTGAGGATTTGTACGGCAGAAGGTGTAGGACACCAGTGACTTGGGACAATCCAGTGAATAGAATTGTACTTGGGCCAGAATTGCTTAAGGAAGTGGAACAAGAGGTTGCAAAGATCCGGCAAAACTTAAAAGCAACCTAGGATAGATACAAAAGCCATGCAGATAAGCATAGGATCCATAGGGAATTCAGTGTTGGGGATCATGTGTATCTTAGAGTGAGGCCAAGGAAGGGTTCCTTGAAGCTTGGGAGTTATGCCAAGCTATCACCTAGATATTGTGGGCCATTTGAAGTGCTTGAAAGAATATGGCCAGTTGCATATAGACTTGCATTTCCTGCTAGCACTAAAGCTCATAATGTTTTTCATGTCTCTTTACTTAAGAAATATGTACATGATCCTAACCATGTGATTAATTGGGATGTGATCCAAGTGGAACCCGAGGGAGAGTTCCAAACCGATCCATTGCACATCCTAGATAAGAAGGTAACACTGCTCCAGAACCGAGCCATCGGACAGGTAAAGGTGCAATGGAAGCACTACGGTCCCGATGAGGCTACATGGGAGCTGGAGGATGCCATGAGAGTGGCATATCCATTTTTGTTCAGTTTTGATGAGCACTGAGAACAGTGTTGATGTAAGGGGAGGGGAATGTCACGTCCCCATTTTGACCCCCTTCGCATTAACTCGTAAATGATGTAAATATTGATATTTAATCATGGTGAGGAGCTCAAGGCCAAGGCCCCACCATTGATTTAGCATTTTATGTATCGGCAATTAAAAATAGATGCCTGTGGTTATTGTGCTAGATAGGCACAATGTAAATTAAGACATCATGTAAATATGAATTTTAATGAAAAACCCACAACTAGCTATGCAATGCAACAAAGAGATGGGGGCATGATTCTACAAGAAATAGGGAGGAAAATTATTCAAACCCTTGAGCCAATGGTGATAAGCCAGATGTCAATGAATAAACCCTCAACTACCCATTCTGACTTATGCACCCAATCATTTAATTCTTCCAGAAATTGGTTGAGGCAGTTAATGCCTTGGGAATGAAGAGGCATGGCAGCCAATTTCGTGCATGGGCAAGCCATCAACCTGGAAAAAACATACTTTTGCTTCTGGGGCAAGAAAACACCCACGAAATGGTGCCCAAAGCCATTCTGAACCCAGAGTCTTTCCTCCCTCATGCAGTTTGAGCTAGCTGGGCTTTCTCCATCACATTTTTACCAATTTCCTACAGTTTTCCATAGCTGGGAGCTCGTTTTTGTGTTGCATAGTGGCTGGGAGAAAGGGAGTCACGTTTTGGGGGTTTATAGAGGTCGCTTTTGCCCCCTGAAATGCAGAAAAACGTTTTCTGAAAACGAATTTGCTCTCCCAGGGTTTATTCCCCATCTACCAGTTTGTTTTGGTCGCCCACGTTTTTCAGCACTTGTGTTTTGTTGTAGGGTGCATCCCTGTGTTGGTTGGAAATTATGAGCAAGAATTAGGAGTGGAAGTGGACCAGAATTGGCTTGATAAACCTAGTGAGGAGGTAACCTCTCAAGAGTATCAAAAGGGATGGTTTCTCTTCTATGCACACCTTGAAGAACACTAGAATGGAAGGTATGGCCTGAGGGACTGTGTATTAATGAAGGGAATACTTCCTTGTGCTAGGTGTGTAGGTATTGTGGGGACCAATTTAGATAGATCTTGCAGAGGGTGCCCATATCTTTATGGATGATCCCACTAGCTTAGCAATTCTTCCTTCCATTGCCTAACAGCCTGATAAACCCAACTGTAGATTGGCTTGGCTGATTTGGTGTATCTTTGGGCTATGTGTGAGTCTGTTGTTCCCTGATTCCTTGTAGAGATCGTGCCCAGCTCTGGGGTGGCAGTGTGTTGAGATATTGATGATCACAACTGGCCTATGGATGGTTGGAACGTTGCAGTTGCATAGCCAGTTGCTTGGGACTACTTTGTTATAAGATAAGTATTCTCTTGTGTTAACTTTGCAATTATTTATTTGATGAATATCTTGAATGTATGATGGATGTGTAATTGAAATTACTTCCGTTGTGTTTTCTTATAATTATACATTTCCATATGTCTTTTTATATTATGTGAATGCTTATTTAATAAGTTCATGGGGCTAGATGCCCGGTTTTAGCATCATGATCCTCTCCATCGCACTGGTATGATGGGAGGGGACGTGACAGGAGGAATAAACATCTCGTCGGAGGTGCAAATAACATACAATAATAATAACAATATAAAATACAAGTGAATATCTTCCGAAGTTACAATTACATCCACACACATCACAGAGGACCACCATCAGCTGTAGGAAAAAGTTCAAATCCTCATCAAATTCACCATAGAGAAGTCACAAAACATACAACTGAGATAATTGTAACCACACTCAAGAAACCAGTCATAGACCATTGTTGCGGAGAGAGCCAAGATCTTAGACCCAATCGAAATCAAGGGCATGAGCTCGATGACTACCAGACCAAGCAAAAAAAATGGGGAACGCATGGGAGGTTAAAGTGGAAGGAACCCAAAATACAACACATGTTATTTCAATTACCAACCTGCTTGAATGTAGTTAATGAGAGGTACATCGTATTAACACCAAATGGTGGACGTGAGAATAGTCACCATGCCACTACGATTACTGAATTCCTGACTAACAGTGCAAGAACATCAAAGCTACCCAGAGTGGGCACCAAGGTTTCCATTTGGCATGACACCTCAGAGCACAAAACAACATTAATAAGATATAATACAATAACATGAGAATTAATGACAGATTAATGTGATCGTGAGTAGAAGGACGAGTTACATGGGTCCCACTACTACTCCTACCCATTGTATTCCCTTAGACTTATAGTTATATGTAGTAAAATTCACCTCGGGGTCCAACACATCAAAGAAGTGACTAGGGAGGCATGTTGGGGTACCTTCTCCTAGCACTTGAGCCCCCTTATAATATCAAACCGATACATAAGTGGACGGAGAGTGCAAAGCACCATGGATAGAATGCACCTTGTAATCAATATGGCATCGAACTCAATGTGTTTGGTGTGGGTATGTGAAGCATACCATAGTTAATATGGTATAAGAACTAAATAATATGTAAACAATCAAATATGGTTAATAAATAGAGCTTCATTCTAGGCGTGTCACCATACATAATTGTATTTATAGGTATAAGCTAACTCTAAGTACTCCTTAAGGAGCCACAAATAAGTAACTGTGGAAGTAATGCCATCAAACCGAGATAATGCCGTAAATCGAAGGTTACAAAAAGTTGCCACAATGACAATGATCATCACAACAAAAGCAACCATGGTTGCAAAGTAGTCAAGTGACAAGAGAACAAACATAAAATAACGACGTTAACAATCCCATACATAGATTAAAAAAAAAATTAGTCATGAATTTGAGGGATGTTACATATGGTATCAGAGCTAAAGCTACAAAAATTTGGCATACTTGGGCACATAGTAATTTTATGCACAACAAATTGATATGTTTTGTTATCACAACCAGTTCTAACTAATTATTTTTGGTTGCAGTGGTTTAGAAAAAAATAATTTTTGAACATGGAAGAAGAACATATTCAACCAAAGGAGATTAATCAACACACACTAGAGGTCAACCTAGATGTATACCTCAATAACAACATCAGAAAAAGTGGTAAAGTTACAACATCATCAGTCATTCTCTAGGTCAATCTTGTGTGTCAATATTGAACCTCGTGTGTCGAGGTAGTTCCTTATAGGAGCCTGAGTTGGACTTAGGAAAATTGGATAAGAATCTTCAGTTGGACTCAAGAATGGTTAAGATTAATGTGTTGAGGCAAGTGCTTTGTATGTCAAAGTGATGATGTTGTACATTCTTGCTAGTCAAGGATAAGGTCTTGTGTGTCAAGATAGATCCTCATGTGTTGATGTGGTGCCTCATGTGTTAAGGTGATGCTTTGCATGTTGAGGCATGTATGGTGTGTGATGTAATACTAACCATGGCTGAGCTATTAAGTCTCCTATAGATACTGGTGAATTACTTTAGCATATAACCACTTGGAATGATAGTAGAAAAAACATGATCACATCATTGGTAAAATATCCTTAGTATATTTGATATGATAATTACGTTGGCACATAAAGATAATATGTGATAAGATAAGATATAAAAATAATATGTGGTAAGATATGAGATAATTTGAATTGTACATAAAGAATTAATTAAGAGAGAATTCGAATGGTTAAACTTCATTGATATTAAAAAAGAAGACTTCAGTCAATCAAAGGAGAAAGCGAATTGATCACTATAGTGATGTTAACAAGAAAGATTCAGTTAAGAGAGATAACTAAGTGATAACAAAGAAAATCTATTTAACTAAGTGTTATTGCATGGCGACACTTATGTTAAACTAAAAGATGAAACTTGTGTTAAACTAAAAGACGACACTTGAGTTGCGACACTTGCATGACGACACTTAAGTTATCCACCTAACTAAGTGGGCAAGATTTCAGTTAAGGGGCGAATCAATCCTGAAGTCAATTAAGTGAGAATGCATTGCATGAGAAGTGGGGCACACTTCTTCATGCAAGATTGATGTCTCCAAGGTTGGTGCGAACTTCTATGAAGTATTTTTGTGCACGTGACTATTATTAGCTAGTTGGTTGGTTGGAGAATTATTCTGTTGAATCTCTCTTCTATATCTATCTTTCTCTTGCTCTGTAATTGCACCAGGGTTTCTTGATGTAAAAGACATTCTCTACTATCTATCAATATACTAAGGAATATTTTGTTGGGGTTTTCTTCCTCAAGTCATAGAGGGTTTCCCCAGGGTAAATTCATGTGTCAAATGTGATTTTTTATGTGTATGATTGTTATTTTTTCAAGTACTATTGCATTTCCAAATTAAAGATAAAAAATTAACATGGTATTAGAGCTCAGGGCATTAAAGAGCTAAGTTTAGCAATCAAGCTTAAGCCTACGTAGATCCTGAGTGAGCACAATACTTGAAGAATTATGGCTTCAATATCAATAAGACCGGAAGATCACCTTGAAGGAACTTCAAACTTCAATACTTGGAAGGACATGATTTTGAATATCCTCGAAGAGTGTGATTTGGATGGATATGTATCCAATATTGTTGAAGAGCCTACCTCCAATGCAGAGCACATTACCTTCAAGAAGAACCAAGACAAAGAAAAGAGAATAATTTATGATTCTGTGAAAGACAACTTGATGCCCGTGATCACTCCATTCAATATCGCAAAGGAATGCTTCGAAATTTGAAAAATATTTATGAGAAGAATGCACCCAATTAAAATAGAGCATTGAAGAACAAGCTCCGAAATTTGAAGATGGAAAAGGATGAAGCTGTGGCTTCCTTCTTCATAAATATATCTCAAGTAAGAGATCAACTTATGAGCATTGGTATGACAGTTGATGATGATGATCTCATTCAGACTGTTGTCGATGGTCTTCCATCCTCATGGGAGACATTCTTGGTTGCGATAAATGGTCAAGAAGTGTAGCCTAACTTTGAGATATCGTGGCATGATTTCCTACAAGAAGAAGGGAAAATACATAGCCTCTAAAGAATATAACCTCTCTCTTACGGCATGGATGAAGCAAGTTAAGAAATGTCACAAGAAATTCTCTCATCAAAAGGATAATGATTTCAAGAAATTTGATAAGTCTAAAGTTAAGTGTTTCAATTGCAATAAGAAGGGCCATTATGCAAGAGAATGTCATGCAAAGCAAAGAGGAAAGTTCAATGGTAGGTTTCATGCTTCTACTACTATAGAAGATGAAACTACAAGAAAGAAAGAATTCGATGATTAAGAGACAAGGAAGGATTACTTTCTTGTCTCAACCCTTTCTGGATCCATTACCACTAGTGCCGAGACATGGTTGGTGGACAATGGCACATCCAAGCACATGACTTGATATAGGAGCGCTATCATAGATCTAAATGAAAATAAGTTCTCCTGTAAGGTAGAGCTTGGAGATAATACCACCTATTCCATCCAAGGAGTTGGATCCACTTCTTTTCAGTTTATTCATGAGATGTGCTGCATGTTGATGAAATTTCGCTTGTCCCCAAATTGAAGAAGAAACTCCCGTCTGTTATGGTTCTAGAAGATAAAGGATTCATAGTATTCTTTATGGGAGAAAAAGCACTCTTGTGGCCTAAGCATGCAGACTTGAACTCTGCATTTGTGATTGGATTTAGAAAGGGAGGTCTTGTTGTAGCCACAACAAATGTCCATGTACCTTCTGTCTAAAGGACAACCTCAGATTCGTTGTACTTTGTGAGATATGATCCATACAAGTTAGGGGTTTTTCCTCTTCCAAAATGTAGTCCTAAATAGGTGACCTAGGAAAAAAGGTCATATCTCGGGCTAGGAAGCTCCAAATGGAATTCCGTAAAAAGTGACAGTAAGAGAACAGACTGTAGTTTCATAGGTCCAGGTTTCAGAGGCCGAAGTTGAAACACTGATACGTGGCACTCCGTAAAAGTTCGTTACACTATTTAATCTCATAAACAGTTCACGTTGCGACATTTGGCATATATCTCTCTCAGAGAATCCATTTGAGGTCAGACCTGTGGGGTTGGAAAGATGATAGGTCAGGATACTAGAGGCCAATGTTTCAGACCCTATGGATCCAAAATTTCAGAGATGCAAAAGAAACAATAAGGCACATATTTCTGTAAAATAGAACTGGATTCTGAGCATTCTCATTTTTGGCTTGTCACTACTGCGGGAAATTAGGGCTTTTGACAGAAGTGGAATTTTGGAGTGATATTAGCATAGGATTACTCTCCTCAGAAAAATCAAAATTTAGAGACCAAGTTCAAATTTTTTGGTTGGATAGAACCCCGAGCATTATCAAACCCTAGTTTGGGATATTAATCGGAAAGGTGGAAAATTAGGGTTTATGCAA
Source organism: Larix kaempferi (assembly GCA_027924585.1). Classification (NCBI taxonomy): domain Eukaryota; kingdom Viridiplantae; phylum Streptophyta; class Pinopsida; order Pinales; family Pinaceae; genus Larix; species Larix kaempferi. The sequence continues at coordinate 1,717,690 of BSBM01000976.1, read as the reverse complement.
AAGTTGAAATTTTTGGAATCTATGACCATGATTGGATGCTCCTCAGAAAAATCGAAGTTTAGAGCACAAGATCGAATCTTTTGGCTGGGCATAACCCTGGGCATTATCAAACCCTAGTTCGAGATTTTGACCAGAAGATCCGAAAGTTTCAAAGGCAATTTTGAGGGGTCAAATTTTGGAGATTTCAAAATTGAAGTATACCAGCTTGATCAGCTCAGCAAGGTGCATCTTTTCATCCAATCAGAGGTTTGAAATTCGAAGTTTGAATTTTTAGGGTTTCTCTGACAAACCCTAATCCAGCTCCAGATCCAGTTTCAGCAAATCAAAGTGGATTGGGTTAATCCTAGAAGAGAATGAATTGGACACCTGCATAAGTGAAGAATTTCTGGTTCCAGAGGGAGATGAGGCTAAGTCCTTACATAAGAAGGCTACAAGCAATCCCGACAAGTATGACTTGAAGAGATACATGTATGTTTTGAAATCTATTCATGATTAAGTTTATGATATGTTTGTCTTCATATTATTGAGGTTAGTACAATATTGATTAATTTTTGACTTGTCTTATCACCTTAGTAAAAGTATGAATGCATGTGAATACATTCATTGATTAGGGGTATGACACTTATGATTGTACTAATACACTGTGTTGTTGTATGAGGATGATGTTGTCCACTAACATGAATGGTACATCGAGAAAGACAAATCAAGTTCTAGATCAAGAACATATAGCCATGGTGACATGAAGACAAAGACTCATCCATAGTCATGGATCACATAGAAGCTCTACTTACAAGGTATGTATAACTTGCTTCTACAAACTTATGAGATATGCAGGTTGCTAGAACAAGGTCTCTAAGAGAACAAAGAAGACATTTTTTGGGTATGCTAGACAAACATGATAATCCAGGTATGTTTCCCTATATCGAGTTAGAATCCTACTTTGTGTTAGGATTTTAGATAAGTATACTTTTGTATGATTGATAATGATTATTCATGAAGTTATAAGTTTGAGTAATCATGGGTTTATGCATATTATACTTCTTACTTTGATTGATGATATGGAAAACCAGAAGAGTCCTATGGTCAAATAAGAATATGCATGAGTAAAAGAAGTACTCCCTGAAACCTTGAATACTAATGCTTGTGATAAATTACCTGTGTATGAAATGATCATGACCATACATGTTTAATATTATTTAGAATCATAATGTTTTGATAGTATTGAGATTATACTAATGGATGTATGATTATGTATGAGATCTTGAGGATGACACAATGATGACACTAGTGCACACTTAAGCATGCATAGTGGTCCTGAATGGATATAAGTTCAAGGATAGATAATCCAGGAAACAAAGATCAAGAGGGAGCACACTCCAATAGTTCCTGCAAGGAAACAAAGATTGAGAGGGAGTCCACCCACAACTAAACAAAGATAAGTATTTGAATTGTCATATGATTACTTAAATAATGTTGTCCAATCATGTACATACTTATGTTCCTAGATTTAGGATGTATATTATGCATATTAGAAAAGTTGCATTAATGAACAAGATACTACTAATATGCAAGTAATGGGTAAGTGGCCTATGGTACTGTACAACATTCCATTGTTTCTTATCTAGAATGAAACCTCTTTGCTAACATGTTGGGAGTTGTGCACACTCTTAGCAAATGTTATGGTAGAGATGGAAGGCATCTAGAAAGTTACCGTGTGAATACGGGATATGGATAAATGTTGTATTGAAGCATTGGCTAAGATAATTGCATGACTATATGACATGTCTTTATGCATAAGAATTTGTTTTGAAAAACTATGAGAAGTTTATAATCATACAATTTAATTTGACTTGTAGGAAAGATCGTGTACAATCACCTACAAAAGAAGGACAACAACATTTGTTCCAGCAACGAATTTCACTATCTATTGAAGATATTGAAGAATTTGAAGTTCCCAAGATCCGAGATGCAGTAATGAAAGGATGCCATGGTTGAGGAATACCAGTCGATCATGAAGAATGATGTTTGGGATATGGTCCCAAGACCAGATGGGAAGTTTGTTGTGACTTCCAAGTGGATCTATAAGATCAAGCATGCTACAGATGGTAGCATAGAGAAATACAAGGCAATATTTGTTGCTCGTGGCTTCTCCCAAAAAGAGGGGATACATTATGAAGAGACTTTTTCTCCTGTAGCCAGATACACTTCCATCAGAACAATACTTTCCCTGGCTACAGTGATGAAGTGGAAGATACACCAGATGGATGTCAAGACAACTTTCTTGAATGGTGTAGTCGAAGAGGAAGTGTATGTGGAGCAGCCACTTGGTTTTGAGACACATGACAGGGAGTCATATGTGTGCATATTGAAGAAAGCCTTGTATGGCTTGAAGCAAGCTCCTAGGACATGGTACGGTAGGATAGACAGCTTCCTGTCTAGTTAGGGCTTTACCAAGAGTAAAGAAGATTCCAACCTTTACTACAAGGTTGAGGAAGGCAATCCAGTGATACTCCTATTGTATGTGGATGGCCTGTTTATGACAGGTGAGGATAGATTGATTGCTGACACGAAGAGGAAGCTTGCTGCCGAGTTCGAGATGAAGGACTTGGGCATGATGCATTACTTTCTAGGTATGGAGGTGTAGTAGAGTGCAGATGGAATCTTCCTTAGACAAGGGAAGTATGCAGTAGAGATCCTGAAGCGGTTCAGGATGATGGACTACAAGGCCATGGCCACACCTATGGCATCAAACTTGAAGCTATTGAGTGATGCTTCATTAGATTCAGTTGATGTCACAGTGTATCGTCGGATGATTGGGTCCTTGAAGTACCTGACAAACATAAGACCAGATATTTGCTTTGCGGTGAACACCTTGAGTCAGTTTCTGACAGATCCTAGACATGTTCACTTGATTGCTGTAAAGAATATTTTGAGGTACCTGAAGGGTACAATTGATTATGGGCTCAAGTGTGATGCGAATCAAAAGTTTAACCTGGAAGGTTATGTTGATTCAGATTGGGTAGGAAGTGTTGCAGATAGGAAGAGCACTTCGGGGTGTTGCTTCAGTATAGGATTAGGTGTGATCTCTTGGCTTAGCAGGGAGCAATCCTGCGTAGCATTGAGTACTTCCGAAGCAGAGTATGCCGCAGCTTGTTCGACCAGTTGTGAGGCAATATGGCTTAGGAAGCTATTGTCTAATTTTATTTGATCTACCGTTGGATGCTACCTGTATCTTCTGTGACAACCAGAGTTGTGTGAAGTTGTCTGAGAACCCAGTGTTCCATGACAGGTCGAAGCACATCGAGATCAAATATCGTTATATCAGGGATATGGTGCAGAGAGGAGCAGTGAAGCTCTTGTATGTTGCGATGGATGAGCAGATTGCAGATGTGTTGACCAAACCACTAGCCAGAGTGAAGTTTGAGTACTTCAGAGAGAGGCTTGGTGTTCTTCAGATAGAAGATACGTTGAGGAAGAAATGATGGGACACATTTGCATGAGCTGTTCCAAGCATGGTGGTAGGAGGATCCTTCCCATGGTTGTGGATGTAAGCGATGTGTGATGAGCATCAGGACGATGCTCCAGTTTCTGCTATGATGATGATCAAGATGATCATGTGATGATGATATGCATCAGGATGATGCTATGTATATGATCAGGGTGATCATGTGATGATGATGTACTATAGGATGATGTACTATATGATGATGATCAACATGATCATGAGTATCAGGATGATACTTCGCAGACAGATTGTACAGGTAGCATGTAAAATATGCTGAGAGATCTAATAGTCTGTGCTCGGATGCTCTTTCGAGGTTTTTCTACAGGTAGCATAGAAAAGATCCTGGGAGATCCGATAGTCTATGCTCGGATGCTCTTTTGAGGTTTTGCTACAGGTTGGCCGTGAACAAGTTGTGTAGGTAGAATAGAAAAGATCCTGGAAGATCCGATAGTCTGTGATTGGATGCTCTTTCGAGGTTTTGCTACAGGTAGCATAGAAAAGATCCTGGGAGATCCGATAGTCTGTACTCGGATGCTCTTTCGAGGTTTTGCTACTAGAGGCATGTAATCAGTCCTGGAGATCCGATAGGTTGAGCTATGCGCTCGTAAAAGTCATGGGATGCTCTTTAGAGTTCTTGTAGGTTGCAAGACACTCTTTTACGGTTTTTCCTAACCACATAGAAAAGATCCTGGGAGATCCTATAGTCTATGCTAGGGTGCTCTTTCGAGGTTTTGTGGTGGTGGTCACATAGAAAAGATCCTGGGAGATCCTATAGTCTATGCTGGGATGCTCTTTCGAGGTTTTGTGACGGTCACATGTAAAAGATCCTTGGAGATTCAATAGTCTATGCTCGAATGCTCTTTCAAGGTTTTGTCGACGCACGTAATCAGTCCCGAGGATTCCACAGTATGGCCAGAGATGATGAAGACCTACAGGAGTCTAGGCCTACATCCAGCATGAAAAAGGGCTGGCTCTGTAGAACTTCCTATGACGAGAAGAATTGAGAGATAGCCCAGTGATCGAGATGACATGTACAGTAGCAGTGACGATGATGCTCCATGATCCAGTGACGATGATCCAGCTCCAGAATTGAAGACTTGTGCCTATATGTATTGATGACTTGTGTCAAGAGAATACCTTCCTAGTTAAGAGAGAGTGTTGATGTATTTGTAACTTCGGAACATATTTACTTGTATATTGTATTTGTACTTTATTGTATCCCCAATTGAGATGTATTATTCCTCCGATTGGAAGTGTCATCAGTTGTACTTGCAAGTGTCACAAGTTATATTGTAAGTGTCGTAACTTATACTTGATGGGTTATTAGACCACCTTGATGGGGTTGTCCCTGTATGAGTCATGTGGGTTAAAGGGTTATTATACCACCTAGTGGGGTCAGCCCAGTCAACGTTATGTTAAGTGGTTAAGTTGGGGCCAACCTAGTGAAGTAAAGGTCAAGTGAAAGTAAAAGTATAAATAGAGAGTGTGACTCTCTCATTTGACACATTCACACACTCACTCACTTCACATTAGTGAGAGAGAGGAGGATTGCTCACAAGTGGAGGAGAAGCAGCTGCTAGGAGAATATATCTTGTTGTGGGATTTGATCTTTGTGATCTTTGTATTGATGCTCATTCTATCTCTGAGGAAGTTGCGAGGTTTTTCACCTTCTTGGTTTTCCCCAG